>CM034149.1:668094646-668180882 GCA_019776745.2 Taxus chinensis | reverse complement strand
ATTTGAAAGAACTTAATTTCCATTTACAAGATATTTGCAAGGCTCATATTCACATGAAGTAATGTAGACTAAAATAAGTAATTTCCAAGGATGTATGATATTACATTCAATAAACTATTGATACAATTTACAAGTAGTAGGATCATAATAGTACAAGATGCAACTCTACAAGCATTTCTCCAACAAGAGCACCTTCTCCATTTAGCACACCATCTTCATCAAGCCAAGCACTCAACAAAAATGGGGGAGTAGGCAACACTCTCCACCCAACCAAAATATCCAATGAGGGAGAGAAGCCTTCTTCCTCATTTGCCCCCGAGCCCTAACAAGGAAGCAATGAGGGCTATTTAGGCAACCATGGCAACTCAAAAATGGCTTTCACATACACATTCAATCAAGTCATTCAATAAATAACACAATAACAATTTTACAACAATTCCACACATTTCAAAACTCAAAGGCTTCATACTAAAGCCATAGAGGAGAAAGAAACATGGGGGTTCTTCTTATGCCTCCCAAGGGCTTGGGTGTCCAACTATAAGCCTCCAAAAAAACTCCATCACAATACACACAACACTCTTATGCCTCCCTCCAAGAAGAAACACCACTCTTATGACTCCCTCAAGAAATCAACACACTCATATGCCTCCCTCACTCTTATGTCTCCCTCAAGAAATAAAGATAAACAAAATTCATATTTATCAACAAGGTGGACATCCCAACCCAACTCCCTCCTAAAAATACCCATTACATTTTTCTTATGCCTCCCTGAAGTCTTGCCCCCATATCCATTTGTCCCACAACCTAAGAATCAAATCTATTTCCAACAAGCATAACCAATGTAACAATCAACATCTACACATAAGAGCACCCCAAAATAACAAAGTAAAAAAAAGGTGGCTATCTACTTCACAAATGAAGATTATCAATACACAACAAGATCCAAGCCTTCCAAAATCCTAAGCAACCAACATCCACTCCAAGATCCATTCTCAAGCAAGCTCTCCAAAATTACAAGCATTTAAAAAAATGAGCAAGTAACCCCCAAAACAACAATTAAACATGCGTATAAAGGAAAAGGGAAGAGGAGGGTGAGGTGGCTCCATGTAGGATGCCACATCACTCATCCTAAACTCCACATCACAAGTCAAACCCATACCCCAAAGCATAATTAATAAGTGGTTGAAGAAATGAAAATCTACTTACACACACAATCAAAACCCACACCCTTAAAGCACTAAAAATAAATACATGTAAGAATAGTGCAATAAAAATTTACCTTTTGTCTTCCCAAGACACATAATGGGGTCTATTTTTGACTCCCCAACCCATAGGTAGGGTTGGTATAGTAATTTAAGAGGTGTGGGACAAGTTTAACTTGTCCCATAAGCCTCCAAAATTGGCCTTTAAGACCAAATCCGAATTTCCAAAAAGAGATGGAGTGTACAACACTCAAGATTTCAAGCACTCAACTTAAAACGGGTAAGTGCACAAAGTTGGGGGGCTAAAAAGCGGACAAGAATTTGAAAAAAAGTAAAATGCGTACGCGTTTTGCTAAAACGTGCTCACGTTTTAATTTGTTTGGCTCGGGAATAACTGAAACTATAATGCGTACACGTTATAACGTGTATGCGTTTCAAACAATTCAAAATGCATACGCGTTTTGTGTAGTATGGACCACACATATGTGTTTTGTAAGTACAAGATTTCTTTTGTTATTTCTTATACTTTTATTATTTCTTATAATTTAAATTTATTTTAGTAAATATAAGAAATTAGGGTCACTCTGCACCTTATGGAAGCGGTCTCATAGCTCCAACGATTATAATCTATAAGATAGTTTTTCAAAATCTAATCTGGTCAGTACTTACTCATTTTCAAGATTTCAGCAAACGACCTAAAACTTTTTGGGCATATATATTGTAGTCGGTCTTTGTTTTAGGAAAGCATATAGTCATTTTTTAGGTTTTATTGACCTTCTAAAATGGATTTTGGCCCTACCACAACTTGAATTGGTACTAATTTTTAAATTTGGTCCATAATTCACTTTAGTGACTATGAATTAACTCTATGATGTTTGTCTACTTCTTACTAAAAAGAGATCCTCACTTTGTAGATAGAGGATTGTTCCTTGAATGAGATTCCTATCCTATGGCCAAAATGAGGTGATTGTAATGTGCCTCCTCCTTAAGGTGTGATAATAGCACTAGGTGTTGAATGAGTTGTTACGAATAGTACCAAGTGAATTACATCAAGTGAACTCAGATGATTGCTCATTCTTAGAAACATGGTGCTCCATATAAAGATCATCCCTTCACCTTTCCTAGCTCTAAAATAATCCTTTCATGGAATCAAATTCATGATTCTCATACATGATTTTTCTCATATGTCTCTTATGGAGAAAAACGATGCCTTAATACTTCACAAATAATGGTCCTTGATAACTCGTTGACATGACTAACTCATTTTAGCTTGTTCTGAAGGGTGTTCAATTAACTACAAAATGGCCAAAAATGCCTTTTGTTGGTGCTCAAAATAGTCTCGCCCCATTTTGCCTTTGAAATCCATTGATTTACGGCCTCTGTCACATTCTAATTCCCCATGTTGTGCTTGGTTAGTCTCTGTTGCCATTTTCAATCTGTTCCTAGGTCATAGATCAGTTATGGATCCATAGTTTTCTTCTTGTTTATTTATTCCTCTGAAGGGGTTTGTAATTTCGGTCTCCCATCCTCTGTTCATCTAAAAAACTTGGGCTCTCCCATTCTTTTCATCTTTCACAGTCGAGATATGTTGTCCTTGTCATTTTTACCCTAAATACTTGAAGAAAAATGAATGGATGTAGCTCAAAAGAATGTATTTGGGCCTTGTAGCATTTCTAAATCTTCTGTCCTTAGAGAAAATTTCATGTCCGGGTTCAAATGGTCATTTTTCTGTATTTTACGGTTTGACAGGTGTTTCTCTCGGTCAAATTTACATCCTTGCATTAACAGGAAACGTGGCCTCTTTTGGTTGGACACGGCTCAACAGGATACTTAAAAAATTCTATGAATAGCCTCAACTTAAAATTTGTCCACATGGAGGAACGACACTCATTTGAAGATTTACTTTTTGGTTTGGCCTTAGAGTAGCGCTGGGAGGACACACGGAGGTTTCCGCTGCTTCGCCTTGACTTGGATAAATTTTTATGCAACTAGATACAATTTGGCGGGATAGGGACACGTGGAGAATCCATGCTCATTCAGGGTCTCAAACTTGGGCACCATTTTGAATTTGCGCTATGGAGACACGTGGGGCTTCCGCCGGGACTTTCCATACTTAGTCTTTTTCAAAAGGTTTTGGGAGGTCTGGGACACGTGGAGGAACCACGCATGTTTGGAGACTGCCTCGGATCCTGACACATGACGCCTTCCGCTGATTTTTAAGCCTTTAAACAAATTTTTCCGAGCCAGGACACATGGCAAGCCCGAGCTCTTTCAAGGTCTCAAATTTTGGGAACCATCTCAAGATGCGCCATGGTGACGCATGGCAGTTTTAAAATTCAAAAGGACAGGGAAGCAAACCATCAGGGGCAACTTAGAATTTTTGCCTCTTATTCTCAAAAGGGTTAAAATATCAAAAATGGCCCGCAAGCCCTACAAAGGATAAGTCAAATTTTGTTTCAAAGTCAATGACGGAGGTGCGGACTCTCAGGGGAAATTTGGATAATTTTCCTTTTGGGACCCACATTGCAAACTAAAAGCAGAAGGGCGGAGCTGCAGGGAAAACTTGGAAAAAAATTCTTTTTCCAAAAAGGAGGTGAAATAGCAGAATTTGGCCACGGTTCCTTTGGGACCCACCTTAGGACACGTGTCAGGCTCATTTATCAAGAGCGGAGGTGCCAAGTAAAATGGATTTTTTTTCCATTTTTCCAAAAGGTGATGAAAAGTCAAAGGGAACCCCCGAAGCCCATTTTAAATTGAATCTTCCATGTGGATGACCTAAAGTCAAAGTAGAGATCAACGACAACTGTGTGTCTAAATCTAATTTTCCCCCCATTTTTACTGAAAAGCTCCTAGAAGTGCAACTCTTCATAATTTCTTGGTATTTCCTACACGCCAAATAGAGAGGAGAGTTAATTTTGATATCTAAGTTTGGTGGGGGAGATATGGAGATGCCTTTCTCCATTAAAATGATCTGACTATCGGGCTCGATCTGATTTATGTTTTTCTTCTCCCAATCACACAAGGAACCAGATTTGAGAGATTAAGGGTGAAAGCGGTTAGCGAATATAAGGAAGAGTGATTTTCCAGAGGAAGGAGTTGAATGCGGGAGACATTCGAAGAGATTTTTCCCATGAGCACTTGTTGACTTTTTGTAGATCTGATTCTGGGAATCGTGATCGTGATCATGGCAAGAACTGGTGGCACTCAATGTCTAGATTTTTGGGGGGAAAAAGGGTTTGGTGTAAATGTTATAAAGGGCATAAATCTATTGTACAAATGGTTGGAGTGTTAGAGGTTGGGACTGATTTTCTAAATAGAAAAAGCTTTGATAGAGCCCATCCTTTTTTGTGAGAAGCCATCTTAGGAAGGTCTGTATATCTCTTTTGTATTGAATTTGATAGTGTCAAGGTGGTTGCAAGTGTACAGCCATTGAAAAGATTTGATATTGTTCTAGAAACTTTCCCCTACTGATAAATTTAATCAAACTAGAGTTATTTTGTGTCATTTTAAGCAAAATACGTTTGTTTTATTTCTAAATGTCTGCAAATAGTTTTTCTTGTTCCTATTGTAATCTTGTATCAAATATGTCTCAATCACACAGGTCTCAATCCTTGTGACAGTTTAGTGGCATATGTAATTTCATTTCTCAGAAGACCTTTCATCTGGGAGTGAAGTAAACAATTTAAAATCACTTTTCTTTCATTTGTTGACAGATATTGTCTGTAAGCCTCTGGGTCTACCGCAGGCATGATTGGGCTCAGATCTTGATGCTTTGTTGGGTTTTCTACGTCGAGCTTTCGTGTTAGAATCTAATAGATTGTATGAAAAAGTGCTAAGATGGGCCTCCATTGAAGCACATATTTTGGTTAAAGAAACATTTTAGCTGTTATGTGGCATTCTGTTGGTTTAGTCTCCCATTTTGTAAAATCTCTCAAGGATATGGTGAATCAAGTTCATCTTGCCTCACCTCCCACCAAAATCCATTTAAAAACATCCAATCTTACCTCTACTACCCTTGTTTGTCCTATGTGTATACAAATGCATAGTTTCTATTACCAAAACATGCAGAAACAATCAGGTTTCCAAATGTCTTTAGTAACCTTTGCCTTGTTGTGAAAATATCTCCATAATCTGGAAGTGACAACTTGTGAGAGTCAGATTTCGGTGTTGATCATATTTTCCCAAGGTTTTCTCTATAAAATTTGTGCAAAAGAAGGATTTACCAGCATTCTTCAATAATAGAGGTTACAAAATAGGTTCTCTTACCTTGGTTGAAAGGCACAACCTAAAATAGTTAGGATCAGATCACATCCTTTTAAGGTGCTACCTACTCCTTTCAAAGCCTGAGTGCTAAAAAGTCAGATAGACTGCTTCCCCGGCTACAAAATGACATACATAATTGTCTATCTGCCTCTGAGTGTCCTGTCAAATCCATGATGTTGCTCATCCTTTGGTCGAGATTAAATTTGGGTACCAACACCTTTTTAGGCCTTCAAAGGAAGTAGTCTCTCATAAAAACTAAACGAGTCGATCGATCACCTTAAACACTATTCCCTACACACTGAAACATGCTTAGTGATCTTTTTAGGACTTTCCTTTTGGTGAGGGTTTCTGATTTAGGGTTTAGGGTTTAGGGCTCGGGGTTTAGGGTTTAGGGCTAAGGGTTTAGGACTCAAGTTTTAGAGTTTAGGGTTTAATGTTTAGTTTTTAAGGCTCAAAGTTCAGATTTTAGGGTTTAGGGTTTAGGGCTCAGGGCTTAGGGTTCATGGTTTAGGGTTTAGATTGTTGGGTTTATGGTTCAGGGTTCAGGGTTAAGGGTTTAGAGTTTTTGGTCAACAAAACATTATTGGTGCTATTGCCAGGGACTTTAGTTCATACTCAGACCCTGGTGATGTATGCAGCTTTTCCAGTCTCTACATGTTTTTGCACTAGTATTCATTGATAAATCTTGGTAAAGGAAGGTCAAATATTTCATTTCCAGTTCCTAGTGTTGACAGACATTTGACAGATCATATTTTAGTGCATTTGCACAACTAAGGTGAAAATCCTTAGTGGCGACTCCCTATTGAATTGATTTTGATAAGGACCAGTTTCTTACAACTCTGTTAAAGTAAGATTTTTTACTAATATTTGTAAAAATAGAAGGAAGAAGATCTTTCTTCTCTAGGGATCCTATTAGGACACTATTTTCAAAGCTAGGAAAAACCAAGTTAGAAGGAAGAAGATCCTGGAGAGTAGTGGGAGAATATTAGTCAAGAAAAGAGATCCCAATTGGTGAAAGTGACCAGCCTATCATTGAAGATTTCCATTCAATTGCTTCTGAATCAGGTAGTCTCTTTATGGACTTGAATTCTTCATCTTGAGAGGGGCCTTCATCTGAATTTAAAAGGTTTGCTTCTCATTCTGCCCCTGTGTTTTCAAGAGTTGATAGGGATTTCCAAGAAACAAGGCCTTTAGAAGGAATCCATTTTGAAATTTATACTCCTGTATTTCAAAGACCCCCTGCCCCTTATCAATTTGTTTCTCCCCCAAGATCACCTCCTCGAATCAATATGGCTCATCCCCCACCCAAACCTCCATTTTTTGTAAACACCTTTGGACCTGTAAATTTTGTGGGAATGGTTGGTTATTCAAATGCAGTACCTTAAGATGTAAGGAACCAACTACCCAAGTTCCACGGAAACAATGCTATAACTAGTGATCAACATTTAAATCATTTTATTAACATGATGGAAGACTTTGAGATTGAGTTTAAAGATGTATACATCAAATTTTTTGTCCATACTTTGGAAGAAGATGCCAGGGACTGGTATAAAGCATTGCCAGATAACTCTATTGATTCTTGGACTAAGATGAACAATGCATTTAGATTGCAATATGGTGATAGGAATGACCCCAGGTTTCTTCTATCAGAGTTTAAAAACATCAATAAAAATCCTAATGAGATAGTCCATGATTTCAACACAAGGTTCAATAATACTTTGAGAAGATTTATTGTTAGCTTGAGGCCATGTGATGAATCATGTTTGATCAAATATTTAGATGCATTTGACAAGAAGGCAGCTTACTACTTGAGGGATAACAACCCTACCAATTTGAGGCAGGTCTTAACTATGGCTTTGAAAATTGAAAACAATATCAAGGAAATTGGAAAGCCTCCTAAGAGGGATGGTGTGAAGATGGTCAACCCAGAAAAACCTCAAATAAGTAAGGCTGCTGATCTGGAGGAAGTTGTGAAGACTTTGGCAGGGGCTGTCAAATAAATTTCCTACAAACTAGCCCGAGCTGAGAAGGGGATTGGGCAGAGCTCACAAGGTCAACACAAGCAACAAGGCCAAGAAATATTTACAGATCATCAAAGATATGATGACAGAGGCAAGGGACTTGTTGGATTTGGAATTAGGCAACCCCAAGGCAGGGAAAATAGAATGGTGCCTGATCCTTTGGCTGCCAGAGTTGCTGTTGTCGAAGAAACATAGGTCATTCATTAGTGTGACAAATGTTTCATGCCCCATGTTCCTTGTGAAGAATATCAGTAATAAGAAGAGGAAACTGATGATAATTATGATGATGTCTACATGATGGGTTGCTCCACGAGCTCACAATAAGGGGAAACTTCAACTGAGGTGATAAGTGCTAGAACTGTTGTTGAGTTTTGGGATTGCATCCATCGGGTACCTATTCTTCCTCCCTCTCATAATTTAGAAGTAGATACTGTACAAAATTTTGAATTTCCCAATAATGACTTTGAATATTTAAGGGCTTTAATGATAAAGAATTATGATGGAGGAATCCCATTTAAGGAGGATAGGAAGCTATTGATGAATGTTGTTGTGGCTCAAGAAAAGGAGTACAACACAAGAAGTAGGCTTATTAAAGGGACATGGCCTCAGGCCAAGCCAAAAAATCCCTTACTTTCAAACATTCCTAGAGATGCTCCCAAAAAAGATGCATCTGCCAAAAGTGTTGTTGTCCTAAAAAAAAATCATACCCCTCCTCATGCCCAAGCTGTCAGAATTTTTGTTTCCACCTAATGAGGGTGTCAACCTCCCTTCCAATGCTACCTTGCCAAAGAATATCCCATATGACATTGCCCAAGTTTTAAGTCAAATCAAAGTCTTTGTTCCAATTGTTGAGTTTCTTAGGATTCCTACGCACAAAAATATAGCATTAGAGTACTTGGGATTAAAAGAAGAGAAGACTTTCCTAGGCAGAAATGTGAACATTGTGGAGGATCCTCCAATCATTGAAGAGTTAGAAACACCACCAGCATTGGATGAACTAGGTGAACCACCTGAGGTATATTTGGGGACATCCTTGGTGGACTCTCAATTAAATGTGGATCCATTGTTTACCACTTTGATCATAAAGGACAGATTGATCCACAACTGTATGTTTGACTCAAAGGCATCATGCAATGTCATGCCTCTGGAAGTCATGAATGAGTTGAATATTAAAGTAACAACAACATATGGAAAGTGCACTACCATGGACTCCATAGAGGTGTGAGTAGTGGGATGCATGAAGGGTTTGGTGGTGTAGCTTGCAACTTACCCAGGTAAAAATTTAAAACTTTATGTGTTCATTGTTGACTGCCCAGCCAAGTGGGGCAGGCTATTGTCAAGAAAATGGGCTGCAAGTGTTGGTGGGAGTGTCCAAATGGATATGTCCTATGCCACCATTCCAATTGAAGGCATCCTTTTCAGGTTGTATGGGGAAAAGAAGATGTTGTACCTTATTGAGGATCCCAACAATGCATCCTATGAAGTATTGTACACCAATATTGATGCTGATAACTTTGTAGGATTTGTTGATGGAAAGGAGCAAAGGATTGAAGAATGCAAGTGTCTTGATCAAGCGAGCTCTCCTTGGACTTTATTGTTTGATGGAGATTGCTCCAAGTTTGGAAATGGTGCTGGTGTTGTTCTGCTTTCTCCAAGCCAGGAAAAGTTTGTTTTTTCCTTCAAACTCAATTTTGAGTACACTAACAACATTACTGAGTATGAGGCACTGTTGTTAGGTTTAAGAATTGCTTGGAAATATGGTGTCAAAGATATCATTGTCAAAGGAGACTCATAATTAATTGTAAAACAAGTTAGAAAACTATATGCCACAAAGAATTAGTGAATGAAAAAATACAAGCTGTAGTTTGGGATTTCATTGAGATGTTTGATTCATTCAACATTGTGCACCATGATAGGAAGTTCAATGACTTGGTAGACAAACTTGCAGTGTTGTTCTCGGTTTGAAAATTGTACAATGTCCCCATATTGTGAATATGATGATAAGGTATTAACAAGACCCTCTGTCCCTAACAATATTAAACACTGGCATGTTTTTGATGATGATGCTCAAATCAGAAGATTTATGCAGAACAAGGGAGATTTTGTTGATCAATGCATTGATTGGGAGCCACTGGTGTGTGCACCAGAGGGAAAGAAAACCTTGTTTGACAAGGGCATCATCCAGCTAAAGACTAACACCATTCCTAGAGGGTTGGTTGCTCTTGAATCAAATTTTGATAATGCTGATTGCATTATTAATAGACATATATGGCAGCCTCGAGGGATGTTGAGGAGCATGATCTTGGTACAAAGGAGAAACCAAGGAAAATTTGGTTAGGCAGCAATCTCAACAAGGAGGAGAAGCAGTCATACATCTAATTGTTGAAAAAATACCAAGATTGCATGGCTTGGACCAATTCTAAATTAAAAGCATATAGAGAGGATATGTTTCAACATGAGATTCCCTTGGAGTCTAATGCAAAGTCATTCGATAGAAACATAGGCCAATCAATCCACTTCTATCTCTTAAAATGCAAGAAGAACTGAAGAAGTTAAGAGATGGAGGGATTATTTGGCCCACAAGGTATTCTTCTTGGGTTACAAATTTAGTACCAGTTAGAAAGAAAAATGGTGACATCAGGCTATGTGTAGATTTTAGGAATCTAAACAGAGCATCGGTGAAGGATAATTATCCTTTGCCAAATATGGAAAACATGCTGCAATTAGTGACCGGTTCTGAATTGCTCTCCACCCTAGATGGTTTCTTTGGTTATAACCAAGTTGTGGTGAAGGAATTAGAAAGGATCAAGACAGCCTTTCCTACTCCTTGGGGAACTTACGTATATGTCAAGATGCCCTTTGGTTTGATGAATGCTGGAGCTACCTTTCAAAGAGCAATTGATGTTGCTTTTGTTGGTTACATCAATGAGTTTATTGTTGTTTACCAGGATGATATAACTTTATTTTCCAGGAAGAGAAGTGATCACTTGCTACACTTGGAGAAGATGTTGATAAGATGTATAGAATATGGCATCTCACTCAATCCAAAGAAGTGCCATTTTGAAGTGCAGAAGGCAAAGTTGCTTGGTCACATTGTGTCACAAGAGGGGGTGATGATTGATCCAGAAAGGGCAAATGCCATCAGCAAGGTCCCAATTCTAAGAACCAAGAAAGGAATTCAGTCCTTCTTTGAGCAGATAAAATTCATCAGAAGATTCATATCAAACTTTGCTAACTTGACCATTCCAATCACTTCCATGCTAAAGAAATACCAAGTCATGAAATGGGAGGAGGCTGTCATCCAAGCTTTTAATGGAATCAAATAGGCATTAAAGCATGCCCCTATTTTAGCATCTCTAGACTATAAGAAGCCTTTCCAACTGTTTGCCTTTGATTCAGAGAACACTATTGCTTTTGTCTTGTTGCAGAAGGATGATGAAGGCGCTGAGAGGCCAATTGTCTTTTTCAGCAAGGCATTGCAGGGGGCTGAGCTGAAATACACTATTATGGAGAAGCAAACATTTGCCTTGGTAAAAGAAATAAATGTTTTCAGGCCTTAAATTCCGAGTTCAAAATTTGTTTCTTATGTTCCCCACACCATGGCGAAGGACATCTTATCAGAGATGGAGGTCTCAAGCAAAATATGTAGATGGGTGAACAAGTTGCAAGAATATGACATGAATATCCAAACCATGGAATTGGTGAGAGGTTTGGGCTTGGCTAAGCTTATGGCTGAGATAAACTTGCAAACTATTGAGGTAAATGAGGTAGAAGAAGAAAGGGTAGGTGGTTTTGAAAAGTTGATGAGTTCTGAATGGTATAAGGATGTGATTTTCTATCTCATACATTTATACATCCCTGAGTATTTAAGTAAGAACCAGAAAAGATCTCTTAAGTTTGCCTCCCAGAAATATGTCATTACTAATTTTGGGTTATCTTGGAAGAACCCAGAGGGAGTCCTCTTAAGGTGCATTGCTGAAGATGAAGCCCCTAAGATAATTGTTGATATCCATGGAGGAGTTTGTGGGGGAAATTTTGTTGCAAGATTCACAACACACAAGATCCTGAGGGCTGGTTATTGGTGGCCAACTCTCTTTAAGGATACAACCTTGTTGGTTAGAAGATGTGAGATTTTCTAGCATTTCTTTGGAAGACTGAAAGCTTCAGGCTCCTTACCTTTACAGTCTGTATCAATTGAAGACCGATTCAAACAATGGGGAATGGACTTCATTGGTTAGATTTCAGACCCTTCAAGTGTTGGCCATAAGTGGATTCTTGTAGCCACTGATTACTTTACTAAATGGGTGGAGGTAATCCCCACCAAGAAGGCAACACACAAAATTGTCATGGATTTTCTGCAGAACCATATCATCTGCAGGTTTGGGGTGTCAGTCAAGATTGTGGCTGATAATGCCATGATTTAAGAGCTAAAACTCTGGTGGCAATGTGCAAAGAGTATGGGATAAACTTGACATATGTCTCTAATTATAATCCCTAAGGAAAAGGAAAAGCTGAGTCCAGTAATAAAAACTTGCTGAAGATTATCAGAAGAACCTTGGAGCTGAACAAGAGAAAATGAGGTGAATAGTTGAAGTTTGTTATTTGGGCTGATATAATTACTATTAAAAGAGCCACTGGAAAGAGTCCATTTGAGTTGGTGTATGGAACTCAGGCCTTGTTGCCCCTTCATATGCAATTATCCTCATATCAGTTTATTCAACAGTTGGAAGACCAAGAGGTTAGTCCTTTTGATGCTTGCATTAATTAAATTTTTGAACTTGATGAAGAAAGGAGGGCATCCCACCAGATGCATGTAAAGTTCAAAGAAAAGATGAAGAAGCTATTTGAAAAGAAGGTCACTCCTAGAGCTTTCAATGTTGGAGATCTTATGCTGCTATGGGATAACAGGCATGAAGATAAGGGCAAGCATGGCAAATTTGACTCATTATGGATGGCCCTTACTCCATTGATATTAGAATTGGTTAACATACCTTATTCTTGAAGGAATTAGATGGTGAATTGCTCGAATTGTCTGTTAATGGCAGACATTTAAAGCATTTCTTGGATTGATTCCCAAGAATCAAGGTAAACATCTCTCATACAGTGTATAGTGTGTTGTTTGTTTCCTGTCTTTTGTGTTTTGCTCGTTATGGTCCTTGGTGACCTATCTTTGTTGGTTTCTCTGTTCATTTTTGAGAGATGGCTCTGTTTCTCTGCTCTGTAAGCTAACTTCATTGCCCAATGGATATTTTTGGCACTTGGTCTACCTTTGTTCTTGTGGCACTCGCAGGGAGTGCCCATCCCCGAGTCGGAGCCGATGTTTGTGCTCAAAATAGTCTCGCCCCATTTTGCCTTTGAAATCCATTGATTTACAGCCTCTATCACATTCTACTTCCCCATGTTGTGCTTGGTTAGTCTCTTTTGCCATTTTAAATCTATTCATGGGTTGTAGATCACTTATGGATCCATAGTTTTCTTCTCATTTCTCTGTTCCTCTAAAGGAGTATGTAATTTGGGTCTCCCGTCCTCTGTTCATAAAAAAAAACTTGGGCTCTCCCATTCTTTTCATCTTTCACAGTCGAGATCTTCTATCCTTGTCATTTTTTCCCTAAATACTTGAAGAAAAATGAATGGATGTAGCTAAGAAGAATGTATTTGGGCCTTGTAGCATTTCTAAATCTTCTGTCCTTGGAGAAAATTTCATCTCCAGGATCAAATGGTCATTATTCTCCATTTTACGGTTTGACGGGCGTTTCTCCTTGTCAAATTTGCATCCTTTCATCGACAGAAAATGTAGCCTCTTTTGGTTGGACACAGCTCGACAGGATACTTCAAAAATTCCATGAATAGCCTCGACTTAAAATTTGTCCACGTGGAGGAACGATGCTCATTCTAAGATTTACTTTTTGGTTTGGCCTTGGAGGAGCGCCGGGAGGACACTTGGAGGTTTACGTTGCTTCTCCTTGACCTGGATAAATTTTCATGCAGTTGGATATAGTTTGGCGGGACAGGGACATGTGGCAAGCCCGCGCTCATTCAGGGTCTTGAACTTGGGCACCATTTTGAAATTGCGCCATAGAGACACGTGGGGCTTCTACCTGGAATTTCCATACTTAGTCTTTTTCAAAAGGTTTTGGGAGGTCTGGGACAGGTGGAGGAACCATGCATGTTTGGAGACTGGCTCGGATCTTGACATATGGCACCTTCCGCTGAGTTTTAAGACTTCAAACAAATTTTTCCAGGCCAGGACACGTGGCGAGCCCACGCTCTTTCAAGTTCTCAAATTTTGGGAACAATCTCAAGATGCGCCATGGTGATGCATGGAAGTTTGAAAATTCAAAAGGACAGGGAAGCAGACCATCGAGGGTAACTTAGAATTTTTACCTCTTATTCTCAAAAGGGTTAAAATATCAAAAATGACCTGCAAGCTTGACAAATGATCAGTCAAAGTTTGTTTCAAAGTAAATGATGGAGGTGCGAACTCTCGGGGGAAATTTGGAAAATTTTCCTTTTGGGAGAAAGGAGTTAAAAGTATAAAAGGAAGCGGGGTTCCACTGGGACCCTCATTGGAAACTAAAAGCAGAAGGTTGGAGCTGCGGGGAAAACTTGGAAAATTTTCCTTTTTCCAAAACGGAGGTGAAATAGCAGAATTTGGTCGTGGTTCCTTTGGGACCCACCTTAGGACACATGTCAGGCTCATTTCTCAAGAGCGGAGGTGCGTAGGAAAATGGAATTTTTTTCCATTTTTCCAAAATGTGATGAAAAGTCAAAGGGAACCCCCGAAGCTTGTTTTAAATTGAATCTTCCATGTGGATGGCCCAAATTCAAAGTAGAGATCAACAACCATTGTGTGTCTAAATCTGATTTTCCCCCCATTTTTACTGAAAAGCTCTTGGAAGTGTGAGTCTTCATAATTTCTTGGTATTTCCTACACACCAAACAGAGAGAAGAGTTAATTTTGATATCTAAGTTTGGTGGGGGAGATCTGGAGATGTATTTCACCATTAAAATGATATGACTATGAGGCTCAATGTGTTTTTCCGTTTTTCTTCTCCCAAGCATGCAAGGAACAAGATTTGACAGATTAGGGGCGGATGTGGTTAGCGAATAGAAGGAAGAGTGATTTTTGAGAGGAAGGAGTTAAATGCGGGAGACATTTGAAGAGATCTACCCCCTGAGCACCTGGTGAATTTTTCCACATCTGATTCTGGGAATCGCAATCGTGATCATTAAAATCATTGGTGGTACTCAATGTCTAGATTTTTGGGGGGAAAAAGGGTCTGTTGTAAATTTTATAAAGGGCATAAATTTATCATGCAAATGGTTGGAGTGTTAGAGGTCAGGACTGATTTTCTAAATAGAAAAAGCCTTGATAGAGCCCGTCCTTTATTTTGAGAAGCCATCTTAGGAACCTGTATATCTCTTTTGTATTGAATTTGACTGTGTCAAGGTGGTTACGAGTGTACAGCCATTGACAAGCTCTAAGATTGTTCTTGAAACTTTCCCTTGCTGATAAATTTAATCAAACTCAAGTTATTCTTTGTGATCTTAAGAAAAATGTGTTCGTTTTATTTCTGAATGTCTGCAAATAGTTTTTCTTGTTCCTGTTGTAATCTTGTATCAAATCTATCTCAATCACACAGGTCTTAATCCTTGTGACACTTTAGTGGCATCTGCAATTTCATTTCTCAGAAGAGATTTCATTTGGGAGTGAAATAAATGATTTAAAATCACTTTTCTTTCATATGTTGACAGATATTGTCTGTAAGCCTCTGGGTGTACCTCAGGCATGATTGGGCTCAGATCTTGATACTTTGTTTGGTTTTCTAGCTCAAGCTTTCGTGTTAGAATCTCATAGATTGTATGAAAAAGTGCTTATCTAGGCCTCCATTGAAGCACATATTCTAGTTAAAGAAACATTTTAGCTGTTTTGTGGCATTCTGTTGGTTTAGTCTTCCATTTTGTAAAATATCTCAAGGATATGGTGAATCAAGTTCATCTTGCCTCACCTCCCACCAAAATCCATTTAAAAACATCCAATCTTACCCATACTACCAATGTTTGTCCTATGTGTATACAAATGCATAGTTTCTATTACCAAAACATGCAGAAACAATCATGTTTCCAAATTTCTTTAATAACCTTTTCCTTGTTTCGAAAATATCTCCATAATCTAGAAGTGACAACTTGTGAGATTAAGATTTGGTGTGTTGGTCATATTTTCCCAAGGTTTTCTCTATAAAATTTATGCAAAAGAAGGATTTACCAACATTCTTCAATAATAGAGGTTACGAAATAGGTTCTCTTACCTTGGTTGAAAGGCACAACCTAAAATAGTTAGGATCAGATCACATCCTTTTAAGGTGCTACCCACTCCTTTCAAAGCCTGAGTGCTAAAAAGTTAGATAGACTACTTTCCCGGCTACAAAATGACATACATAATCATCTATCTACCTCTGGGTGTCCTGTCAAATGCATGATGCTGCTCGGCCTTTGAAGGAGATTAAATTTGGGTACCAACACCTTGTTTAGGCCTTCAAAGGAAGTGGTCTCTCATAAAAACTAAATGAGTCGATCGATCACCTTAAACACTATTCCCTACACACTGAAACATGCTAAATGATCTTTTTAGGAATTTCCTTTGGGTGAGGGTTTATGATTTAGGGTTTAGGGTTTAGGGCTAACGGTTTAGGACTCAAGGTTTAGAGTTTAGGGTTTAAGGTTTAGTGTTTAAGGCTCATAGTTTAGATTTTAGGGTTTAGGGTTTAGGGCTCATGGCTTAGGGTTCATGGTTTAGGGTTTTTGGTTTAGGGTTTAAAGTTTTTTGGTTTATGATTCAAGGTTAAGGGTTGAGTGTTTAGGGTTTAGGGCTCAATGTTCAAGGTTTAGGGATTAGGGGTCAAGGTTGAGGGTTTATTGTTTATGGCTAAAGGTTCAGGGTTTAGGGTTTAGGGATCAGGGTTGAGGGTTTAGGGTTTAGGGTTGAGAGTTGAGGGTTCAGGGTTTAGGGTTCAAGGTTTAGTTTTTAGGGTTTAGGGTTTAGGAGTAAGGGTTTAAGGTTTAGGGTTGAGGATTTAGGGTTTATGGTTCAGGGTTTAGGTGTTAGGGTTTAAGGATTAAAGGTTAGGGTTCAGGATTTATTGTTTAGGGTTGAGGGTTTAGGGTTTAGGGTTAAGAGTTGAGGATTCAGGGTTTACGGCTAAGGGTTTATTTTTTAGGGTTTAGGGTTGAGGTTTTAAGTTTAAGGTTTCAAGGTTTAGGGTTTTGGATTAGGGCTTATGGCTTAGGTCCTAGGGTTCAGGGCTTAGGGTTTAGGGTTTAGGGCTCAAGGTTTAGGGTTTAGGGGTAAGAGTTTAGGTTTTAAGATTTAGGGTTTTAGGTTTAGGATTTAGGGCTTAGAGTTTAGGGTTTAGGGCTTAGGGTTTATGGTATAGAGTTTAGGGTTTAGGGCTCAGGGTTTAAGGTTTAGGGTTTAGGATTTAGGGTTTACGATTTAGGTTTTAAGGTTTAAAGGTCAGGGTTCAGGGTTTAGGTCAAAGGGTTCAGGGTTTAGGTTTTAAGGCTCGAGGTTTAAGGTTTAGGTTTTAGGGTTAAGGGTTTAGGTCACAGAGCTTTGGGTTTAGGGTTTAGTGTTTAGAACTAAGGGTTGAGGGTTTAGGATTTAGGATCTAGTGCTTGGGGTTTAGAGTTTAGGGTTTAGGGTTTATGATTTAGTTTTTAGGGTTTAGGGGTTAGGGTTTAGGGACCTTTAGGATTCAACATTTAGGCCTTAAGGTTTAGGGTTTACGGTTTAGGTCTCAGGGATCAGGGTTTAGGATTTAGGTGTTAGGGTGCATGGTTTAAGGTTTATGACTCAGGTTTCGGGGTTCAGAGTTACTGGTTTAAGGTTTAGGGGTTAGTTACGAGTTCAAGGTTTAGGGGTTAGAGATCAGGGCTCTAGATTTACAGTTTAGGGCTCAGGGTTTAAGGTTTAGGATTTAGGGATCGAGGATTAGGGTGTATGGTTCAAGGCTTAAGGTTTAGGGTTTATGGTTTAGGGATTAGGCTTTAGGGTTCATGGTTCATGGTTTATGGCTTAAGGTTCGGGGTTCAGAGTTACTGGTTTAAGGTTTGGGGGTTATAGCTCGGGGGTCTAGATTTAGTATTTAGGGTTTAGGGCTTAGGGATCAAGGTTTAGGGTCTAGGGTTAAGGGGGGGTTTAGGGTTTATGGGTTTAGGGTTTAGGATTTATTATTTTGGTATTTGGGTTTAGGGTTTAGCTATCATGGTTGAGGGTTAAGGGTTTAGGTCACAGAGTTCAGGGTTCATCGAATTTGTAGGCAGAACATTCAAAGAGAGTCATCAAAATTTGATGTTTTTCATCTATTTATATTTTGAAGGAGGGAACTGTCATATTCTTGACTATCCAATCCTTCTAAAGACCCCAGTAGTCCTCAATCCTTGGATGTACAGGGAGAAACTGTTACTTGGCTTCCATTTATAATGATAGAGATATTTCTAAATTTGTGTTATGACCTCTAAATCTATATGAATTTCAAGTTGCTTAGAAATCACATCACACCCTTCACTAGGATTGATAAATACCCCTATCTTTTTGTTCAGGGGATTTTGAAAACATCCATGGGTTTATCATATAAGGAATTATCAATGAATGGAAGGTCACTAAGTCGTAGGCCAGGTAATTCCCATTTAGAACTAAACAAGAAAGATTTACTAGGCAATTGATAACCCCTTAGTGTTCTTAGCCATTCCCCTATTTCTATGCTTATTTTGAACACTTTAGGAAGTTATATCAAATTTACTATCCATTCCAGTAGAACACTTGAACTTTATCTTTCTCCCGAGGAGAGGATACTACAGGAAATTCAATTATGATCCTACACCTCTGCATTGATATATTCTCTATGTTTATTTTTTTTCCTTTAAGATTAATTTTTTTTGTTGTGATGGTTATTTTTTCCAGCTTCCAATGGGTCATACTAGCTTGTATAATAACATACATGGAAATATGAGAAATGTGAAATTTGTTTCAGAGTGTGAATAAATTTACATTCAAGAACGTAAGTATATGTGGGGAGAAACAAGTTTGGAAAAGATGTGTAATATATGCGTTATAAGGCACAAGGTAGATGTCATATCCATTTAGTTACTTGTCCCACCTCTCATAAACAAGTTAGTTCTATAAGCCGACTCAATGATGGTTCTAGGCATGAGACTAGGAAATATTGATGAAATATGGTTTGGGGTTTAGGGTTTACGGTTTAGAGCTTAGGGTTTATGGTTTATGATTTAGATTTTATGGTTCGAGGTTCAGGGTTTATCATTTAGGGCTCATGGTTCATGGTTTAGGGTTTATAGTTTAGGGTTTAGGGTTTAGGGCTTAAGGCTCAGGGTTTAGGGCTCATGGGTAAGGGATGAATGTTTAAGGTTTAGGATTTAGGGTTTAGGTTTTAGGGTTTAGGGATCATGGTTAAAGGTTTAGGGTTTAGGTTTTAGGGCTCAAGGTTTACAGTTTAGTGTTTAGGTTTATGGCCTATGGTTTAGGGTTTCGATTTTAGAAGTTAAACGCTAAAAGATTTAGGCTGAATGTTGAAATCCTAAAAAATTACCTATGTATTGACCAAATTATACTTTAAAAAACTATCTCCTAAACCATGACTCATGGAGCTGTGAGACTAATTCCATAAGGTGCAGAGTGACCCTAATTTATTCTATTTACATAAATAAATTTAAATTATAAGTTTTTCATTTATTATTATTTATATTTTATTATTTCTTATACTTAAACATTTATTTATGCAAATAGAAGCATGTCAAAAGCATGCATAATGTTTATACTACACAGAACGCATATGCATTTTGTGTTTTCTCTTTTCCCAAGCCATGCCTCAAGGCTTGGGATCCGGTTTGGATCCCCAAGCCTGAGGCATGGACTTGCACAAACATAGAAAATAATGTGTTTTTACAAGAAAATGTAAATATGTCAATTCCTCTATGATAAAAGGTCAATGCATGGTGTTGTGTCCCACTTGTTGTCCCGAAAATGTGAGCAAAAATGGTAAATGCGCGTTATCCAAGGAGGGTTTGTGCGAACACCCCCTTCATGCGAACCCATTTCACGTGAAGAGACACGCAAGCCATTTTTTACCGCGTGTCGCAATTCATCAGGTTCGTGCGAACCATATGTTTGCACGAACACCCTTCGCACGAAGGGTGTTCGCACGAACCACCCTGTTTATACAGTGGAGGTGCTGCGGAGGAAATCATTTTCCTCTGCCCCACCTCCTTCGCGCGAAGTTTATGCGATTGACCAGAGCCCACCACACTAGCTGAGAGCCCACCACACCATCGAGCCCACCAGCGACGAAGCCCAGCAATGACGAGCCCAAGTATGTTAGCAAAATTGTACCCATTTTTTAGCAAAATCGTAGCCATTAAAATACCATTTTTTGCAAAACCCTGGCCCTAACCTTTTAAGTAGACAAAAACCTCCCATAGGGATCAAGAAAATTAAACATCTTCAAAATCCATCCTAAGTACACCTGGGATCAATCAACAAATGGGGCTCAAGTTGGGCATTTCTTATATGGTGGCAAAACCAACATTATATGCATGCGTAGATGCACAGCTACTAATTCCCTCAAGGGGTGGTTATATAACAGTCAAACTTTGTAGGAGCAGTTTCGTAACTATTTTTCTACCTAAAGCAGGAGCTTAACCCAACCGAATTAAATATTCAAAATAAAGGCAAAATGAGGATCATTTCAATTGTAAGTCATTTGGTGCATAAAGTGTCACTCATAAAGCATGATAAAAGGTGAAGAGATGAGCAAAGTGAGAAAACAACTAACATTTTCTTGTATTTGAATTAAGCAAGCAAACAATATAATGTCTGTTGCATTCATTTTATTACTCTCTTCGTAATATTTTTTTGACCATCATATGATCAAGGAAGCCCGTCAATTTCCACTTCCAGCTAGTTTTCCCCACTCAGATTTCTAGGTTAAAAGTTTTGATGTTCATTGTTGTTCTTTTCTATTATATTGTTTTGGTTATTTATATTGGATGTTTCCATCAACACACCCCACTAATTTAGATTCTTTAAGCATTCAAAACTGTCAATTTCAAGTATAGTTCAAGGGCTATAGCATATGCTGATTCTGCAAATTAAATTAAACAAATGGACTTAAGAGTTTACAGATCACCATATAAATTCTCTTGAATAATGCATCTTCTCTATTAGAATGATGGTTGGAATAAATGCAGTGGTGTGGCTAGTTCAAAAGGACCATCAATTGCAGTCGTTACACCAGATATTACTATAGTATATTCAACACAGTTGAATTTTTGTAGTATTGTTGAGTACCCTAACATCATAAAATATACATGTATGGGCACAACCATTAGGGAGAATAATTACATTCATAGAATGTAAAATAGAAAGAAAGCTCTTTGAACTCTAGGCTAAAGAATATGGTCAACCAATGAGAAAAATAAATGGTAAGGTGTACTAAGCTCCACAAATTTTCTTTCAGTCCCAAACCTGGTGATGAGGTCTATACACAAAATTTGAGCAATATAAGGTTGGAGAGAAATTATCATCTATGTATCTAACCTACAAAAATAGACTTCACCTTTGCATTTGACATATAATCTTATCTGTTAGATAAAAATTTAAAATAGTACAAACACAACCACTGTTAAAATCAAAAGAGTTGTCCCTTAAGAATAGATATGAAATATACCAGTTACTAACATATGAGATTTTCCCTGGCTTGGTTTGTTGGGTTTGGTTGATAGTAGAGACAATACATTGCTAGGTAGAAGCCCTGGGTTCTAACTCTGCCAAGCTGAGGGTTCCAAATGATTTTTTACAAGTTTGACGTCAATAATAGATCCAACTATCCAGAAAACGTGTTTTCCTGACTACCAAATTCCCCTTGTTTTGCTCACTCCCAATATTCTATTTGGCTAGCTAGAAATGTAGTGATGGCTTGGAACACAGGAATTTCATCATCTACATTGCCATAATGATTTATAACTACATTTTTGGGGGCAGTCAACTGTTAACAACATAAAGTATAAGCATCATTTTGACTGCAATAACGTCATCACAATAAAAGACCTAATATACAATAGGAACACAAATAAATGGGAAACTCTTTAGTGGTGATAACAATCAGATAGTAAAAATTCCCAGTCTTTGCAAATATTAGGTATAACTCCAGAGCATTACACATGCTCTAGATATTTACCATATTTGTCTATCAATCATAGCCAGTGCTTTCTAAAGTTTAAAACTTCCAGTTGCTTACATGTTTGGTATCTAACATGTAGTTTCCTCTTGTGATACTTATATGCATTGTAAACAAAAATTATAAATAATATTAAATAATCAGAACAAAAATAATAATGCCTTGCAAAACATATTTTGTGTTCTAAGTAGTCTTGAATAAACCAGAGGATGGAGCATTAACATTGTACATGCATTCCCATTTGGGCACACATAAAAGAGAACATCGCATATTACCCACCTATAATGTTGTACTTTTAGGAAACCAAATACCCCTTACAGATTTCAAATTGAATGTCTATTACATGCAAATATACAACAATGTTGCCTAGAAACAAGCATCTAGATACCTGAATTTCTGAGAGACTGTGAACTTAAGTTAGAATCTGTTAATCTAGTGGACCCATTGATGTCTAATAACTAAAAGGGGAAAGGAATAAAAGGAATTAATGATGATACACCAACTGATGAATTGACAAAACAAAATACTTCTTTGAGCTTATGAAAAATGTAAATATTTTGACAAATTGCATAAAGAAATCATCCAAACAATGTAGGTTAACCAGTTTCTCTAATACAGGTTCAATAAAATATTTAAACTGAGATTCTTCCAAAAACAAAACGATCCAATAAACAGAAGTGATGAAATTCCCTATGACCAGAGTTACATGATTAGACTTTGAAGCAGATGCTTGCATATTGGAATAGTTGATATTCTATGAAGACAAAGCATCAATATTTGCATATTCTTCTGCTCAAACATTGAAAGTTGATATTCTTCTGCAGAACAATTAAAAGAAAATAAAAGGAAATGAAAAATACGTGAACATTCATTTATTATTAAGGAATTTTCTTACTTAATTACTAGAAATAAATAGCTTCATTGAAATGTAAAGTTGATTTATCCCTGATTTTGTATACAAACACTATGATGACATCAATAATAGATTACAAATAATTTCATTTTTTTTGTGATTTTTAAGCATGCATAAGTGGTCAACTTGTACATGTGGAGATATAGATGCATTAGACATGTCTTTTACCGATGTGTTTTGTTGTTTAAAATTGGATTGGTGTTCTATTTGATTATGCTAATTCTGTATCATATGCACAAAAATTGTGTTCCAGGGAAAGGTGAATCCCACTCAATGTGAGGTTTTGATAATGGTTTGTGCCCAGGTAAACTTACATTCTCTTCTAGAAACATTGCTTTGACTTTAAGATCATCTAAATGTATTCAAAACTTTTCATTTTTGAACTTTGCAACATCACTTGGTATATTTTGTTATCATTGTGATTTGTAATTTATGTAATTTATTTGATTTTGTAATTTATTTTCTATATTAGTTGCATTGAACTTGAAAATTTCATATTTCTGTTTTCATTAATATAGGAGAATATTTTAGGAACTTTTTTTAATTAAAAGTACTATTAATTAGAATTTTACTTTCATTTTTTTTACAGTCATGGCTTCTTCTGGAACTCCTAATTTGTTTGAGAGGACCAATTTAGAGATTGAAAAATTACAATCTATTCTCGAAAATCCAACTACAGTTGGGCAGTATAAAGCCCATTGCGAAAAAATACTGGTTGATCTTCGTAGAATAGAGACAAGTTTGAAAACATATAATCCATTTGATTCTGAATCAATTAAAAAATTTATGGATTCACTAAAATCAAGTGTCTCAGGAGATGTAGGTTATAATGAGATTACATCATGACTTTCCAATAAGGAAGTCGTTAAGAGGTCTTGTTGGAGTTTTTATGCAGACAAACGGAAAATAAGGGCATATTATGTAAACAAATGTTCATGTCCTTTATGTGCACCTTTGATTTATCCTAGATTTGTGGCCTCTCAAGGCCAATTTCCAAATAACGACCAATTACCGTTATACTTCATAATGATGCTACATGCTGAGGTTCACTTAAACCTAAAGGTGAACTATTTAGACATCCCTAGTTATTCGGGGCAAGGGCGTGGCCGTATTAGCCACATGAAGGCATATAGAAAGGAGGGAGCTCCTGCAGTTGTTGATGTGCGGCAGCTTGTACCAAGGCCACAACCATTGTTATCAGGATTTCAGGATGTCACAGCACCTGTCGTTATGACTGCACATGAGGCTGTTATCGAGGGTCTTGCTGGCATTGCTTGTGAGACCCAATTGATCTCTTCTGACCATGTGGGTCAGTACCTTCAGAGACGCGATACTAGCAGTGGAGGTGCTAGTAGCACCAGTGATGCACGCAATGAGGTATACGCTCGTGCATCTTTGATTTCCCCAGATAACTTTGAGCTAGTTACAAATCCCGCTCAGGCACGTCGGCTAGGACGCATCATGGCTGCTGACTTGTTGCGTGCGTATGAGGTGATTGCTTGGCATTGCAGCATTCCACTATTGGGGGTTTTAGATTTTATAGAGCAGAGTGGGAGTGTATCTTCTAGTCAGGGTACTACTACCGTTGCTATAGATAGACTTCCTGTTGCTGGGATTGTCACACCTGATGTTCAGCACATTTATGTTCCGGTGTGTGAAAATTAAACCTTTAATATAATTAAAATTTATTTTAATTGATCATTACTTTACAATTTATTAATATTAAAATTAAACATGTACTTTTTTGTTTAGGCTTCTACTCCAGTGTGTGGAGCTTCACAGCCCACACCATCTACCCATGTCACATACACAGCTCTTGATTGAGCACAACATGGATCTCAATGTTCCGGGTCTGAGTCAACTTGGCTTAGTTGGTGACATATTTGCTGGTGTTGAGGTCGTGGATGAAAATCCCATAAATTTGGAGATGCGTTCCATAGAGGTATAAATACATGTGTTTTACTATAATTAATATTTAATCTAAATTGAAATGTTAGAAATTAATGAACTTTATTCAAAAAACTTATTTATCAAATTCTTACATTTTATTTATTTTGTTTCACAGGGATCTACGGGACAGAGATCTACGGGTAGCGTAGATACTCCCAACATCTGCGCAGGGACAAATACTGAGGTAATCAATTGTACATATCAGTTATATAATGTATTGAATTAATTAAGAAATTGTTGTAGATTTTTGCTTATATATTTTAATATATGGTACATGTTATATATAGTTTATGACGTGTATATTCCTTTTTTTTAACATGCAGGGTGTAGCAGAGCGTAGTGAGGGTTCTGGCACTCACCCTAGTGCACAGAGGAGACTTCAGTGATATTTAATAGATTTCAAACATTTTAGACATACTTTTAGAGATTTTAGACATATATATATATATATATATATATATCTATATATATATATATATATATATATATTCATACTCATTCTAGACATTATTATTATATTTTGATATATGTCTTAGACACGTGTATTTACAATTATGGATGTGAATATAAGACACCCCCTTATCTTTCATTTTTATCTCTTGATGATATCATAATAGGTATATAACTAGCAATCGCATGTGTTTCATGAGATGTGAACGCCAAACGATAGATGTTATTTGATTTAGAGGCATAGTTATGTGAAGGTTGTTTCTACATTTCAGTCTTGCTCCTTGCCAGAGATTCCTCATTTTCAACCATTGACTAACATCCTTCCAAATCTTTTGTGAGAATGGACCCTGTACAAATAGATGGGTGGTTCTTAAATAGATGGCTTGTTCTCCATGCTAAATTTATCATATGAATCATCAACAAGTGATTACTGGTTATAAAGCTAGGTTCCCTACAATACATTCATTATTTCTAGGTTTTACACTTTGCTGGTCTCTAGGAATTTAGTGATGCTCGAGATGCTGACGAGGTAAGATATTATCTGAATGGAAGAGATTTGAATGGGAGCCGTATTGTTTTGGAGTTTGCAAGAGGGGTAATGTTTTCATATTTTAGTTTTGTAATTTCTTCTATTATTCAGACATATGTCATTCATACCTTTGATAAGACCTCTTGGTAATTCACAACTTATTGGTTTGCTTTGTCACTTAACTAGTTGCAGCAGCTAAGAATAATCCCTAGGGAGGAGTTAGTTGTTTATAGCTAATCCAGTTTCAATTTTGGGTTTTATATTTCTGTTTTGATTTTCCTTTTTCATCAATATTGATGGAGAGATAGATTTTTAGGGTAGGGATGGGCGAGCGCCTCTACTCTACACATAGTGGTATATAGATATAGATATAGATTGATAAGGCAACAACATCCATAGTTATGCTTGGAAGACCAAGGGTCTATGAATATCTAGATGGATAGCAGGCCCAACTATTATATAGCCATAGCCAAGACAAAATGACTCCTATACTATTGTAAGAAGGATCCTCGATTATTTTCCAGATGCTGGAGGCGACCAGACCGTATATAGCCTGGGATGGAGGGTCTGCTCTGCTACTCGAGAAGTTGTATGCTACAATTTAGATTGTTGGAAAAACCTGTGGAATAGGATATCCCTACACAGACTTTAAATTCCATGCAAATTAGGAAATTGGAAAAACAAATGGAGGATGAGGTTGATGGAAAGGAGCTTTTTCTAGCTGATATATTTGGTTCCCCACATTAACAAATGAAGTAACCAGAGAAGAATCAATATTAAATCATCATGGAAGGCCATTTTTTAGGGTAGGAGGAGGTTAATCAGAAACAAAAGGATACCACTAAAGCATTTTGTGTAAACTATGAATCATAGAACAGCGTAATTGTTTGAAAGTAAACATATATCCTTGTAACCCTGTCATAAAGGATTTAAGAGGGAATAAGACAGTTCCATAACTTCTCAATTTAAGAGGGATGGTTGGGAGTGTGATTACGTATCAATTTCTAACATTTTATATAAACCTGTTTGTGCTCATAGTTGGCCTATAAAACCAATCTAGAAGACTCCCAAATTAGAGATCGTATTGGTAGTGCCCATAGTTGGCCTAAGAGAACCTTTCTAGAGGATTCCTAGTTGGAATAGATTTGCTTGTTAGCAGAGATCTTATTGAGAATATTTATTTTGAATGATGGAACAAATCTTGTTGAGAATCCTTTTCTGGGCTGTTTGTGATATCCATGGATGGATGGATGAAGTTATGTTCATATGGCAAAGACTAATCCTAGACACGGTTGAGAAGCTAAAGCTTTTGTGGGTGTTTTAAAAACCATGAATAGGTATTATACTCCTGGCCAAGGTCTGAGGTGACCCTTGCCAATGAGCATACCTCTACACCTGCAACCTATTGGAGGTTGTGCTTTTATTGCATTGGGTTGTCTAAGGGTTTCTGTTCAAGGATTTGATAAGGCCAGTTGGGATGGCTAGGAGTGTGCTTACTAAGCAGTTGCTAATATTTGTTATAAACATGTTTGTGCCCATGGTTGGCCTATAAAACCAATCTAGAGGACTCCCATAATGGAGATCCTGTTTGCAGTGCCCATAATTGGCCTAAGAAAAATCAATTAGAACCCCTAGATTGGATATTATTGGTAGTGGCCATAATTATCTTTCCCTGAGAAATGGCAGGATTGATATGAAAGGTAATTAACCACGAGGGTTCTCCATACTACCTAGCATTTCATTGGATATTGAGATTTATCAATGCTTGGTAGATTGAGTGGAACAATTGCTATTTGTTGCCTTTCATGTGGTAGATGTTGTATAGTTCAAATCTCAGTCACAATGTTCAAGTTTGAGTTTGAGTTCATGTTCAATGAGGATAAAGTTAAAAAAAAGCGTCTTAAAGTTCGAACAAAAGAATTTTTTTATAATTTTAATTGTATGAGAAAATACATAAATATGTGAAAGAGACACTTTAGTAAACAAGAAAAGAATTAAGAGACACTTTAGTAAACAAGAAAATTTAACAAGAAATTCCTCATGGGATGCCCTAACTGTAAGTGTGTTTTGTGGTTAGACTCCAATGTTGTTCTGTCAAGAAGAGAAAAGTAGATTGTCCTTGATAGGTGTGAACGTTTCCGTGCTGCCTTTATGGTCATCCTTGTATCAGGTTGTTCACAGTGTTAGTTGTAACCTTGGTGATGACTTATTGCGTCATGTTATGTGTCAGGAAAGTTAAGTCAAAAAAAAAAAAAATTATCCTGTATTTCACTGTGTTGTCCTTGTGTTGGTATTTTTGGTGTGTTACACTTTGGTATCAGAGCGTAGGTTCATGCTCTCGAACCTATGGGCCGGATTGGTGTTGTATGGTGATGTTACATGGTGGTGGTGGTGTAACATGATGATACTGCGTGATGATGATGATGTTGCATGATGGTGGTAGATATTGGAAGAGTAATGTGCTTTAAATGTGATGTGATTATTTTCGTAATTGTGATATTGTGAACGCACATTATGGGTATGTCACCTTGTGCGTGTTTGTGATCATGTTGATATGTTGGGGATGGGAGTATTATCTCTCCTTCTTGTGGATTCTAGGAAGAATTCATGTGTGAATTATTGTTTGTGATGTGTGAAAAGAATTCTAATGTGGATGACGTAGTGTTGGAGCATTGTGGCATATTGTGATATGTGGGTGTATCAATGTGTTGTATGACTAGTTGATGTTAAAAGAAACGAGTTGTATCATGATGTTTTTACCATGTTCTGAAGAAATGTGTGTACCACCTTGCTATGTTGCAATGGATGTTATGTTGTGATGTACTATGTTCATCGTATGTATGACTGTACAAATAGGTAATGCTTCATGTTGTGATTTTTGGTCATACGGTGAATGTATGAACCCTATCGTATGGTGATTGCTCTTTGGGTGCAGAATGTGGTAAAGTGATGTATTGCGCCCTGTGGATGTATGATTGTGATCTACCATGTATGCATACCATACGTGAGACATTATGGTAGTTACGTGTGTGCCACCGTTATGTTAGTGATGTTGTTGTATGTTATGTTGTGAACCTTACGCTAACCGATCCTAAGGGAAATCGGTAGAAGTGTATGTTGAGAGTGAGGAATGGTGTACCATGGGCCAATAACTCGAGCTAAAACTCGGTTTAGTAGATAAAATGTGATTATTTCCTCTCTCCCTATGTGGTTGTATGTATGCAACCTTAGTGTATCTATGACTATGTTTAGCCTTGTTGAAGTGGTGGCAGGATGATTTAAATGGAGGTGATGACAGTTGTATTATTGATATGCATATTACGAGCTGAGGCTTGATGTTCTGAGTGCTAGCAACTCGTTGAGTACCCCTTTAGTGGCTAGATAAGGCCACATAGTTATCGTAATGTGACATCATTATAAGTTGATTTTATTCGTAATTTTTTTTTCCTTATTTTGTAAGGACCAGCAGCTTTTCTTGATTGCAATGCTTTACAATTTGGGCATTCCTTGGTTTGTGGCACTAACATGGGGATTTTGATACTAACTAATGGGCCATTTGGTCATTTAATTTTTTTGCTTGATTGTGGGTCTTCTTTTAAGTTTTGGAATTTTTAATTTAAATACCGCCTTTGCCCAAGGAATTGTCCTTGCCACTGATGCACTTTTGATTGGATTTGTTGTGCTGGTTTCTAATTGTCGTGATGTGTGGAATAGGGTCAAGATGTGCACCATGGATTGTTGGCCCTATGAGACCAGCTCTCGTGTGTATGGGGTAAGCCCCAAGGAGACTAAACTAGCGGGTTTGTTGAACCACGTGTCTTATGTCACTTGGGTTAGGATGTTCGAAACTCTATGTGTCTTGGCTCCATAGGTCAACCGCCTCCTTGAGGCGCATAAGAGTTTGAAGGAGGCATAAGGACTTGAGGGATTCATAAGATTTTGAGGTGGCTTATGATATGTGTCTATATGGTTTGATGTTTCAAGATATAGCGTTGATTATTGTGATGTTTGGAGTGGTCTTTGATGTAATGTGGTTACTCATGTCAGATGGTATGTTGTTTTGCTTTGTGGTTATGTCATTGATTCACTTGTGGACACTTTGTACATTTGTTTTTATGAGTCTTGGAAAATCCTCATACGGGAATTGAGGAAATGCTGGTGTATGTAGTACTCTTTGTTTGAGTATTTTGTATTCAGTCATTGATTGTGCCGATTACTATGTTATGTGGCCTAAATGCCTATTCTATTTGCGTATTGGAGTAACCTTTTTGTGCGTAATATAATCTGAAGTATAAACTTGGTAACTTGTGAATCTGTGTGTCTGTGAACTTGATAGGGTGTTGTGGTAGACAGTTCATATTTGGGCACCCACAATAGGAATAAAGCAAAACTCTTCCATATTATATTTATTTTAAAGAACTAAACTAAATAATATAATGGAAAGAGACTAATGAAATGATGAAAGAAGGAACTGCCAATCTTGCACATAACATTGAAAGTTACAATTCTATCTATCTACCAAATGTTCCTAAGCTACCCTGTGGTCTAGCTTTAAAAACTTTAAATTACTGAAATTTTAAACCATATGGTGTGTTTTCTTCTTTATCTATCCCTTTTGTTAAGAACCGTTTCCTTTCCTCTTTTATGTCGCAATCGCGGACGATGCTTTCTTAGGGAGATATGTAATCCCCGTTGCGCGCGCTTTTCCATCTCTTCCACTTGCCCCCTCCACTCCACCCTATGCCGACTGTACTTGGGCCGCGGTTTTCCTTTCTGTCCTGCGGAGGAGACGATAGTGGTTGAGTCACGTTTTTCTTCACCTGATCTGTTTGGATCCTTTCAATCATTTCATATGCGCCTGGTTGGGAGGTGCCTTTTCTTTTCTTGATCTGCTTGCATTGAGTAGGAGAAAAATGTTTTAGTGTCTCTTGTCCCTTTTTCACCAGTTCCTGTTCCTGTTCCGTGCTACCCAAACCTCTCTTCATGCATCTTCCTTGCCTTCTTCCTCCTTGTGCGGGAGTTTGAGATGTATAAATGGCGTGATTCTCAAATTCATGCTATTTAGGCAGAGCTTCAGTGGAGCACAGAACTGATCTTGTCCTGGGATGCCGTGAGAAGTATCTGGATATTTTTGCAAAGCTGCTGCAGGGTGAGCCCAAGGAACCGTGGTGTTTATCCTGAAGTTCTGTTGTAACACCCACCCACATCAAGACGTTGTTGCAGAATCTTGCAGCCGTATATAGGACGAGAATACAGTTTGGGTTGACTTGTCTTGCCTTTTTTCATTTTGGGAAGGTCTCTTCTGTCCATGGCGGTGTCGAATCTAACTGGAAGAAGCTCATCAACCTTGAGGCAAGTTTTGGAATGAGCTGATAGTGCGTTCACTTCTGTTTCAGTTATGACAAGAGTTATTTCCAGCCCTAAGCCCATGGGTTTTTGTAGGGTGGTTATAGCTGGACGCTAAAGCTAGGGAAGTAGGCTTGTTACCTCACTTTCTTGGGAGCTGTAAGGTGTGTTCTTTTTTGGGATCCACAGATCTACTCCCAACATCCACGCAGGGACAGATACTATGAACATTGTACATATCAGTTATATATGTATTGATTAATCAAAGAAATTGTTGTAGATTTCTACTTATAATATTTAAGATCTGGTACATGTTTATTAAGTTTATGACGTGTATATTCCTTTTTTTTAACAGAAAGGGTGTACTCAGAGCGTAGTGAGGGTTGGCACTCACCCTAGTGCACAGAGGGCCTTCATGATTTTTATAGATTCAAACATTTTAGACATACTTTCAGATTTTAGACATATTATATTCATAACTCCATTCTTGACAATTATTATTATATTTTGATATAATGCTTAACACGTGGTATTATTAACTTATTTTTATATATGGTCTTAGACACGTGTATTTACAGATTATGGATGTGAATATAAACCCCCCTTAAAATTCCCCCCCCCTTTTTTTTTCCATTTTATCTCTTGATGATACATACTAGTATATACCTAGCATCGCATGTGTTTCATTAATGTGACGCCAAACGCTATATGTTATTTGTTTAGAGGCAATAGTTATGTGAAGGTGTTTCTCTACATTTCAGTCTTGCTCCTTGGCCAGAGATTCCTCTATTTTCAACCATTGACTACCCCTTCCAAATCTGTTGTGAGAATGGACCCTGTACAAATAGATGGTGGCTCTTAAATAATGGCTTGTTCTCCATGCTAAAATTTTATCATATGATCATCACAGTGATTACTGGTTATAAAGCTAGGTTCCTGCAATACATTCATTATTCTAGGTTTTTACACTTTGCTGTCTCTAGGAATTTAGTGATGCTCGAGATGCTGGACAGCAAAGATTTATCTGAATGGAAGAGATTTGATGGGAGCGTTTGTTTTGGAGTTTGCAAGGGGGTAATGTTTTCATAGTTTTTAGTTTTTTAATTTCTTCTATTTCAGACATATGTCATTCATACCTTTGATAAGACTCTGGTAATTCACAACCTTATGGTTTGCTTTGTCACTTGTAACTAGTTTTGCAACAGCTAAGAATATCCCTAGGGAGGAGTTAGTTATTTATAGCTAATCCATTTTTTCAAATTTTGGGTTTTATATTTCTGTTTGTTTCCTTGTGTTCACATATTGAGTGAGAGATAGATTTTTAGGGTAGGGATGGCTAGTGCCTCTACTCTACACATAGTGTATATAGATATAGATATAGATTGATAAGGCAACACACCTCATAGTTATGCTTGGAAGACCAAGGGTCTATGAATATCTAGATGGATAGCAGGCCCAACTATATATAGCCATAGCCAAGACAAAATACTCCTATACTATTGTAAGAAGGATCCTCGATTATTTTCCAGATGCTTGAGGCGACCAGACCGTAATAGCCTGGGTGGAGGGTCCTGCTCTGCTTACCGAGAAGTTGTAATCTACAATTTAGATTGTTGGAAAACTGTGGAATAGGATATCCCTACACAGACCTTTCAAATTCCATGCAAATAGGAATTGGAAAACACCTGGAGGATGAGGTTGATTGAAAGGATCTTTTCTATCTGAATATTTTGGTTCCGCCACAAGTACAAATGAATAACCAAGAAGAATCAAATTACATCATCAATGGAAGGCCATTTTTAGGTAGGAGGAAGGTTAATCAGAAACAACAGGATAACCACTAAAGCAGTTTGTGTAAACCTATGAATCATGACAGCGAATGTTTGAAAGTAAACATATATCTGGTTAACCCTGTCATAAAGGATTTAAGGGAATAAGACAGCTTACATAACTTCTCACTTTAAGAGGGATGTTGGGAGTGTGATTACGTATCAATTTCTAACATTTTATATAAACCTGTTTGTGCTCATAGTTGGCCTATAAAACCAATCTAGAAGACTCCCAAATTAGAGATCGTATTGGTAGTGCCCATAGTTGGCCTAAGAGAACCTTTCTAGAGGATTCCTAGTTGGAATAGATTTGCCTTGTTAGCAGAGATCTTATTGAGAATATTTTATTTTGAATGATGGAACAAATCTTGTTGAGAATCCTTTCTGGTCTGTTTGTGATATCCATGGATGGATGGATGAAGTTATGTTCATATGGCAAAGACTAATCCTAGACACGGTTGAGAAGCTAAAGCTTTGTGGGTGTTTTAAAAACCATGAATAGGTATTATACTCCTGGCCAAGGTCTGAGGTGACCCTTTCCAATGAGCATACCTCTACACCTGCAACCTATGGGGGTTGTTGCTTTTATTGCATTGGGTTGTCTAAGGGTTTCTGTTCAAGGCTTTGATAAGGCCAGTTGGGGATGGCTAGGAGTGTGCTTACTAAGCTGTTGCTAATATTTGTTATAACATGTTTGTGCCCATGGTTGGCCTATAAAACCAATCTAGAGGACTCCCATAATGGAGATCCTGTTTGGCAGTGCCCATAATTGGCCTAAGAAAAATCAATTAGAACCCCTAGATTGGATATATTGGTAGTGGCCATAATTATCTTTCCCGGAGAAATGGCAGGATTGCATATGAAGGTAATTAACCACGAGGGGTTCTCATACTACCTAGCATTTCATTGGATATTGAGATTATCAATGCTTGGTAGATTGAGTGGAACAATTGCTATTTGTTGCCTTTCATGTGGTAGATGTTGTATAGTTCAAATTCAGTCACAATGTTCAAGTTTGAGTTTGAGTTCATGTTCAATGAGGATAAAGTTAAAAAAAAGCTGTCTTAAGTTCGAACAAAAGAATTTTTTTATAATTTTAATTGTATTGAGAAAAATACATAATATGTGGAAAGAGACACTTTAGTAAACAATAAAGCAATTAAGAACACTTAGTAAACAGAAAATTTACAGAATTCCGCAGGATCCCTACTGTAGTGTGTTTTGTGGTTAGACTCCAAGGTTGTTCTGTCAAGAAGAGACATAGATTTGTCTTGATCGGTGTGAACGTTTCCGTCTGCCCTTTGGTCGAATCCCTTGTATCGTTGTTCACAGTGTTAGTTGTAACCTGGTGATGACTTATGCTCATGTTATTGTCCGGAAAGTTAAGTCAAAAAAAAAAAATTATCCTGTATTTCACTGTGTTTCCCTTGTGTTGGTATTTTGTGTGTTTCACTTTGGTATCAGAGCGTAGGTTCATGCTCTCGACCTATGGGCCGTTGGTGTGTTGGGATGTTAGCATGGTGGTGGTGGTGTAACATATGATACTGCGTGATATGATGATGTTGCATGATTGTGGTAGTATTGGAAGAGGACAATGTCTGCTTTAAATTTGATGTGAAGTATTTTCGTAATTGTTATATGTGAACGCAACATATGGGTATGTCACCTTGTGCGTGTTTGTGATCATGTTGATATGTTGGGGATGGGAGTATTATCTCTCCTTCTTGTGGATTCTAGGAAGAATTCATGTGTGAACCTTATTGTTTGTGATGTGTGAAAAGAATTCTAATGTGGATGACGTTAGTGTTGGAGCATTGTCTGGCATATTGTGATATGTGGGTGTATCAATGTGTTGTATGACTAGTTGATGTTAAAAGAAACGAGTTGTATCATGATGTTTTTACCATGTTCTGAAGAAATGTGTGTACCACCTTGCTATGTTGCAATGGATGTTATGTTGTGATGTACTATGTTCATCGTATGTATGACTGTACAAATAGGTAATGCTTCATGTTGTGATTTTTGGTCATACGGTGAATGTATGAACCCTATCGTATGGTGATTGCTCTTTGGGTGCAGAATGTGGTAAAGTGATGTATTGCGCCCTGTGGATGTATGATTGTGATCTACCATGTATGCATACCATACGTGAGACATTATGGTAGTTACGTGTGTGCCACCGTTATGTTAGTGATGTTGTTGTATGTTATGTTGTGAACATTACGCTAACCGATCCTGAGGGAAATCGGTAGAAGTGTATGTTGAGAGTGATGAATGTGTACGCATGGGCCAATAACGCGAGCTAAAACTCGGTTTAGGAATAAAATGGATTATTTCCTCTCTCCCTAGTGGTTGTATGTATGCAACCTTAGTGTATCTATGACTATGTTGAGCCTGTTGAAGTGGTGGCAGATGATTTAAAATGGAGGTAGGACGTTGTAGTATGATAGCATAGTACGAGCTGAGGCTGATGTTCTGATTGCTAGCAACTCGTTGAGTCCCCCTTTAGTGGCTAGAATAGGCCACATAGTTATCGTAATGTGACACATTATAAGTTGATTTATTCGTAATTTTTTTTTCCTTATTTTGTAGGACCAGCAGCTTTTCTTGATTGCATTCTTTATATTTTGGGCATTTCCTATGGTTTGTGGGCACTAACAGGGGTATTTTGATACTAACGAGGGACAGTTGGTCCTTTATTTTTTTGCTTGATTTTGGTCTCTTTTAAATTTGGAATTTTTACCGCCTTGCCAAGATTGTACTTTGCCACTTGGCACTTTTATTGGATTGTGGTGCTGGTTCTATTGTCGGGATTTTGGAATAGGGTCTAGGATGCCCATGATTGGTTTGGACCTATGGACCCGCTTCGTTGTATGGGGGTACGCCCCAAGGAGTACATATAAACTAGCGGGTTGTTGAACCCGTGTTAGTATTCACTTGGGTTATGAGTGTCGATCTCTATGTGTCTTGGACCAGTATTTTCAACCCGCCTCCTTGAGGGAGCCATAAGAGTTTGAGGGAGGCATAAGAACTTTAGGAGGCATAAGAGTTTGAGTGGAGCTTATGATATGTGTCCTATATGGGTATGTTTCAAGATTATGTTAGTTTATTGTGATGTTTGGTAGTGGCTTTTATGTATGTTGTTCCCATTGTCAATGGATATGTGTTGTGATGTTGTGGTTATGTCATTGATTCCCTTGTGGACACTTTGTACATGTAGTTTTTATGAGCTTGGAAATCCTCCTACTGGAATTGAGGAAATGTCTGGTGGATTGTAGTACGCTTTGTTTGAGTATTTTGTATGTCAGTCATTGATTGTGGACAGTACTAGTTATTTGACTATGCTATTCTATGTCGTATTTGAGTACCTTTTTGTGGCTAATACAATCTTGAAGTATAACTTGTGTACTTGTGAAGCTGTAGTGTCCTTGTGAACTTGATCGGTTGTGGTAGCCAGTTCCTGTGGGCACCCACAATAAAGGCATAAATCAAAACTCTTCCATGATGTTATTTATTTTAAAACGAAACTAAACTAAAATAATATAATGGAAAGACTAATGAATGATGAAACAGAAGGAACTGCCAATCTTCACATAACATTGAAGTTAAAAATTCTACCAAATGTTCCTAATTCTACCGTTTCGTCTTTAAATCGACCTGAAATTTTAAACCATAGGTGTGTTTTCTTCTTTATCTACCCTTGTTAAGAACGTTTCCTTTCCTCGTTAATGTCGCATCGAGGACGATGCTTCTGTAAGGGGAGAGAATGTAGGCCCCGTTGGCCCGTCGATTTTCCATCTCTTTCCACTTGCCTCCACCCACCTAGCGACTGTACTGGCTGGCCTCTTTTTCTTTTCTTTCCTTCGCGTGAGGGAGAACTAGAGTGGTTGGAGTCCACGTTTTTCTTCACCTAGATCTTGTTTGGGATCCTTTCATTCATGCTCCCGGTGGGAGGTGCATTTTCGAGCTGCGGGCATTGATTAGGGAGAAAACGGTTTGAGTGTCTCTTTGTCCCTTTTTCACAGTTCTTCCCTGTTCCTGCTACCAAACCTCTCAGTCATGGCAATCTTCCTTGCCGTCCTTCCGTGTGCGGAGTTAAGATTGAGAAATGGCGTGGATTCTCAATTCATGCTATTTAGCAGCTTCAGTGGAGCACAGAACTGACTCTTGTCCTGGAGGCCGTGTAGGAATATCTGGATATTTGCAGCTGCTGCAGGGTGAAGGCCCAGAACCGTGGTGTTATCCTGAGTTGTTCTTTGTTGGACACCACCACAACAAGACCAGTTGTTTCAGAATCTTGGCAGCCGTAGTAGAAGGCACGAATAATTTAGTTTGAAGCTGTCTGCCTTTTCATTTTGGGAGTCGCTTCGTCAGTGGCTAATCTAACATGGAGAACTCTATCAACCTTGAGGCAAGTTTTTGTAGATGAGGCTTTAGAGTGAGTTCACTTTGCTGTTTCTCGTATGACCAGAAGTATTTCCCAGCACCTAGCCCATGTGTTTGATATGGGGTATAGATGAAGCTACAAGCTAGGGAAGTGGCGTGTTACCTCCATTTCCTTGGGAGCTGTTTGTAAGTGTGTTCTTGTTGGGGATCCACAGAAACTGGACGCAGCAGTAAATAGCCAGGCACAACGGGCTTGTTACAGTTGGTGGAAGCCTACATGTGAGCATTTACAGCGAGCCGGTGTTGTCCAATATGTTGTTTTCTGTGCAATATAAGCATTCCTCTAAGTCTGGGATCTCCTTCAAGACTTCACTGTCAAAAAATCGATCTTGTGACAGTGAGAGAGTTACCAGGGGAGCGGATGAAAAATTGATTACAAGAAGATTCTCTATTGAGCTCTTACTTGTTTTACGAGTAACTCATGGGAGAGAATTCCATGCGTGGATAGGTTTCATATTAGAATATTCATGAACACTTTTTGCTTTGCCAATTATATGAGCTTCTTCAACGGAGTCACTATGTTGGCAGGTCATAAAGGTCTCTGTTGGAAAAAAAATTATCATCACCTTGCAAGCTACAAACTGTTAACTGTTTCACCGAGAGTTGATGTTGTCCACATATCACAAGAGGAAGGAAAGATTGGTTGTTTATTTGAGGAAAAAAACTACGGTATTGTTTAATAGGATATACCAAATGCAAGCTATTGGATCGCTGTCTTCGCGAATTAATGACATGACTCTGTTACCAAGAGGCAGCTCGATAGCTTGTACGGATGCGGCACTCTTGCTAGATGGTCATGGATGAGGCCACTGATGTGATGATGATGGCAAGGTGCGTTGTCTGTGAAAATGGAGATATTTCTTCTGTTTCGTCACCTTCACACAAGTTTTAACTCCGTTGAGTTATTCCACTTCAGATGCTCCACCGATACGGCCTTTCTTCTCATAAATTGGTTTTTCTGTCCAGTTTGTTGTTAGGAACTTGTTTACCCTATGGGCTATGCAAACCCTGATGCACAAATCTTTATGCAAGCCTTGCTAGCTTATGTGCTCAGTCGTACTACGGGCTGCCCTATGACGGAGTATTTGGTTACTGTGATACAGGTTCAAGGCATTGCAAGAGGCAATCCCGGTACTGGCTGATGCTATAGGCACGATTGTCATGTGTGAATTCAGTCCTTACCTCCCCAAAGCAGCTGCATGGAAGCAATCTAGTGTTTGGGATAGCCACCTATTGCATCTTCTGTCGTGCATTAAAAGGGAATTCATAGTGTGGTATATTGCAAGAAAAGACAGTGAGTGGAACAGAGGATAAAGTGAAGGGCGTGTGGCGTCTGTAGTAGGCATTGCTAGATGTACACGACTGGTGGATGCGTTAGTTAAAATAGGAAAGATAGGCACTAAAACCATATAACATATATGTAGTATTAATAACCTCTGAAATGCAACTTTTTCTTTAGAAAATTGGTTTAATCTGTGATTTTGTGGATTTGCATTCAGACATGGTTGAACAGTTTGTTACTCTGGATTTGATGTTGGTTGTTCTTTGTTGACGTGATCAAACCCCTTTTATATAAAACAAACGAAGGTTCTCAGGTATGCTCGATTAAATCAAATGAAAAATATATTATATATATATACTATATAATTTTAAAGTTACTTTCCTTCTACAAAAATATCGCTATTTCTTTTGTGAACCGGGATGTAATCGCCCAGAACGTGGCGGGTGTGTAAAAGTTTTCATGGTCTTCTACATCTAGTCTCCATTTTTTGCGTTTACTATTTGTAGTCTTCACCTGCTGTAATTGTAACCCTGTAGCAATTATGTGATGGGTGTAATGATACACCTTTTTGTCTGGTTTGTAATCAACAAAGTGAATCCCACTTTGGAGGGCTTTCACTTGTTGTAAGTATGTTCCCTGCACTCCAATTGAGCCAATAAAAAATGTTGTCACTTCACTTGTTATTTCACATGTTAGCTTTGTTCTCTCCTCTGTGCAACGCAACAAGTAGTACTCCACTTTCTCAATATTGGCTTCTTCAGCAATGACTGCAAATACATCTCCTACAACAAAATGCAAAGAAACATTCAATGATCGGATGTATAGTATAAATTATATACATATATATTTAATTATCAAATTATACTTGATCCTTTCAAATAAAACATACCTTGTTTAACCAGTCCAGATATGTGGTCATAATCAGTTGAAATTAATGGCACATCTTCAAAACTCATCATCATGATCTGATCCATATGTGTCATCCAAAACTAAAGGAACTTGCTTCCACTCACCTACATACCCATGTTTTTTACTATTGCACTCTGAATATGATTTGTTCATGCATTCATAAAAAAAAACAAGAATAATCTCTTGTACAGATTGTCCAGTTATTACTATCCATAGTCATCAAAGAGTGCAAAGACCTAGAATTGGGAATCCTTTCACATCCATACTTTGTCCTCTGATCAATACCTTCATTTAATCATGCTCAAAAGATCAATAAAGTTTAAAACAAACAACAACAAAATCAGAATAAAAAAATTTAAAGTTAGTAACTTGTAGTTCACTTAATAAATCACATGTCAAGATTTACATATCTATGTTTTAAATGTGCATGTACCTGTTATCTCCCAAAATACTCTGTGTGGGGTTGAAGCATGTGAGGTTGAAGCTTGTGAGGTTGTGAAGCCTGTGAGGTTGAAACCTGAACTGCAAAATGTTTCTTACACCATTCAACAACGATGTGTGGGCATCAATCAATCGATCTCTCCTCATAATCAAAGCTTTGTTTCTTTAGAGCACGTTTGATGCATGCACCCGCACCATCGTGTTTCTCCCTTCCCATGACCACTCTAAAAAAAAAAAATCCATAAATGAGGAATTTTGTGATGACGATGATAACGACTGAGTGCAAAGAAAGGGCGAGAGGATTTGAATTGTGATGCGCAACCATCTGACCAAACAAAATGGTGATCTATTTGTATCCTCGCTGATGAAGATATTGAAAGAACAAACCAAAACAATGTTGCACAAAGTGGGTGTCATGTTCCTTGTCATCACTTATATAGAAGTGATACTCCTTCTTGATCATTCGCTTCACATATGTACTTTCAACCCCATCCAAATCCAATTGTGCATGCCTATAAAATACTTGAACCATGATAGTAACTTGGTCAATATGGTAATACTTGTTTTTGAATTTCTTTTTGATGAGAAAATGAGTAATTCTTAGCAAAATCAACCACGGACAATATGGAACCAATAGGGAATGTGTCCCTATTAGTCTTGAATTGTGTAGCCTACCACTTTGAATAGTGAGAATGTTTGATGTACGGACTAATTAAACTTCGGAAACTTTGCATGAATGTAGCAATGGATATTTCCTCTTCTACCAAATCCAACCTGGTTGCATCTTTTCCAAGCCTTGTTGAATATTTTATGTATTTGAATCTACAAAATCAATTCATAACATGGACAAATTGTCATGTATTCATTTGCAATAAAATCAAAATCAAAATAAAATCTAACATCCAAATTTAAAAACATAAATTTATATATATCACCTCTTACAAGCAACCATGTTAACTGTGTCCAAATCTTCATTTGTTTTTGGCAATAATTTCAAGTCCCCACACTTGTCACAAACACCTTTGATGCAAGTCATACAATCATCAACATGATCATCAGATACGTTGCAAATAATTGAAGTTATGAATTCACTGACACGTGTAGGTGGGGGACAATTTCTTCTCGTAACTTTCTATACACCTGAAAAAAAAAACATAGATTTTGAAATACATTAATTTTAAATCACATGTCTCAAAAAATGATATTTAAACAAATTTTAAATATATAGATATAAATGAAAGCACGCCTCAAAATATATATACATTGAATCTATAAAAATTTTTTATGTACCTGATAGTGATAATCAAACTCAACGTGATAGCGACAACAACATGTGTCAAGGACTTTATCAGCTCGCACATACCAAGGCTTCAAATTTTCAAACATTCGTTGTCCAATCTTAACATCTAGATTTTCTTCTGTAAACTTTATGTACATCTCATGTTGAGTTATTTCAAGCCAATGTTTTATATGTTCATCATAGTTATTGCGAGTTACCCTATGTTTTAAAAACATCCCTCACATTCGGAGAAGGACGAGTCCTCTCAGTCCAAAAATCAAAAACTATCTTCACAATATTATCCTCTCTTTTATCAGAACGTGGATTTCTACACATTAGTGCCCAATTTCCTTCCATAGTAGAGTCATCCAATGTCTTCCTCCTTTTTGCATACCTGCTAACCGTCTTTCTAGATATAAACCCAATGCCTTGGCAAAGGCGGTAACATGACAATTCTTTTCTTGTATCTTCACTTACAACTGAAGTTAATATTGCTCTACGAGAAATACTCTTATCAGCAGACCTAGTTTTTGTACCCAAAGAACTTATTCCTTTAAAAAAACATTCCCAACAAATTCTTCTTCTACACGTTTTGAATTTTTCCGTCCAAAATCAACACCTAACAATTCTAATGTTTCCTCATATCAACATGATTCAAGAATGTAACCAACAAATGTGCTCTAGCAACTGTAGTCAAATTAACAAATTCACCATATATACTATCTCTACACTTTTTGCTTTTTTCTTTCGTGATAGTGGTTCTGTTCGGAAAATTATTTTAATTTTTGTAAATCCATCTTCACCAAGTGTTTCACATTCTTTTTGGGAAGTAATTCCATAATTTTTGATATCACTTCAGCATAATGTTGTGCATCATGATCTGTGTCCATAAACATACACATGGGATCCTATCAAAACCCTTGCCTTTACGCAATCTAAAAAACATAAATTATCATATTTAAACCTTAGAACTAAAAAAAAAAAAAAAATTAGGATCTATCAAGGGTTTCTATACATATGTACCAATTTTTGCAGTGTTGTCTTTCACTTGTTATCTTCTTCTCTCTCTCTCTTTGTGCCCTCCTATGAACAGATCTTCTAGCATTCTTCTCTGCATTCTCTTCCTCGGTATATTTTCGTTTCTCATTCTTTGCATTTCCCATGATTCATCCACTTCAATAATTTTCACCCGCACACATAAATCGTGATAGATCTGAATGTGTAAGAGTAAACTTGATACAAAACTATATGTGCATGCAACTCTATTTATATACAAATCTTAGTAGTAGAAATTAGGTTATTTTTAATTTTAGTTTTCTATAACTTTAAAACAAAAGGTTTAGGATTTAGGGTTTAGGTTTTAGGGTTTAGGGATCATGGTTAAAGGTTTAGGGTTTAGGTTTTAGGGCTCAAGGTTTACAGTTTAGTGTTTAGGTTTATGGCCTATGGTTTAGGGTTTCGATTTTAGAAGTTAAACGCTAAAAGATTTAGGCTGAATGTTGAAATCCTAAAAAATTACCTATGTATTGACCAAATTATACTTTAAAAAACTATCTCCTAAACCATGACTCATGGAGCTGTGAGACTAATTCCATAAGGTGCAGAGTGACCCTAATTTATTCTATTTACATAAATAAATTTAAATTATAAGTTTTTCATTTATTATTATTTATATTTTATTATTTCTTATACTTAAACATTTATTTATGCAAATAGAAGCATGTCAAAAGCATGCATAATGTTTATACTACACAGAACGCATATGCATTTTGTGTTTTCTCTTTTCCCAAGCCATGCCTCAAGGCTTGGGATCCGGTTTGGATCCCCAAGCCTGAGGCATGGACTTGCACAAACATAGAAAATAATGTGTTTTTACAAGAAAATGTAAATATGTCAATTCCTCTATGATAAAAGGTCAATGCATGGTGTTGTGTCCCACTTGTTGTCCCGAAAATGTGAGCAAAAATGGTAAATGCGCGTTATCCAAGGAGGGTTTGTGCGAACACCCCCTTCACGCGAACCCATTTCACGTGAAGAGACACGCAAGCCATTTTTTACCGCGTGTCGCAATTCATCAGGTTCGTGCGAACCATATGTTTGCACGAACACCCTTCGCACGAAGGGTGTTCGCACGAACCACCCTGTTTATACAGTGGAGGTGCTGCGGAGGAAATCATTTTCCTCTGCCCCACCTCCTTCGCGCGAAGTTTATGCGATTGACCAGAGCCCACCACACTAGCTGAGAGCCCACCACACCATCGAGCCCACCAGCGACGAAGCCCAGCAATGACGAGCCCAAGTATGTTAGCAAAATTGTACCCATTTTTTAGCAAAATCGTAGCCATTAAAATACCATTTTTTGCAAAACCCTGGCTCATTTTTTTTGGTAAAACCCCATTTTTTCTCCTAGAAATGAATTGAATGTGAAGGTCAACTCTAAAAATACATGGTTGGCAGTTTTGTATGCTACATTCTTGTTACATGTAAATGGTCTCTTTGAGAAACTCTGAGGGCAATAGGCAATATTTATACCCTTCCATTATGTACGTCCAATTAGACAATAAAAAGTATTCTTTTACCAAGGTCAGAGAAACTTGTTTTTTACAATGGACGATTATACTGTAGTTTCAAGCTAATTTTATCTAGCTTTATTTCTATTAGCTTTGATCCACGACTAAGGAAGAATTCATATGGTTGTTATCTGTACATTTTTCCAAGGTCCTATTGGTTGCCCCCGTTTTGTATGCTACATCCTTGTTACTTGTAAATGGTCTTTTTGAGAAACTCTGAGGGCAATAGGCAATATTTATACCCTTCCATTATGTACGTCCAATCAGACAATAAAAGTATTATTTTATCAGGTTCAGAGAAACTTGTTTTTTACAATGGACGATTATACTGTAGTTTCAAGCTAATTTTATCTAGCTTTATTTCTATTAGCTTTGATCCACGACTAAGGAAGAATTCATATGGTTGTTACCTGTACATTTTTCCAAGGTCCTCTTGGTTGCCCCCGTTTTGTATGCTACATCCTTGTTACTTGTAAATGGTCTCTTTGAGAAACTCTGAGGGCAATAGGAAATATTTATACCCTTCCATTATGTACGTCCAATCAGACAATAAAAGTATTCTTTTACCAGGTTCAGAGAAACTTGTTTTTTACAATGGACGATTATACTGTAGTTTCAAGCTAATTTTATCTAGCTTTATTTCTATTAGCTTTGATCCACGACTAAGGAATAATTCATATGGTTGTTACCTGTACATTTTTCCAAGGTCCTCTTGGCTGCCCCCGTTGTTCAATGTATTTATTTGAAGCGCTTCTTTTATGTGCTGCAAATTGTAACATAAAGGATCTTTTTAGTTTCTAGAAAAATGAGTATATTGTGTAGCTCACAGCTTCCTATACCATACTAAGATCCCAATAGTGGCATAATTGTTGATTGGAGCCGAGATTGCAGAGTGCACTGCCCGAATAATGCATATCATGGAGATATTCCATTTTCACAAACCTTAATACTACTGCCACTGCTAGGAAGCTTTGCATATTTCTTCTGCAATATCTGTTTTAATGTGCCTTTAGGACTGCTTCAAAGCTTCTAGATAAGATGATATTTTAGTTTTAAATGCTACATGGAAAGCACATCTAAATCATTTGAAGCATGTCTTGAAAATGTTGAAATGAAAACAAATTTTATGCAATGTAAAGAAATGTAAGTGCGCAAAACAATCACTAGTCTACTCAGGGCATATGATTGGAGACAAACTAAGAGTGGATCCAAGGTATCACTACTTAGACCATATGATTGCCACAGAGATCAGGGATTTTATTGGAGAAATACAGTGCATAAAGAGTTTACAACTGCTATCCCCATCATTCCAATGCCTCTACATCCCATTGCAACAAATTGTAAGAGTTTTCATTGGGGTAAGAAACATGGTGGTGCTTTCAATTCTTATAGTGGCTGTCAAGAGGAAGACATCAAGACAAAGTAATATGGTACCTCGAGGAGAAAGTGGGAAAGATCTTCCCACATCTCCATATCCCCTAACCTTTTAAGTAGACAAAAACCTCCCATAGGGATCAAGAAAATTAAACATCTTCAAAATCCATCCTAAGTACACCTGGGATCAATCAACAAATGGGGCTCAAGTTGGGCATTTCTTATATGGTGGCAAAACCAACATTATATGCATGCGTAGATGCACAACTACTAATTCCCTCAAGGGGTGGTTATATAACAGTCAAACTTTGTAGGAGCAGTTTCGTAACTATTTTTCTACCTAAAGCAGGAGCTTAACCCAACCGAATTAAATATTCAAAATAAAGGCAAAATGAGGATCATTTCAATTGTAAGTCATTTGGTGCATAAAGTGTCACTCATAAAGCATGATAAAAGGTGAAGAGATGAGCAAAGTGAGCAAACAACTAACATTTTCTTGTATTTGAATTAAGCAAGCAAACAATATAATGTCTGTTGCATTCATTTTATTACTCTCTTCGTAATATTTTTTTGACCATCATATGATCAAGGAAGCCCGTCAATTTCCACTTCCAGCTAGTTTTCCCCACTCAGATTTCTAGGTTAAAAGTTTTGATGTTCATTGTTGTTCTTTTCTATTATATTGTTTTGGTTATTTATATTGGATGTTTCCATCAACACACCCCACTAATTTAGATTCTTTAAGCATTCAAAACTGTCAATTTCAAGTATAGTTCAAGGGCTATAGCATATGCTGATTCTGCAAATTAAATTAAACAAATGGACTTAAGAGTTTACAGATCACCATATAAATTCTCTTGAATAATGCATCTTCTCTATTAGAATGATGGTTGGAATAAATGCAGTGGTGTGGCTAGTTCAAAAGGACCATCAATTGCAGTCGTTACACCAGATATTACTATAGTATATTCAACACAGTTGAATTTTTGTAGTATTGTTGAGTACCCTAACATCATAAAATATACATGTATGGGCACAACCATTAGGGAGAATAATTACATTCATAGAATGTAAAATAGAAAGAAAGCTCTTCGAACTCTAGGCTAAAGAATATGGTCAACCAATGAGAAAAATAAATGGTAAGGTGTACTAAGCTCCACAAATTTGCTTTCAGTCCCAAACCTGGTGATGAGGTCTATACACAAAATTTGAGCAATATAAGGTTGGAGAGAAATTATCATCTATGTATCTAACCTACAAAAATAGACTTCACCTTTGCATTTGACATATAATCTTATCTGTTAGATAAAAATTTAAAATAGTACAAACACAACCACTGTTAAAATCAAAAGAGTTGTCCCTTAAGAATAGATATGAAATATACCAGTTACTAACATATGAGATTTTCCCTGGCTTGGTTTGTTGGGTTTGGTTGATAGTAGAGACAATACATTGCTAGGTAGAAGCCCTGGGTTCTAACTCTGCCAAGCTGAGGGTTCCAAATGATTTTTTACAAGTTTGACGTCAATAATAGATCCAACTATCCAGAAAACGTGTTTGCCTGACTACCAAATTCCCCTTGTTTTGCTCACTCCCAATATTCTATTTGGCCAGCTAGAAATGTAGTGATGGCTTGGAACACAGGACTTTCATCATCTACATCGCCATAATGATTTATAACTACATTTTTGGGGGCAGTCAACTGTTAACAACATAAAGTATAAGCATCATTTTGACTGCAATAACGTCATCACAATAAAAGACCTAATATACAATAGGAACACAAATAAATGGGAAACTCTTTAGTGGTGATAACAATCAGATAGTAAAAATGGCCAGTCTTTGCAAATCTTAGGTATAACTGCAGAGCATTACACATGCTCCAGACATTTACCATATTTGTCTATCAATCATAGCCAGTGCTTTCTAAAGTTTAAAACTTCCAGTTGCTTACATGTTTGGTATCTAACATGTAGTTTCCTCTTGTGATACTTATATGCATTGTAAACAAAAATTATAAATAATATTAAATAATCAGAACAAAAATAATAATGCCTTGCAAAACCTATTTTGTGTTCTAAGTAGTCTTGAATAAACCAGAGGATGGAGCATTAACATTGTACATGCATTCCCATTTGGGCACACATAAAAGAGAACATCGCATATTACCCACCTATAATGTTGTACTTTTAGGAAACCAAATACCCCTTACAGATTTCAAATTGAATGTCTATTACATGCAAATATACAACAATGTTGCCTAGAAACAAGCATCTAGATACCTGAATTTCTGAGAGACTGTGAACTTAAGTTAGAATCTGTTAATCTAGTGGACCCATTGATGTCTAATAACTAAAAGGGGAAAGGAATAAAAGGAATTAATGATGATACACCAACTGATGAATTGACAAAACAAAATACTTCTTTGAGCTTATGAAAAATGTAAATATTTTGACAAATTGCATAAAGAAATCATCCAAACAATGCAGGTTAACCAGTTTCTCTAATACAGGTTCAATAAAATATTTAAACTGAGATTCTTCCAAAAACAAAACGATCCAATAAACAGAAGTGATGAAATTCCCTATGACCAGAGTTACATGATTAGACTTTGAAGCAGATGCTTGCATATTGGAATAGTTGATATTCTATGAAGACAAAGCATCAATATTTGCATATTCTTCTGCTCAAACATTGAAAGTTGATATTCTTCTGCAGAACAATTAAAAGAAAATAAAAGGAAATGAAAAATACGTGAACATTCATTTATTATTAAGGAATTTTCTTACTTAATTACTAGAAATAAACAGCTTCATTGAAATGTAAAGTTGATTTATCCCTGATTTTGTATACAAACACTATGATGACATCAATAATAGATTACAAATAATTTCAATTTTTTTGTGATTTTTAAGCATGCATAAGTGGTCAACTTGTACATGTGGAGATATAGATGCATTAGACATGTCTTTTACCGATGTGTTTTGTTGTTTAAAATTGGATTGGTGTTCTATTTGATTATGCTAATTCTGTATCATATGCACAAAAATTGTGTTCCAGGGAAAGGTGAATCCCACTCAATGTGAGGTTTTGATAATGGTTTGTGCCCAGGTAAACTTACATTCTCTTCTAGAAACATTGCTTTGACTTTAAGATCATCTAAATGTATTCAAAACTTTTCATTTTTGAACTTTGCAACATCACTTGGTATATTTTGTTATCATTGTGATTTGTAATTTATGTAATTTATTTGATTTTGTAATTTATTTTCTATATTAGTTGCATTGAACTTGAAAATTTCATATTTCTGTTTTCATTAATATAGGAGAATATTTTAGGAACTTTTTTTAATTAAAAGTACTATTAATTAGAATTTTACTTTCATTTTTTTTACAGTCATGGCTTCTTCTGGAACTCCTAATTTGTTTGAGAGGACTGATTTAGAGATTGAAAAATTGCAATCTATTCTCGAAAATCCAACTACAGTTGGGCAGTATAAAGCCCATTGCGAAAAAATACTGGTTGATCTTCGTAGAATAGAGACAAGTTTGAAAACATATAATCCATTTGATTCTGAATCAATTAAAAAATTTATGGATTCACTAAAATCAAGTGTCTCAGGAGATGTAGGTTATAATGAGATTACATCATGACTTTCCAATAAGGAAGTCGTTAAGAGGTCTTGTTGGAGTTTTTATGCAGACAAACGGAAAATAAGGGCATATTATGTAAACAAATGTTCATGTCCTTTATGTGCACCTTTGATTTATCCTAGATTTGTGGCCTCTCAAGGCCAATTTCCAAATAACGACCAATTACCGTTATACTTCATAATGATGCTACATGCTGAGGTTCACTTAAACCTAAAGGTGAACTATTTAGACATCCCTAGTTATTTGGGGCAAGGGCGTGGCTGTATTAGCCACATGAAGGCATATAGAAAGGAGGGAGCTCCTGCAGTTGTTGATGCGCGGCAGCTTGTACCAAGGCCACAACCATTGTTATCAGGCTTTCAGGATGTCGCAGCACCTGTCATTATGACTGCACATGAGGCTGTTATCGAGGGTCTTGCTGGCATTGCTCGTGAGACCCAATTGATCTCTTCTGACCATGTGGGTCAGTACCTTCAGAGACGCGATACTAGCAGTGGAGGTGCTAGTAGCACCAGTGATGCACGCAACAAGGTATACGCTCGTGCATCTTTGATTTCCCCAGATAACTTTGAGCTAGTTACAGATCCCACTCAGGCACGTCGGCTAGGACGCATCATGGCTGCTGACTTGTTGCGTGCGTATGAGGTGATTGCTTGGCATTGCAGCATTCCACTATTGGGGGTTTTAGATTTTATAGAGCAGAGTGGGAGTGTATCTTCTAGTCAGGGTACTACTACCGCTGCTATAGATAGACTTCCTGTTGCTGGGATTGTCACACCTGATGTTCAGCACATTTATGTTCCGGTGTGTGAAAATTAAACCTTTAATATAATTAAAATTTATTTTAATTGATCATTACTTTACAATTTATTAATATTAAAATTAAACATGTACTTTTTTGTTTAGGCTTCTACTCCAGTGTGTGGAGCTTCACAGCCCACACCATCTACCCATGTCACATACACACAGCTCTTGATTGAGCACAACATGGATCTCAATGTTCCGGGTCTGAGTCAACTTGGCTTAGTTGGTGACATATTTGCTGGTGTTGAGGTCGTGGATGAAAATCCCATAAATTTGGAGATGCGTTCCACAGAGGTATAAATACATGTGTTTTACTATAATTAATATTTAATCTAAATTGAAATGTTAGAAATTAATGAACTTTATTCAAAAAACTTATTTATCAAATTCTTACATTTTATTTATTTTGTTTCACAGGGATCTACGGGACAGAGATCTACGGGTAGCGTAGATACTCCCAACATCCACGCAGGGACAGATACTGAGGTAATCAATTGTACATATCAGTTATATAATGTATTGAATTAATCAAGAAATTGTTGTAGATTTCTGCTTATATATTTTAATATATGGTACATGTTATATATAGTTTATGACGTGTATATTCCTTTTTTTTAACATGCAGGGTGTAGCAGAGCGTAGTGAGGGTTTGGCACTCACCCTAGTGCACAGAGGAGACTTCAGTGATATTTTATAGATTTCAAACATTTTAGACATACTTTTAGAGATTTTAGACATATATATATTCATACTCATTCTAGACATTATTATTATATTTTGATATATGTCTTAGACACGTGTATTATTAATATATTTTGATATATGTCTTAGACACGTGTATTTACAATTATGGATGTGAATATAAGACACCCCCTTATCTTTCATTTTTATCTCTTGATGATATCATAATAGGTATATAACTAGCAATCGCATGTGTTTCATGAGATGTGAACGCCAAACGGTATATGTTATTTGATTTAGAGGCATAGTTATGTGAAGGTTGTTTCTACATTTCAGTCTTGCTCCTTGCCAGAGATTCCTCATTTTCAACCATTGACTAACATCCTTCCAAATCTGTTGTGAGAATGGACCCTGTACAAATAGATGGGTGGTTCTTAAATAGATGGCTTGTTCTCCATGCTAAATTTATCATATGAATCATCAACAAGTGATTACTGGTTATAAAGCTAGGTTCCCTGCAATACATTCATTATTTCTAGGTTTTACACTTTGCTGGTCTCTAGGAATTTAGTGATGCTCGAGATGCTGACGAGGCAAGATATTATCTGAATGGAAGAGATTTGAATGGGAGCCGTATTGTTTTGGAGTTTGCAAGAGGGGTAATGTTTTCATATTTTAGTTTTGTAATTTCTTCTATTATTCAGACATATGTCATTCATACCTTTGATAAGACCTCTTGGTAATTCACACCTTATTGGTTTGCTTTGTCACTTGTAACTAGTTGCAGCAGCTAAGAATAATCCCTAGGGAGGAGTTAGTTGTTTATAGCTAATCCAGTTTCAATTTTGGGTTTTATATTTCTGTTTTGATTTTCCTTTGTTCATCAATATTGATGGAGAGATAGATTTTTAGGGTAGGGATGGGCGAGTGCCTCTACTCTACACATAGTGGTATATAGATATAGATATAGATTGATAAGGCAACAACATCCATAGTTATGCTTGGAAGACCAAGGGTCTATGAATATCTAGATGGATAGCAGGCCCAACTATTATATAGCCATAGCCAAGACAAAATGACTCCTATACCATTGTAAGAAGGATCCTCGATTGTTTTCCGGATGCTGGAGGCGACCAGACCGTATATAGCCTGGGCTGGAGGGTCTGCTCTGCTACTCGAGAAGTTGTATGCTACAATTTAGATTGTTGGAAAAACCTGTGGAATAGGATATCCCTACACAGACTTTAAATTCCATGCAAATTAGGAAATTGGAAAAACAAATGGAGGATGAGGTTGATGGAAAGGAGCTTTTTCTAGCTGATATATTTGGTTCCCCACATTAACAAATGAAGTAACCAAAGAAGAATCAATCTTAAATCATCATGGAAGGCCATTTTTTAGGGTAGGAGGAGGTTAATCAGAAACAAAAGGATACCACTAAAGCATTTTGTGTAAACTATGAATCACAGCACAGCGTAATTGTTTGAAAGTAAACATATATCCTTGTAACCCTGTCATAAAGGATTTAAGAGGGAATAAGACAGTTCCATAACTTCTCAATTTAAGAGGGATGGTTGGGAGTGTGATTACGTATCAATTTCTAACATTTTATATAAACCTGTTTGTGCTCATAGTTGGCCTATAAAACCAATCTAGAAGACTCCCAAATTAGAGATCGTATTGGTAGTGCCCATAGTTGGCCTAAGAGAACCTTTCTAGAGGATTCCTAGTTGGAATAGATTTGCTTGTTAGCAGAGATCTTATTGAGAATATTTATTTTGAATGATGGAACAAATCTTGTTGAGAATCCTTTTCTGGGCTGTTTGTGATATCCATGGATGGATGGATGAAGTTATGTTCATATGGCAAAGACTAATCCTAGACACGGTTGAGAAGCTAAAGCTTTTGTGGGTGTTTTAAAAACCATGAATAGGTATTATACTCCTGGCCAAGGTCTGAGGTGACCCTTGCCAATGAGCATACCTCTACACCTGCAACCTATTGGTGGTTGTGCTTTTATTGCATTGGGTTGTCTAAGGGTTTCTGTTCAAGGCTTTGATAAGGCCAGTTGGGATGGCTAGGAGTGTGCTTACTAAGCAGTTGCTAATATATGTTATAAACATGTTTGTGCCCATGGTTGGCCTATAAAACCAATCTAGAGGACTCCCATAATGGAGATCCTGTTTGCAGTGCCCATAATTGGCCTAAGAAAAATCAATTAGAACCCCTAGATTGGATATTATTGGTAGTGGCCATAATTATCTTTCCCTGAGAAATGGCAGGATTGATATGAAAGGTAATTAACCACGAGGGTTCTCCATACTACCTAGCATTTCATTGGATATTGAGATTTATCAATGCTTGGTAGATTGAGTGGAACAATTGCTATTTGTTGCCTTTCATGTGGTAGATGTTGTATAGTTCAAATCTCAGTCACAAGGTTCAAGTTTGAGTTTGAGTTCATGTTCAATGAGGATAAAGTTAAAAAAAAGCGTCTTAAAGTTCGAACAAAAGAATTTTTTTATAATTTTAATTGTATGAGAAAAATACATAAATATGTGAAAGAGACACTTTAGTAAACAAGAAAAGAATTAAGAGACACTTTAGTAAACAAGAAAATTTAACAAGAAATTCCTCATGGGATGCCCTAACTGTAAGTGTGTTTTGTGGTTGGACTCCAATGTTGTTCTGTCAAGAAGAGAAAAGTAGATTGTCCTTGATAGGTGTGAACGTTTCCGTGCTGCCTTTATGGTCATCCTTGTATCAGGTTGTTCACAGTGTTAGTTGTATCCTTGGTGACGACTTGTTGCGTCATGTTATGTGTCAGGCAAGTTAAGTCAAAAAAAAAATATATTATCCTGTATTTCACTGTGTTGTCCTTGTGTTGGTATTTTTGGTGTGTTACACTTTGGTATCAGAGCGTAGGTTCATGCTCTCGAACCTATGGGCCGGATTGGTGTTGTATGGTGATGTTACATGGTGGTGGTGGTGTTACATGATGATACTGCGTGATGATGATGATGTTGCATGATGGTGGTAGATATTGGAAGAGTAATGTGCTTTAAATGTGATGTGATTATTGTCGTAATTGTGATATTGTGAACGCACATTATGGGTATGTCACCTTGTGCGTGTTTGTGATCATGTTGATATGTTGGGGATGGGAGTATTATCTCTCCTTCTTGTGGATTCTAGGAAGAATTCACGTGTGAATTATTGTTTGTGATGTGTGAAAAGAATTCTAATGTGGATGACGTAGTGTTGGAGCATTGTGGCATATTGTGATATGTGGGTGTATCAATGTGTTGTATGACTAGTTGATGTTAAAAGAAACGAGTTGTATCATGATGTTTTTACCATGTTCTGAAGAAATGTGTGTACCACCTTGCTATGTTGCAATGGATGTTATGTTGTGATGTACTATGTTCATCGTATGTATGACTGTGCAAATAGGTAATGCTTCATGTTGTGATTTTGGGTCATACGGTGAATGTATGAACCCTATCGTATGGTGATTGCGCTTTGGGTGCAGAATGTGGTAAAGTGATGTATTACGCCCTGTGGATGTATGATTGTGATCTACCATGTATGCATACCATACGTGAGACGTTATGGTAGTTACGTGTGTGCCACCGTTATGTTAGTGATGTTGTTGTATGTTATGTTGTGAACCTTACGCTAACCGATCCTGAGGGAAATCGGTAGAAGTGTATGTTGAGAGTGAGGAATGGTGTACCATGGGCCAATAACTCGAGCTAAAACTCGGTTTAGTAGATAACATGTGATTATTTCCTCTCTCCCTATGTGGTTGTATGTATGCAACCTTAGTGTATCTATGACTATGTTTAGCCTTGTCGAAGTGGTGGCGGGATGATTTAAATGGAGGTGATGACAGTTGTATTATTGATATGTATATTACGAGCTGAGGCTCGATGTTATGAGTGCTAGCAACTCGTTGAGTACCCCTTTGGTGGCTAGATAAGGCCACACAGTTATCGTAATGTGACATCATTATAAGTTGATTTTATTCGTAATTTTTTTTTCCTTATTTTGTAAGGACCAGCAGCTTTTCTTGATTGCAATGCTTTACAATTTTGGGCATTTCCTTGGTTTGTGGCACTAACATGGGGATTTTGATACTAACTATGGCCATTTGGTCATTTATTTTTGCTTGATTTTGGGTCTTCTTTTAAATTTGGAATTTTTACCGCCTTGCCCAAGGATTGTACTTTGCCACTTGGCACTTTGATTGGATTGTTGTGCTGGTTCTATTGTCGTGATGTGTGGAATAGGGTCATAGGATGCACCATGGATTGGTTGGACCTATGGACCCGCTTCGTTGTATGGGGGTACGCCCCAAGGAGTACATATAACTAGCGGGTTGTTGAACCACGCGTTATTATGTCACTTGGGTTAGGAGTGTTCGAACTCTATGTGTCTTGGACCATAGGGTCAACCGGCCTCCTTGAGGGAGGCATAAGAGTTTGAGGGAGGCATAAGAGAGGGAGGCTTGAGGGAGGCATAAGAGTTTGAGGGAGGCTTATGATATTTGTCTATATGGTTGATGTTTCAAGATATATGTTGAGTTATTGTGATGTTTGGTAGTGGTCTTTTGATGTATGTGTTACTCATGTCAGATGGATATGTGTTGTGATGTTGTGGTTATGTCATTGATTCCCTTGTGGACACTTTGTACATGTAGTTTTTATGAGTCTTGGAAAATCCTCATACGTGGAATTGAGGAAATGTCTGGTGGATTGTAGTACTCTTTTGTTTGAGTATTTTGTATGTCAGTCATTGATGTGTGACGAGTACTATGTTATGTGGACTATGCCTATTCTATTCCATATTTGAGTAACCTTTTGTGGCGTAATACAATCTTGAAGTATATACTTGTGTACTTGTGAATCTGTAGTGTCTTGTGAACTTGATAGGGTGTTGTGGTAGCAGTTCATGTTGGGCACCCACAATAAGGAATAAATCAAAACTCTTCCATGATGATATTTTATTTTAAAAGAAACTAAAACTAGAAATAATGATAATGGAAAGAGACTAATGAAATGATGAACAAGAAGGAACTGCCAATCTTCACAGAACATTGAAAGTTAAAAATTCTACCAAATGTTCCTAAGGCTACCCTGTGGTCGTGCTTTAAATCGACTGAAATTTTAAACCATAGGGTGTGTTTTCTTCTTTATCTATCCCTTGTTGCGAACCGTTTCCTTTCCTCTGTGTAATGTCGCATCGAGGACGATGCTTTCTTAAGGGGAGGAGAATGTAATGCCCCGTTGGGCGTCGATTTCCATCTCTTCCACCTGCCTCCACTGCCACCTAGGCCGACTGTACTGGCTGCCACGTTTTCTTTTCTGTCCTTGCGTGAGGGAGACGGGAGTGGGTGGAGTCACGTTTTTCTTCACCTAGATCTTGTTTTGATCCTTTCATTCAATGCGCATGGTTGGGAGGCACGTTTTCTGGAGCTGCAGGCATTGATGGAGGGAGAAAAACGTGTTTGAGTGTCTCTTGTCCCTTTTTCGCAGTTCTGTCCTGTTCCTGCTACACAAACCTCTCGGTCATGGCGTCTTCCTTGCCTTCCTTCCTGTGCGCGGGAGTTGAAGATGGAGAAATGGGTGTGGATTCTCAAATTCGTGCTATGCAGGCAGCTTCAGTGGAGCGCAGAACTGATCTTCTCCTGGGAGGGCCGTGAGGAAGTATCTGGATATTTGCAGCTGCTGCAGGGCGAGCCCAAGGAACCGTGGTGTTGATCCTGATGTTCTGGTTGGACGCGACCACAGTCGAGACCAGTTGTTGCAGAATCTTGCAGCCGTAGTAGAAGGACGAGATAAAGTTTTAGTTGAGCTGTCTTGCCTTTTCATTTTGGGAAGTCGCTTCTGTCCAGGTGGCGAATCTAACATGGAAGAAGCTCGATCAAACCTTGAGGCAAGTTTTGCAATGAGGCTGAGAGTGCGTTCACTGCTGTTTCTAGTTATGACCAGAAGTTATTCCAGCACCTAGCCCATGGGTTTGATATGGTGGTTATAGATGAAGCTACAAGCTAGGGAAGTAGGCGTGTTACCTCCACTTTCCTTGGGAGCTGTAAGGTGTGTTCTTGTTGGGGATCCACAGCAACTGACTGCAGCAGTAAATAGCCAGGCAACGGGCTTGTTACAGTTGGTGGAAGCCTATGTGAGCATTTCCAGCGAGCAGGTTGTCCAACTATGTTGTTTTCTGTGCAATATCAATGCATCCTCTGAGTCGGGACTCTCCTTCAAGACATTCCTGTCAAAATCGACCTTGTGACAGTGAGAGAGTTACCAGGAGACCAAATGAAAATTATTACAGAGATTCTCTATTGAGATCTTACTTGTTTTACGATGTAACTCATGGGAGAGAATTCCATAGGCGTGGATATGTTTCATATCAGAATATTCATGAAACACTTTTTGCTTTGCAATTATATGAGCTTCTTCAACGAGTCACTATGTTGGCAGGCATAAAGGTCTCTGTTGGAATTATCATCACCTTGCAAGCTACAACTGTACTGTTTTCACCGAGAGTTTGATGTTGTCCTCACATATCACAAGAGGAAGGAAAGATTGGTTGTTGTATCTGAGGAAACAACTACCGGTGTTCATAGGCTGTACCAAATGCAAGCTATTGGATCGCTGCTCTTCCCTGCTATTAATGACAATGACTCTGTTACCAAGAGCAAGTTCGATAGCTTGTACGGATGCAGGCACTCTCTGCTAGATGGTCTGATGAGAGCCACTGATGTGATGATTGCTGGCAAGGTTGCTGTTGTCTGTGGAAATGGAGATATTTCTTCTGTTTCGTCACCTTCACACAATTTTTACCTCCGTTGAGTTATTCCACTTCAGCTGCTCCACCGACTACGGCCTCTGTCTTCTCATAAATTGGTTTTCTGTCCAGTTTGTAGGCAGCTTGTTTACCCTAATGAGGCTATGCAAACCCGATGCACACATCTTTACTGCAAGCCTTGCCTAGCTTATGTGCTCAGTACTACTAGGGCCTGCCCTTATGACGGGTATTTGGTTACTGATACAGATTCGAAGGCATTGCAAGAGGCAAATCCGGTACTGGCTGATGCTATAGGCCGTGTGACAGTTCATTGCCTGTACCCCCCCCCAAAGCAGCTGCATGGAAGCAATCTAGTGTTTGGATAGCCACCTATTGCATCCTTCTAGTCGTGCCTTCAAAAGGGAATCCTGGTGTGGTATATTGCAAGAAAAGACCAGTGGAACAGAGGATAAAGCGAAGGGCGTGTGGCTGTAGCAGTCCTTGCTAGATGTACACGACTGGTGGATGCGTTAAAATAGGCAAGATAGACTAACCATATACATAATATGCTAGTATCTAATAACCTCTTGAAATGAAACTTTTTCTTTCTAGAAATTGGTTTAAATCTGTGATTTTGTGGATTTGCGTTCAGTACATGGTTAACAGTTTGTTACTTCTGGATTTGCCTCTGTTGGTTGTTCTTGTTGACGTGATCAAACCCTTTTTATATAAAACAAACGAAGGTTCTCAGTGTATGCTCGATTAATCATATGAAAATATAATAAATATATATATATATATATATATATATATATATATATATATAGTTACTTCCTTCTACAAAAATATCGCTATTTTCTTTTGTGAACCTGGGTATGTAATCGCCCCTAGAACGTTGCGGTGTTGACTAGTATTGGTTTCCTGTTATGTTGTTGCCCTAGAGGAAAACATACAGTTAAATTATTATTATTTTTTATGATAAGCGTGATTATGCACTTCGTGTATTGTGCAAATTATTAGGGCTTTTGGAAATTAGAAGTTCAATATATATGCTTGTTAAGAAGGAAGTTTTGGGCCGAAAATATGTCCTGGGTTGATAGAAGGGCATAAATTATTGATAGAACCCCATTTTGATTCTACTCTTTCTATGAGTAAAATTTGATAAAATTAATGACCTTTATGGTGTTAAGATATGGTATGTTGATGATTCCTTGTGTGATCGATTTAATCGTGTATAGACATAATGCCTTGATGGAGTAAGGTAATATCTTTCACGGTCCGTGAAAGTTAAGGTTTTCATCAACTGCTTAAGGTAACATGAAGTTCCTTAATTTAGTCAAACTTGTTTTGTACTTCCTTCTTGATGAGTGACCTTTCATTGCAAATTTAGAATGATTGTGATGGAAGGTCGTGAATATATTTTGTTGTCAAAAAGGGAAAAGAAGTTATGGAATAGTTTGTTTATGTGTCGAACGTAATAATTGTAATTACATCGTTATAGAAGTTCGTTATTGGAGGATATCTATCTTCAATGGTATATTATGTGTTTAATCTCTGCATAGGTTACCATAAACTTAGTGATGAGATGTAAATTAAGGAGAGTTGAGAGACCTTTTCCTTTGTATACATCGTTTATGATATTAGGAAGTGAGTTGATGTCGGAAAATTTCAACCAAGTCTAGATTCATGGCTATGTTCCTCTAAAACGGGAGGATTATAAGTCTAAGGTATTATGAAAATTGCAAGGATGTGTTTAGAATGCTAGATTGCCTACTCAACTTGGGTATTAATGAGGCTTGTCGCTATTCCGGCCCTGGTTATGTTCAGTAGGTAAGCTGTTAGGCAATACCTATTCCGGACATTCTTACCGTCCTTTCCACTCATCCTTATTAGCTATGAAGTCACTTATTACCTAAGATATAATGGTTGTGGGTTTGAATATAAGATTTTCATCCTTTAAACCTTTTTGATTACATGATGGAACTTTGTTTTTACCCTCGTTGTTCGTTTATAGCCTATTAGGCCTATGGCCCTACGGAACGATTCCAAAACTATATTCTTTTTGGCAGCTAAGATCGGGTCTGGTTTTTATCTTTTGACTTCACCTTGAGAATGTGGATTGATGGGTTACACTTTAGATTTCAATCACGTAATCTACGGGATTATATGATTGAAATCCTAATACTCTCAACTCTTGTGTCTAATCATTTAAATTTCTTAGTCTTGCGTATTTGGTTGTCAAACTTTTGTAGTTTTAGAGGTATTTTCATAACTAAAACTTATGGTTTTCTTCTTAGTTGATATGTTGAAAATTATATCTTGTTTCAAAAGGTTGTTAGAGGTTAGAACTTTGATCCATTTCCTGAAATAGAATGTTTCCTTTCATGGTATTGTTAGCTAGTAGCTTATTGTTGCTATGTATAGTCTTATCTTGCTCAGTTCTCGCGAACTGACTCAGGTTACTAATTGTTGCAGATGGCTTACGTGGTTAGATGATGGAAAGACTTGTAGATTATTGCATCAATCTTGGTTATGATGTTCCTTTGTACGAATGTGTATTATGTTATAAAATTTGGAAAGGGCCTTTGGACATTTTAAAAGAAGGGTCAGTGCCTAGTAAATGTATTGTAGAGTATTGTTGTTGTAACTGTTGAAACTTTGGCTTGTTTGGTTATCATGTGAAAGATGAAATTTGATTACCGCTTGGTTATGGGATATTCTAGTGAACTTTAACCCTTAGTATAGTAGCGGGGCATCTCCCATGTTATTACTCTCTTGCTCCCTAGTCATGGTTCAATAGAGATGGTATGTCCCTTTGATTTGTGCATCATGTTGGAATGAATTGATATAACCTTGTTTTGTTTCCGCAAACGAGTACTGTTAAAATTTGCTCTTGAGTTAAAATGTTGAGTTGTAAATCCTCCTAAGGCTTAGTAGCAATGAGTTTGTAAGCACTATAAAGTGAGCTGGATAATCCTGATAAAAGTTAAACTAAAAATTTATATATATATGAATATATTATGTAGATGTGATCTACTTTATAACCTTTGAGACCTGGAACAATCAAGAGGAAACCATCTTTTGTAACGAAATATGATAACTTATTATTATTTTTTTATTCGAGCCAAGCTAATAAACATTATCCTTTTCGGCGAAACCTTAAATGATCTCATGGTGAAATCAATGGTTAGATTTTAGATGATGATAGGATTTAATAGGTAGGAGGGAAATTGATTATTTAAACCTTAAATATCTCTATATCGTTTGAAATGTTCTCCTTTGTCAAACCTAATTAAGTAAAGTCTAGATGGAACATTTAACCAATCTCGATAAACTCTTAACCTCAATGAAAGATTGATAGTAAACAATGTGACCCTGAGGCTAAATTCTGTTGTCCTGTCTTGTTAACCCTTGCCTTGATTCATGGTGATATTTCTTAAGCAAGGTCAAAATTTAATCCTTAAACAAGAAGGCTATTGTTATGAACCCTAAGCGGTACTTTTCACTCAATCGGAGCTTATGCCTTCACCTGTGCAATAGAGTTGTGGAACATGTGTTAGTGGCTTGAATAAGATTAATTAACCTTGTAAGAAATGGAAAATGTTCTAAAATCAAATGAATAAGAAAGATTTGGACATCAAATTGATGATCCCAGTTTAGAAAGCTTGGCCTTAAGCTATTTAGTCAACCGTTGAAAATAAAGAAGTTCTCCCTTGTGAAAAGAATTGTGTGAATCATTACATGAAATTTTATAAGAACGTAAGTTAAGAATTAAGAGACACTTTAGTAAACAAGAAAATTTAACAAGAAATTCCTCATGGGATGCCCTAACTGTAAGTGTGTTTTGTGGTTGGACTCCAATGTTGTTTTGTCAAGAAGAGAAAAGTAGATTGTCCTTGATAGGTGTGAACATTTCCGTGCTGCCTTTATGGTCATCCTTGTATCAGGTTGTTCACAGTGTTAGTTATATCCTTGGTGACGACTTGTTGCGTCATGTTATGTGTCAGGCAAGTTAAGTCAAAAAAAAAAAAAATTATCCTGTATTTCACTGTGTTGTCCTTGTGTTGGTATTTTTGGTGTGTTACAACCATCGCTGAGGCCCCATATGTAGAAACAACTATCAAGTTCTTCATTGAAAGACCTCTATCATTTATTACTGCAATCACATTTTCATAAATAGTTTTCCCTTTTCCATTAGCCACATTCTTGAGTATCATAAATTGGGAAGTTGATGGTCCAAGCCCTTTTGACTCTATATACGTAGCATAGACAACAAGATGTTGTTCAAGGCTACGATCTGTACTTTCATCCAACATTAGAGAAAAGAAAGGGCTATCCAACATGTTTTTAACTTGCATTTTTTCAAGATATTTTGATATACAAAATAAGAATTCATTTGTAGGAAGCCGATTTGTGTATGAAGCATATGCCAAGGAATTTGGAATGTGAGGTGTTTCTAGATATTGTAGAAACTTGCAAAGCTTTTCATATTTAGATAGTGACAAATCTTCTTGACAAATAAAATATTTTGTTTTCATTGTAGTGAGCACTCTTTCTTTATTATAGTGTTTAATCTCTGCAACATGCTCTGGAATAGACTTTACATTTTTATCCTTGGCACTTACCCACGTTGCAACAGCTTCCTTATGTGAGACAAATTTTTGATGAGTTATAAGAGCATCCTTTTGTATTGTAGTGCAGCCATCCCACGTACCCCATGGTCCAGCATTTCGATACTTTACACAATAGTCACACTTCATGAATGTTTTATCATTGTGCACAAAATAATTCAACCATTGAAATTTATCTAGCCATTCATGGCGAAACTTTCTTTTTTTTGCTGCACTTTCCTTTTTATTGCTAACCTCTTCAACATACTCATTCTCTGATGAGTCGGAAGAGGTTCCAAAAAATTTCATAATACGTTTCCCTCAACTTAGGATCTCTATTTTTATTATGTTTCTCCTCCAAATGACTATTTGAGGGAGTGTTTGAAACCTGTTCTCTTTTAAACCCATATATTTCATCAATAGTAAGTTGTGATTTTCTCTTCTGTGACATTATAAAATTTCTCCAAGACAAGAAAGAGAGTTTTCTACTTTTTTAACATCCACTCCACTCTATCAATCCCAAAACTCTCATAGGTTAATCTGCATATTATTTTTTAGAAACCTTTTAGATTAACATTAAAATGTTGCAATTCAAATTGTTCTTACTTATATTACAACAACATGAAAAATATAACATATATGATGTCTAAATCCTACTTGATAAAGAAATGTAAGTATTCTTCCTAAATTCCTAATTCAAACATTAAAATTTAAACACAAATGAAACTTCTATTATGACATTTACTGTTTAAATATTTTTAAAGTTTAGATAAAATATCAAATATATATAACTAGACCAATAACAAAGTTATAGAACTTACTCACAAAAGTTGGCAAATGCTTTTCAAATAAAATTGGCTTTGCTCTTCCTTGCAAAACATTGACTTCCTAAAAATATAAATACAAAATTTTCAAAACCCTAACAAAATATTACTCTATACCTTATTTTTTATTTAAATCTCAAATAAACCCAAAGGCTAAAACAATTTTACCATGAATAGAATCGGCCATATTTTACCCTTAAAATTCTAATGTTTTTTTTAACATGCTTTTTACATAGTATTGTTTATTTATTAGATTTGATAGCTACATTGCAAAACAATTTAGAATAATTACGGTAATCTAAAACTTAACATTTACAAAATATTAAATATAAGAACAAGATAATTTTGAAATAGAAAAATAATAGTGCAGCAAAAAATTATTTAGTGAATAAAGAATATGATCTTTGACTTCATAGATTAGTAAGATTTTGTGCATTGGCAAGATTTATGCATATGGTAACCATCCTCATTCCGCTGCGGCTGCTACTAAACTCCACTATTGCTGGCCCGTTGCTGCTCCCTTTTGTCTTTGCAAAGGAAAAATATGAATGATATCCGGATTCCACGGCATTGGCTGAAACCTGAAAGGTTAAAGTTGCACCCACTAAAATATGGAATTGGAACAAGCACAGAGACGAAAACGTCTAAACTCTACAAAATCTGCCAAAATTTTACAAAAACATCTTTATAACTTCTTTAAGCAATACCTAAATCAGGACTCGAGTGAATTTATGATAAAATAACCACTACCAGTTAACCAGTACCAATACCACTGTTGATGTAGGACTCGGGAAAGATTTGACATAAATGTAAAGATATGAAATAAATATGAAATTTCCAGATTTCACATCAGTTTTTGATAGTTTGAATTAATAAATAATAAATCTGGGGCTCCTCAATCTCCTCACGATTCACTCTTTTCAGCATATTTAAGAACAAATATTAATATAATCACAGTCCCACTACCTATTTAATTTCTGAATAAAATTAGACACTCGCAAAAATGACGGTTGCTTAATATTGCTCAACGTTAATTTGACGGTTTGCTAAAAATATTAAAAGTATTATAAAATGGTTTTCCATGCTACAAAACTGTAAAATACGTCTTTAAGTGTCAAAAACGTCCGGGACGGGTGTCAAATCTCATCCCTGGTCCCGACCGTTTAAAAACTTGATTGATGAGATCTGATTGGATTTTACACAGTATATTAAGTAAGGCATTTACGTAATGCTTACCAATATATTTTTGGGTTGTGCAGACAACATTATAGCTCTGGCCCGGGTTGTGTAAAAAATCTAAGATAGTCCAAAAAAGGAAATGACGATGACAAGAGGTGACTGGAGTAAGTATAACATTTGTTTCTTCCCAGTATTCCAATTTCCCATTTCCTAATCAACGAAATAGTTGATCTTCCAAATGAAGGGAAGATGATATTAAATTTCTCAATACACTTACCCGCGTAAGTTAAATTTGATGGCCTTTCAGATGTTTTTCATGATTGTATCCACAAATATCTGAAATAACTGTCACATATGACTTGCAAATTTTAAGTATGACTGTAATTTTTCATATAGATTAATAGGTAAATTATACTAATACATATTAAAAAAAGTTCAATGTATATTGAATAATCTTTTGTATATCTTAATTATGGTGTAAAAAATAATACTATTTTGTATTTTTGAAAGGAAAGATTTGAAATTTATTGTCACCTAAAACTTATTTCGTAGGCATAAGTGGCCGTCAAATTTAACCCCTGCAGCTACCCGAATAAATGGTAATAAATAATATATTTGGCACAACCTCCATTTGTGAAGAACCCCACACATGCACCAGAAATGCATGCTCTGAGTGTCCTCGAGGACACCTTGAGTGCATCAGTACACATCATCCAATAAACTCTATTGCTACCTAGGACACCCACGGACTCCCTATGCGAAGCTGTCTTATCAACAATTTTATTTTTGACTATGTATAAAATGTATTTGTTTAGAGTTTTAACTATACAAATTTTTAAACGCCCGCTAAAACGACCACTCGAGACCCAAGAACAACCTAGGTTTAGATAGAAAAATTATGGAATAATTTTTTTTTCTTTGTTGTGTTCAATGAAAGGTTGCAAAAGCTATTAAAATGGGGTAAGACCCCAAAGCTTTGTGCAAAGCCCCTCAATGGACCATCAGATAAGAAATGAGCAAGGAAACCTACTTTGCATGTATTCAAACTTAAAATAAACAAGAAATCTAGCAAATATAACTAACCTCTATTCTTTGAAAGCTTAATAAAACATGCCTACTAAAGACTTAAGCAATCAGTTTTGTTGTTTATTCCATGAGGGTGAATGAATCTCACTAAATGGCTACATGGCTAAGTTTAGCTATTTCATTACTAACCTATCATGGGTGCAAGATGAAGATATTTTAATGGAGGATAGCCAAGATCAAATGACTATTAGCTTGGCTAATGCAAATGAGCTCTTAAGCTTTCTTGGGATTGTTTTGGCTTTAGCTTATGTAAAGTTGTGTGTTTGAATGGGTAGGCTTAGCCTTGTATTTATAGTTTTGTGTTTGGAATAATTTGGAATTTGGGTGTATGTGGGACTAAAGCTTAAAAAGAACTTTTAGACTAGATTAGGATAAACATGTTTTAGGATTAGGCTAGTTAACTAGGGTTTAGGCTAGTTAAACTTGATTAGTAAGCGATTCGAGACTCATTGAGAGTTGGGAGGGGTCTGAATAACCAATTGTGACTGATAGATAGCCTACGAAGCTAATAGAAGTGGTTTAGAGAGAACTGGGGAGGTTCTTAATGATCGAAAGGAGGAATGTTTAGCTAATAAGAGAGATATTAGCCAAATAAGATTATTATAGGAGGAATACGACTGAGAAGGTGTCGTGAATGGGCATTTTAAAATGGAGCGAAGAAGGGGCAATTAACGAAGTTTCGTTAATTGGTTGAATTGGATGAAATGCTAAGTGTAAGAATATTTTAGGTGTCTACATTTTCCCCTCTTTTGAGGTGGTGTAAGCAACGTCACTTCAAAGAAAGTAGACAAGCATAAACAAGTAGAAAATTTTGAAGGGATAGAAGAAAGATGAGTAGAATGGAGGATGCCCCCTCGATTGTCGATGGGGTGATAGAAGAACTCGATTGACGATCGAAAATATGATAGAAAGAGAACAAAAGAAATAATAGTGTGAAGAAGAAGAAAGGGGATATAGAAGAAAAGGAGTGTGAGGAAGGGGGAATGAGCTAGCATCTATCCAATTCCTTTTAAACAACTTTATTTTTCATCGTATTGCTAAATATCTTCATCATCGGTCCTTATTGAAAAGAATGAACAAAAGTGTAGTATGACATGAAAAGCCATACACGAACAAATATCCATTGCTAAAAACACAAACTACAACATACAAAATGCAATGCAATATGAGAAATTAAAATAAGCTAAACTAACAGAGAAACAAGATTCAATATTTTAGTTATCAAGCTTCAATTCCGACCTGTGCGAATTAACGACAAGGGTTGACGATGGTGCCCCAAGCAAGGATACATGCAAAGGGAATAACGGAGGAAACTTGGGTTCGATGAAAAAGCTATGTGCACTACGAAACAATATCAGGCAACTCGTTGTGCCCTAGAGTACATACATAGTAAGAAGCCTAGCTTTTGTTGATGGAGGTAGATCAAGATGATCCGCGAGTCGCGCACATGAACAAGTGAGAACCAAAGAGCGACGTTTTGTAGGATGATTTATATTGTTTAGAAGTTTTATGAAACATATTTGAATGTTTTTTATTTTTCTAACACATTTGAATGTTTTTTATTTTTCTAACACATTTGAATGTTTTTTATTTTTCTAACATATTTGAATGTTTTCAATTTTTCTAACATATTTGAATGATTTTATGATTTTGAAAGTTTTTTGAAACTATGTACAGGAAGACGAGGAAGCATGGATGCCCCTAGTGATATATGGGATGTACAAGGGCATAAGGCCACGTGCGTGTGAGAAAGGTGAAGATGCAAAAATGCCCCAGTGATTAGGTGGGAGTATTCAAAGGAAAAAATTTCACAGGTAGAAGTGGGACCCAAGGCCATTATGGATAGGTTCAACATGATGGTGAACATAAATCAATGAAGTGTTGGGAAGAAGCAAGGATGCCTCCAGCGTAAGTTGGCCTAAAAACACATGATAGAAAGGAAGGAGAAGAGTTTTTTTGTTTTTTTTTATTTTTGTGAAAGGGGAAAAAGGTGTCTGAAAACATGGAAAAAAAGTAATCTTATACACATGGATGTTCTGAATGAAGTGGAAGAACGATGTGAATGATATGAATGTAGCTTAGAAGCCTCGCGATGAAGAAGTGATTAGCCAAAGGCACAAATCGTGAGACAAGATACAAACTAGAGTAAGAGTCTGAACAAGGTCTAAACAAAGACACTTGGTAACATACTAATCCTGATTACTCATAGAGATCTAGTGTGTGCACGTGGAATTTAATTACCTCTTGAAGGGAAGATTTAATGGACAACAAGTGAAGACACCCCAGCCAATGTGTAGGAATGATTTATTTTGATAGATGATAGTTGATTCGTGAGTGAAGGGTGGAAGGATAGCCATACATTGCTTTGTTACCAGCCATGCGTCCATAGCCCTGACAGAGATGTATTTGATTCTAATCGCGACATTGCTCTACTACCAGTCAGGCATCCATAGCCCTGATAGAGATTATTGGAAATACCCCAAGAGAGAGTTATATATCAATTTTCTTTTGCTCTTAGCTTTTAGCTTTTGATTGATTGATTTTGATTCTTTTTCTTTCTGAAAACTTATTTCAGCTCTCTTGTTTGACAAGGGGTTAAGAACCACTAATGGCTTGATGGAAGGAGGTGGAAGTGATTGTGATGATGACATTGGCTAGTGTCAACAAATATGTCCAAAAGTTCTTCACAACAATTTTATTAGATGTTGAATGTGATAGGATCTATAAGAGGTCAATCGTTCTTTAATTTACCAAGGTGATAAAAGACCAGGGTCAAACGGATACCATAGAGATAAATGTCACAAAATGCATGCGAAAAGGCTAACCACAATATCACCGAAGGGATGGAAATGGTAGGAAGACTTGCAGAGGAAGGATAAGAAAGGGAAGAAAGAAACATCCATGTGTACGCAATACCTGATTGCAATGTTTGATCTTTGTACCTTTGATTTTTGTTGTGTTTTCTCAATGTTTTTTGTATGTTTGAATTGTTTTTTGATTTTTAGATTTTTGATAGTTTTTGGAAAGGTGGGACCAATAAAATCACTCTACGTGATAAGATCCACCAACAATGTTTGTAATTTCTTTGATAAGGGAGACTAAACGTGATTACTTATCAAGTGTAATATTTTCTCTGATCTTGATGATCGAGGTGAGCTCGTACTCAACAAATGACTGCGATTTATCCTAAAACATGGATTTCGTATGTGGGAGATTGAATTCCCCATCTAGAGGTTTATGCACTTTGTGCCATACTTGATGGTTATGTTGATGTGCGTTCTTGAATCACATTTGATTTATAATTTTGAGATTGTTCGAGTTTTTGGGAGCTATAGAGCTCTTGGAAGTTTTGAACTGAGCTTGATAATGAACCTGTTTGGGTTTTTTATAAGCTGACACATGAATTTTCTAATCCCGAGAAGGAGAAGAAAGTGAACGTGGATGTTTAGAAGTGATGTGAAAAATGACTACGGGAGGTGAGCCAAGAATTGAAGAGGATGAGCTACCAGGAGGTGAGCCACTGGTAGAAGATGAGGAGGGGCTGCTAGAATACGACCCTAAGATGGAAGAAATTGGGCTATGAGGACATGGCCCAAGAATAGAAGATGATGAGCTACCTCAAGGTCACCCATATATGAAAGATAATGGAGGGCTACTAGGACGTGGCCAAAGAATAGAAGGCGATGGACTACCAGGAGGTGACCCAAAAGTAGAGAAAGAAGGGCTACTTGGATGTCGTCCCAGGAAAGAAGAAGATGATGGGCTACCCAATGTTGACCCAAGGATAGATTTTGATTGAGGAATGGTGATGGATAAGGAATGATTTGGTAACGAGAAGATAGGCCAAGGATCAATGCTAGACCTCAGTATTTCATCATGCTCAGAGGAAGGTGAAGATGGAATATAAGAAGAATCAAGTTCTATGACCCTAGGCTTTTCCTATATGTTATGTCTAAAGGGATCAATTTATTTTCCTAAATACACTAGCGTATCGAGTTCTAAAAATAATTCTTGTAGAGGGATATCATCATGTAGTTTGATTGTTCCATCATCCTGAGAGAAATCAATCAGTATAGTTTGTTTTTCGACCATAGGAGGCTGAATAGAAGAAATGGGTTCGCTAAGTGGGGAAGATTGATTGATAGAAGAAGATGACTTAAGAGAGGAAGTAGGATTGGAGGAAATCATCTCATAAATGGACGATTTGGATCTGGACCTAGATTAATTTTATAGAAGACGATGCAATGTAGGTTGGAAAGTAGGATCACATAGCCATTCATTAAGTTATGACGTAGGAGTCAAATTAGATGATTGACTAGAGGGAATCTAAGTCATGGAACTCTTGAACGGAGGAAGAGGTCGTCAAGATTACTGATGAAGGAGGTCCTTCGAAGAACGAGAGGACCGTGACTTAAGAACCAAATTAGATGTCTGATTGATGGAACTTGGAGTCACATGAGTCTTCAAAGGAGGAAGACATCATTGAGGTGAGTTGGAATAAATGTCCTACGAAGGAAGGGAGGACCGTGATTCAAGATTTGATCTAGGGGTATCCGGAAAATAGTTTGGATCTGATTCTTCAGAAGAAGAGTGGGATTTTGAATTGTAGTTTGGATCTGAATCAGAAGAAGAAGAGTGGGGGAAACCTAAATAATAATTTGGATTAGAAGCATCCAAACCATACCACCAACTATGAGCTGAAGGTGGGGAATAGGGTACTCGAGTGGGACGTCTAGCACAAAGAACCAAGCGAGGTTTAGTCATAATGGGTATCTTTTGATTTGAATTGCTAAACATAGGTTCCGTATTGTAGTAAATATGGGGAACCGCGCGATAGTCAGTCATTGTTGGCATTGTTTAAACACAAATGTCTAGATCTAGATAGTGTGATGGAACTCCTTCAAAGGGAAGAAAGTGACATGTTGATTTGAGTAATAATGAGAACCAACTAGACATTGCATAAGTATGGAGATGCATGTGTGATTTTCCAAAGAGGGTCTAAGGAAAATGGACATCATGATGACGCAATCTCGATGAGATCGAAAATGATTGTCCTAGAAAATAATTTTTCCAGATGAATAATCACAAGGAACAATCATGCAAGTGTGAAAAAAATACCAATCAACAAGGAAATGCACCCTATGTAAATGTGTGTGCAAAGTGATAGTCTGATGCAAAGATGATCAACACAATGTCAATATTTACATCAAGCTCGAAATGAACAAGGCATAAATATTAACAAAGGGTAGATGTGACTCCCAATCAAAGGATACCACAAAAATTTCAACAACCAACAAGGCCTAAATGTTAAAGGGTGAGGATTACAAATGTAAGCCACGTAACCACACCAATTAGACACGTCTGTCAAGCTTCATGGAGAAGTGAGATATTAGTGCCAAAGTGGTATCAAAATGACACAAACAAAGTAAGCAACACTCTTCAAGATTTTAGACAATGTTTAAAGTAAAACCAAATCAAGGTATACTAAGGATGTGTTAAAATGTGCGCAGCGTAATGCCACAATGTGGATACTTAGATCACATTTACGAGAAACATGACATAAGTATCTTAATTGTGTCAAGACAATGCAAATGAGGTAACACGTCAAAAGGGAGATCAACTGATGAATCAATCTTAACTATGATGATGATCTTGAAATCAAGATCAAGTGGCCATCAAAGATATGAGGATGCATCCATGCACTTTAGATGTTTAACAACTCAGCTGCAAACATGGAGGATCGTAAACGGACAAAAAAGTGGTGAACACTATCTTTGAAAACACTCCCAAAAGATGCCTTTTGTTGCCCCAAATGGGCAACAAGAATGCAAAGGTGTAGATCAAAAATATGAAAAATAAACTAAGCGCCACTTGGGTAGAGCTTTGCCTCATCTGAAGGTGAGAAAGAAGCTGAGCTAAGTGAAACATCATCTAATTTCCATGATGAAAGGCACTTAGATCTAACTTAAGTGGAATTTTTGCCTTGTTCGAAAAATAAGGTTCAGACTCCCAATAAGTTGTCACTTTGTGTGGCTTGACACGACAAGGACTAGTAAAGTGGGCTCCAAGAACAAATGGCTTTCCTAATAAGCTCTCTCAACTAGGTGTCACAAAGTTATCCACGAGCGGGGTGATTTACCTAAAAAGTTACAATGACTAGTTTGGGAGTATCTTGGCTTTGCCCCCTTCAAGCATAGTGGGCAGTAAATGCATCCAACGTGTAATTTTAATAGGGTCGTGATAGGGAAAACTTGTAACTCTAACTCACAAGGAAAACTAATCAAGTGGGTAAGCGGAGCGCTTCCTGTTTCATCCATGAGGTTACTCAGTGGTGGATTACTTTAGGGTTCTTGGAACCACCCCCATTGTTGTAGCTTAAGGCATTATGCCAAAGGGGTTATGTTCCAATTGAGCAGATAGGGACGTACCCTTTTCTGAAACCTGCAATACAATACTTTGAATATGGTTTGTTTTTTATCTTGCTTAACTTAATGTGGTTTTAAGTGGCACACCATTTGGCAACTTGTAAGAAACACGTGTATTGGATGGTTTTGTTTTGTTTCATTTTGACACCTTTCTTTGACATGCGATTTTGGTCCTACATACCAAGAGTTAGTAGTTTTCCACAAAATATCATAATATCAAAATAGAGTTTGTGTGTTGCTTTTGATTCCTAAGATCACTAAAAGGCGCAAAGGAAGAGCATACGCAACGTGAAAACTTGACTAAAATAAGTTTTATGGAAAAATACATTAAGTGTGCCTTGTAAAAGATAGAGTTTGTTTTTAACCAACTTTGAAATGTTCATCCATTAGGAAGCGTAATTTAAGTGTTTTTGAAAGCAATAAGAGGGTTTTGGAAGTGTTTTTGATTCCCAAGATCACCTAGAAGGTGCGAGGGAAGAGCATAAACACTTCAAAAAACATCTATCAACTAAGACATGGAACACTTAGCCAATTTAGTCAAAAACAAGAACAAAATAACCCTGCAAACAACTGATTAGTGCCACAAAACCTTTCAAAGTGTTAGAATGGCCAATAAGATAATTTTTTAGACTTTAAGACACGTTAAAAAATGACTATTTACCTAATAATGTAAGCCATAAATTTTTGTTAAGTCAAAATCCTAATTTTATGATTTCATTATGTAGTTCTCTTCAATACCTTTCCAACGCAATGAAAACAAATTCATTTTGAGCTTGAGAGAAAAAGTTATAGCCTCTGAAAGATTATGGTGAATGCAGTTTGATGCAGACACACCCAGTATGACAGATACACACTTGTTTCGACGGATACGTGTGCGCGCAGTTGTTTTTGCACACAGAAACATAGAAAACATAGAAATAATGATGTAGACGTGCCCAACGTGATGGATACATGCCTATTTCAACAGATACGCACGCGCACAAGTGTTTTTGTGCCCAGAAACACAAAAAACACAAAAACAATGATGTAGATGTGCCCAGTATGATGGATACGTGCCTGTTTCAATGGTTACACGTGTGCGCAGGTGTTTTTTCACCTAAAAACATAGAAAACACAAAAATAGTGATGTAGACGTGCCCATTATGAAGGATACATGCCTGTTTCAACAGATACGCGCCCCTTTGTAGACACCTACGCGTACCCTGTGAAAAACCTGCAAAACTCACGGATTTTCAAATTTTCAAAAGCAAACAAGTTAGTTTTTAGTCAAAGCAACCTATTTCTAAACCAAAATCTACAAAATATATGCAAATGAAGGTTATTTCTAGCTAGTGTTAAAAACAAAAATGAGGAATTAACAAGTGTTTTGACGTAAAAATTTGAAAATGAACTTTGAAAAACCTAAAAGACCTCCATTATATGAGGATGGACATAAGTGTCCCATCGAGCATGCCAAATGTGTTCAATGAAAGGTTATAAAATATATTGAAATGGGGTAAGACCCTAAAGCTTTTTGCAAAGCCCTGAAATGGACCATCAGATAAGAAATGAGCAAGGAAACCTACTTTGCATGTATTCAAAATTAAAATAAACAAGAAATCTAGCAAAAATTACTAACCTCTATTCTTTAAAAGCTTAATAAAACATGCCTACTAAAGACTTAAGCATTCAATTTTGTTGTTTATTCCATGAGGGTGAATAAATCTCACTAAATGGCTCATGGCCAAGTTTAGCTATTTCATTACTAACCTATCATGGGTGTAAGATGAAGATATTTTAATGGAGGATAGCCAAGATCAAATGCCTATTAGCTTGGCTAATGCAAATGAGCTCTTAAGCTTTCATAGGCTTGTTTTGGCTTTAGCTTATGTAAAGTCGTGTGTTTGAATGGGTAGGCTTAGCCTTGTATTTATAGTTCTTGGTTTGGAAGAATTTGGAATTTGGGTGCATGTGGGACTAAAGCTTAAAAAGCACTTTTAGATTAGATTACGATAAACATGCTTTAGGCTTAGTTAAGCTAGGATTAGGCTAGTTAACTAGGGTTTAAGCTAGTTAAACTTGATTAGCTAGTGATTAGAGACTCGTTGAGAGTTGAGATGGGTTTGAATAACCAATTGTGATTGATAGATAGCCTACGAAGCCAATAGAAGTGGTCTAGAGAGAACTAGGGAGGTTCTGAATGGTCGAAAGGAGGAATGTTTAGCTAATAAGAGAGATATTAGCCAAATAAGATGATTATAGGAGGAATATGACCGAGAAGGTGTCATGAATGGGCATCTGAAAATGGAGCGAAGAAGGGGGAATTAAGGAAGTGTCATCAATTGGTTGAATTGGATGAAATGATAAGTGTAAGCATATTTTAGGCGTCTACATTTGCAAAGTGTGACCACTACTAGACTTCAAGCAACAGTTGCCACAACAAAGAATCAAAGTCAATTATAATTTAATAAATGAAATTTTCCTGTGCTATATAGGCCTTCTCCTCTGCTATATAGGCCTTCTCAACGGCCTCAGCTAGTATCTGTGGACAATGGATATGCACACCACCAAAATCTACATTCAGGCCCTAGATGAACTTGTGGATCCATAACTACTCAACCTACATATAGTCGACATACTTAAGTAGGTCTATATATCGAATCTCATACTCAGCTACAGTCATAGAGGCCTGATGAAGGTTGTGAAACTCATCTATCCTCTGCTGAACTAACCTCTGAGATAAGTACCTGCTCTTGAACCACTCCTCAAAGAGTTCCCAAGTAACCATCTCTGAATAAATGTGGAGATTCTACTCCTCGGTCCTCTACCAGACACCTGCTCCATCCCTCAGAAGATGGATCACAACATGAGATTTCATGTTGCTAGTACAAGGGTAGATCTTGAAGCACCCATTCAAGCTCACCAACCAGGCCTCTTCCTGAAATCCACCTATATCCCCAGAATAGTGAGATGGTCGTAGCTTCAGGATCTCCCTGATATGGTGTGCAACTGTAGTCTGGTGACCCCTAGGCCTCTCTGCATGCTTATCTCTAAGCCTAACAATCTGAGACCTATCCTTGTGTCCAGAAATCTGGTCTCCCTGTCCCCTCTGCGGTGACTATGCTCTTCCTGACTCCATGCAGAATTTATCTCCTCTATTCTCCTCGCTATGTCAAGGAGATGCATGAGCCTCAATAGATGGATCCATATCATGTCTAGCTGATCGTCCTCGTACGGACCCTCCGCGTAAAGTGGTATTAACATACTGAAGCATCTGTAAAATCTGAGGTAGGATGACTGCTACAGTATTATCTAGAGGTGGCAAGTCAAGGTCTATGTGAAAGGACTTCTCATCTTGTCGGTGACTCCTACACAAAAAAAGATGAGAGTTAGTTTGTTATTCTAGGTTTTATTCAGTTTTCCATGTTTACTAAAATATGTAATTTTCAAACAAAGTTGTTTTCTAGATTTATAAGTGTGTTAGGTTTAATATTGCACTAGGTTTAGTGTTCATGTCTCAACTTTTCTGGTTTGCCCAAGGGTCTAAGATTTGAATACATGGCTTTGATACCAAGTGTAACACCCGCTAAAATGACCACTCGAGACCCAAGAACAACCTAGGTTTTGATAGACAAATTATGGAATAATTTTTTTCTTTGAAAAGCGTGACCACTATTAGGCTTCAAACAATAGTTGCCACAACAAAGATTCAAAGTCAATTATAATTTAATAAATGAAATTTTCTCATTGTAACAAAAATTAGATCCACAGTACAAAATTAATGAGTATAATTAATCCAAATATAGTTAAATTTATCTTAGGTGTTAATTTAATAAAAAATAAATTAACACTATAGTTAAATATTCCTTAATTAATTTTAGAGGGTTAAAGGGGCCAAAATCAGATTAAATACCCAAGGTATTTAATTCCGCTAGGTCTAAACAATAAACAAGGTTCTCATTTACATGAGGTTAGGAAAAAATTCTCTTATTCCATAACGTGACCCCTTAAAAAGGTCACCCCATGCTTTAGATTTAAACATTTAAGTCAAAAAGGGGCAATTTCCCACTTATCCACTCTCAGAATCATCTTTACACTTCAACCTTATTTTTCACATAATTAATGTACTTAATGTTTCCTGAAAAAATTTCCATTAGATAGAAAATTTCTTCCCCTTTCCAATGATATAAAGAAGTTCTCCTAACTCCTCATATTTCTTAAGTTACAGGCCGGCAGGCCTGGGAAGGAAATTTTTCCCAAAGGCAGGCTTGCGGGCCCAGGGAAGAATTTTCGCTCGGGGAAGGTTTCAGGCTAGTGGATCAAAGGAGGTAATTTTTCGCTTTGAACTTTTGGCAAAAAGCACAAGTTACACTTGCACACCTGCGAGTCCATGGTGGGGCTTCGCGCCAAAGGAAGAAAACTTGCCGCAAGCCGTAAGGGACACATGGCACGTTTTCAAGCCATCATGAGAACGTGGGTCACCAGAGGTAATTTTGATTTTAACTCTTTTTGTTGAAAGGGATAAAAGGTTTAAACACATCTACGCCTCCGCCGATGCCTAGTGATACCACGTGTCCGACCCAGAAGCTACAAGCGGGAAATTAGACCGTCGAGGAAAACTTAGAATTTTTTGCCAATCTTTTCCAAAAGCAATAAGGTCTAAAACAATCAGTGCCTCAGCCGACGCTTGAAGAAGCCACATGTCAGACACACAGTGATAGGTGGGGAAGGATGCGAGGTTGCGGGGCCGCGAAGGAAACATAGAAAAAGTTAATTTTTTGAACTTAGAGATATTATTAGTATTTTTTTAAAAAAACATTGTTGATAAAGTGAAAAATCGGGCTTGCGGAGCCACGAAAGGACTTGTGACTTTTTTCATTTTTGCAAAAAAGCACCCTAAGTAATTTTCAGGCCCACAGATCCTATTTACTAAAATTTCCTTTTTTTTACAGTTAGTTTTTTTTAAAACCAATTGAAGTAGAAACTTCAAAAGGCCATAAATTTCGACTGGAAGCTCAAATTTGAGCAAATAAGGAATTTTGGAAAAGGGCTCGAACTCCTCTTTGCATAGGAAGAACAAAATATTATTTTCAACAAAATTAGATGGGTTAAACTTAAGAAAACATCTTTCCTACCATAAAAATGTGAACTGAACTTTTCAAATGCTAGATTTGGTCTAATTCACTATTCTTTCTTTGTCAACATACCAAACAGGTGTGGAGAAACGTACTTGAATGGATTGGAAGGATTAATTGATTAATGGTTGAGATTACAATACGAATTTGTTTTCTTTTCTGTGAAACTGTATTATTATGCCTCTTTCCCGATTACTGGAGTTATAAATAAATTACTAGGGAAATGCAATTATCTCATGATGTGCTTTGTTCATCCTTAGTTCATTTTAAATTTTCATTTGTCTTTAATTGTTGCAAGGTACTTTGTATGTTTTTTTTATATTGATTTCCAAGTTTGAAACAAAATAACAGAGATCTACATATTTCAAACTAGAAATTTATCTATTACATTTGCCATACTTTAAACATTTAAGTTCATTCCATTCTAAGTTTACAATGTTCAACTTTCCTTCAATCAATACGTGAAAAGAAAGAATGTAATCCTATTTCTTTTCAACCCTGCATTTTGAATAACACAAAGAACATAATACTTCTTAATAAATTCTTTTTTTACCTAGTCTTCAAACAAATATTTTTTAGTAATATATTAAACATAGATTTCAAACAAGAGTAACACCATTTTGTAGAAAATAATCAACTTCCATTGAATGAAATAATAATCCCTCCTTTTACAACTTTCCTTTCCATTCATCACAAAAGATTACCGAATATATCTTTCTCAATCAAATGTAAACTTCATAATCAAAATAGAGAAGCTTTTCACCACAATTACTCTTACAATTCCACTCATTTAAAGTGGGAAATTTCACTATAAGGGACCTAAGGAGAACTAAAAAATGTGTCTTCACACAAGCTCCATGTACAAAAACAATGGGAGATCCACCAGATTTAATTTGGTCACAACAAAGAAAAGGGGGAGAGGTAATGCTCTCCACCCAACCAAGAAATAAAATGAAGAGGAGAAGCCGTCCTCCTCATTGGCCCCCGAGCCCCAACCACATTACAATATGAAATGGATTCAACTCATGGAAACAAGACAAGCTTCCACAACACAAAATAGATTTAATAATCATATCGGAGTCTAAAAAAAGAATGTAGTTACAGTCACAAGGAGGAAAGTAACAAAATATACAAGGCCTCATCACACAAAGGCCAAAAGAGCAAGATCTATGGGGGAATCTGCTTATACCTCCCAATGGGGAATTCCTAACCACCTTAAAAACCCACCAAAATATTCATCTCAAACCCCTACAAACTCTTATGCCTCCCCCAAGTAACCCTTATGCCTCCCCCAAAAGTAAGAAATGCAAGCTATTTCTTGTCCAAGGTGGAACACCCAACCTAAACTCCCCACAACTCTTATTCCTACCGACAACTCTTATGCCTCTCCACAACTCTTATGCCTCCCCATAAAGATCCCCATAGTATTCTCCTACACCACACCTAGGAAATCTACCCAACCAACCAACAAACATACCAAAAACTCAACAACATTCACTTATGCATAAAACAAAATAATTTATTTTAAAAGAGTCAAGATCCTACCTCTGCATGATAGAGATTAATCCCAAAGTTCAACAATAATATGTTTCAAATCCAAATAGTCCCAAAGCACCAACAAATCCATAAGCATCCAAAATCCTCTAACTCTCTCTAATTGCAAGAGCACCAAACCAACATGAAGTAACCCCCTGAAGTAACCCCCAAAAAAGAAAAATAATTCAAATAAATAAAAAAGGGAGAGAGGAGGATGAGGTGGCTCCATGTAGGATGCCACATCACTCATTCTCAACTCCACCTCACAAGTCAACTTCAAACTCCAAAGCACAATTAATAAGTGGGTGAATAAATGACATTTTACTTACACACACAATCCAAGCCCACAACCCTTAAGGACCAAAATTAATTTCATGTAATAAGGTGCAATAAAAACTTACAACTTGCCTTCCCAAAATACATAATAAGGCCTAATTTTAACTCCCCAACCCATAGGTAGGGTTGGTGTAACAATTTAAGAGGTGTGGGAAAATTTAAATTTAACTTGTCCCACAAGCCTCCAAAATCAACCCCTAAGGACATATCCGAATTTCAAAAATAAGGTGGAGTGTTTCATACTCAAAGATACTTACAGATAACTTACAACACATAATCCAATATCCATAAGCTCTAATAAATTCATTCTTTTGACCCAATTTAATTTATTTAACAACATGATTACTCACTAATCTAGACACAAATAAAATAAATAATAAAGGGGAAAATACATCACTAAAATCCACATACTAAAATTTAAACAAAAGAAACTAAATAAAATAATACACATAACCCTTTGGTCACATTTAAAGGTGATCCCCCCCATGGGAACCCATAACAACAAACCAAACAAACACACAAACAAATACATGTTGCCACGGTGACCCTTGTTGAATTCATCTAGGATTCCAATGTGGTTGGTCTCCAATCCCTTGATGTTTGTTGTGAGATGTTTACCTGTAAAACACAAATACCTCCTTTAGCCTTGTGGCCACATCAAATAATCCAAAATAAATATACAATAAAACTCCGAATTCATCTATATAAAAATTGAAGCATCGTTGAAAGAAGGTATTTTGAACAAAGCTAAGGCGAGAGCGGCTGAACAGGGGATGCAGAATGGTCATATTTTTTGAATTTTTGTTCCTTCAACGGCCCCCTGGTCTCGCCTCTTTGGGGTGCAGCAATGGTGCGCCTGGTGGGCCAGGGCCTGTCGGATTCTCTGCTCAAACGTCTGGGTCCCCGAGGACCTGACACTGTTTCGCTCCTCACAGACAGTGACTCGTCTCCTTCATAGGACGATTTTCCCTCCGTGTCCCTAATCGAGGATGTTTCTTTCACCGAGCATACGAATTGTCTTTCTTCGAGGGCTATTTTTGCTAAGTTTATTGGGAGACGGCTCTCTTTTTCGAGTATAAGGAACTGGTGTGAAACACAGTGGGGCAGCGGCCTAAGTATTCGATCCCTGGAAAAGGGTTTTTTCCTCGTGCTCTTTCGTAGCGCTGCTCAGAGAAACGACACCATGGAAAGGAAAAATTCTCTTCTTTCTGATTCGGGTCTAGCGATTCGAGAGTGGGAGCCTCATTTTGATTGTCACAAGGCGGCGGAGGATGGGATTCAAGTGTGGATTAGACTGTATTCCTTGCCTAGTGAATTTTGGTCGTCACCCATCCTTTCTAAAATTTGCTCCTGTCTCGGGCGTGTTATTCGCATTGATCCTGTTACTCTAAATGGTACCCTCTCTTCCTTTGCCAGAGTTTGCATTTCTACTTCTTCAGTTTCTTTAGCTTTTAAACCAAAGGAATTGATTCTTATCAACACCCCCTCGGGTATCCGGAAACAGAAGGTTGTTTATGAAGGTTTTTCCAATATTTGTTTCAAGTGTTTGAAACCAGGTCATACTTGTAAGTCTTGTTTGAATCCCACCCCTGGTGTCTCTTCTTGGCGGAAAGTTTCCCACAAGGCACCTGTTCACCACCTTCTTCTCCCCGCGGTGTTCCTCTTTCGTCTCCTCCCTCCCCTGCCCCCCAGGATCCCCCTCCAGTCCTTGAACCTCTTACCTTGGCTCCCGAAACACTCTCCCTCGTCAAAGAAATGGCGGCTGTTGTTAAGGACTCCTCCCAGATCCTCTCCCTGTTCCATGAGGGTATTTCGATTGGTATGGGTGGTAGCTCGGATGACCTTGAGAAATGGATCTCGGCTAAAGAGGATTTGCTTCTGTCTTCCGATGTCGACCCCCCTGAGGAACACCTTGCTTCCGTCGCGTCCCCTTCCCCTCCATCACAACCGTTGGGACCGCTCCTTCCCACTCCCCCACTTCTTAATGTAGACTTTGGTCCCAAAAGTATTCTTGGTCGCCCCAACAAATGTAAGCTTTCTCTTAACGAAGTTGCCCACGGGAAGCAACTTCAGCTTAGGTCTTTCTTCCCGTCTTCCAGTAGGAGAGGCAAGTCCTCTCTGAAGCAAATATGATCATTTTTTCCTGGAATGTTAGGGGCCTTAATGCTCCTAACAAACAACGTCTGTTAAGACGTTATGCCCTGGCAGAGGGTGTGGATATTTGTTTGATTCAAGAAACTAAAATGTCGGCTGAGGGTTGTAACAGAAGTTGGTTCAAAAAATGGAAAGGGTGGGAAGGTTGCTTCTCCTATTCTGTCGGTTCCTCGGGCGGTTTAGGTATTCTTTGGAAAGCTGCCAGTTGCACGATTGCTCCCCTTGTTATAGACTTAAATTTCATTTGGTGCAAGGTTTCGATTAAGCACTTGGAGGATTTCTTTTTCCTCGGAAATATTTATGGTCCTTCCAATCCCATCAGCAAAAGGATTCTATGGGGTAATCTTAGCCAGCTGCTGACTTCAGTGATTGCAGATAAATTCATCATTGCTGGTGACTTCAATGCTACCCTTTCTGATCGAGATAAGCAGGGTGGTCTTCAATGGCATCCTTGTTCGCAGGCGGATTTCTCTTCCTTCATTTCCTCTGCTCACCTGGTCGATTTAGAGCCGTGCAAGGGTTGGTTCACTTGGAACAACAGGCGTTCTGGGTTCAGTTCCCTTGCGGTGCGTCTTGATCACTTCCTGGTCTCCGAGCATTGGTTACAGCAGAACTTTCTTCTCAAATGCTCAGTCCTCCCTCTTTCTGGTTCTGACCCATTTCCCTGTTGATGTGGTTCTCAACTTTGACATCCCTCCGTGTCATTCCCCCTTTAAATTTGAAAATATGTGGCTTCAGGACCCATCTCTCTGGTCGCTGATTAAGGGTTGGTGGGACTCCTTTACTGTTAAAGGAACTCGGATGTTTCAACTCTCTAAAAAGTTATCTTTGCTCAAAGATAAATTACAAAGCTGGAACCATTCGAAATTCAAAAATATCTTTCAAGAAAACCTTTGAGTTGAGCAGTCTATCCGCTCTCTTAACGAGAGTATTTTGTTACATGGGATGTCACAGGAGGATCATCAGAAGGAAAAAATTCTCCTAAAGGATTTGGGGGGATATCCTTATTAAAGAGGAAACCTTTTGGCGTCAAAAATATAGGGAAACGTGGTTGTTGAATGGAGATAAAAATACCAAATTCCCTCTTTTCTTCGGTCCGAGCCAGAAGAAACTTCAATTACATCTCCTCTCTCAAAACTCGAAGACTCCACCCATGCCACCTCTCAAGCTCAGGTTAAATCAGAAACGGTAGATTACTTCCGCAAGCTCCTAAATGATACGGAATCCCCTCTTGGTCCACAATCCCTCCTTCACTCTCAGATTCCCCGTTGTATTTCGGAGGTTGAAAATGCTTTGCTTCTTTCTCCCTTTTCCTTTGAAGAGGTTCGGAAAATTGTGTTCTCTATGAAACGTGATAAAGCCCCTGGCCCGGACGGTTTCCCAGCCTCCTTCTTCCAGGATTTCTGGGATGTCGTCGGTCCCGCTGTGTGGCAGGCAGTTGAGGAATCCAGAGTTTCGAGGAAGATTCTTGGGAACCTTAATCACACTTTCATCTGTCTGTACCCCCAAAAAATTCCCTTGCTGAGAAGCTAGATGATTTCAGGCCTATTTCCCTGTGCAATACCAACTACAAAATTATCTCCAAAGCTATTGCCACAAGGCTATCCCCTTTGATGCATAAGTTTACTGCCCCGGAACAGAGTGGATTCATTCCTGGAAGGTCCATCACGGAAGGCATTATTATTTCTCATGAAATCATTCACTCCCCTTCATAATTCTTCCAGAGCAGGAATGTTGCTAAAATTTGATTTCAGCAAAGCTTATGATCGGGTAAACTGGAGATTCCTTCTTATTTCTTTGCAAGCCTTGGGTTTTTGGTGCTCACTTCTGTAAGTGAATTTTTGAATATATTGTGTCCCCGTGATTCTCGGTTCTTGTAAATGGGTCAGCGGAAGGCTTCTTTCAGAGTAGCAGGGGCATTCGTCAAGGAGACCCGCTTTCCTCCTTCCTCTTTACTATTGTGGCGGAAGCTCTTAGTCGTAGCATTAAGGCTGCGATTCTTGATGGCTCACTGAAAGGCCTTAACATTTCCTCCAATCTTCCTCCTCTTTCTCACCAGCAATTTGCTAATGATACTTTTCTCTTTGGCCAAGGGATTGTTCCGGAGGCTAGGCGCATTTCCTCTATTCTGGATTCCTACTCAGTTGCTACGGATCAAGTCTTAAATTTTCATAAATCTATGATCTTCTTCTTTAACGTGGCCCCCAGGATTCAGGGGAGAATTAAAGAGATTCTTGGTTTCTCTTTGGGAAAACTTCCCCACTCTTACTTGGGAATTCCTTTGTTTCATGGGAAGGGTAAGGCTCACTTATGGCACGGGCTTCTTAATTCCATCTCTGCCAAACTCCTCTCCTGGAAGGGTAAATGGTTGTCTCTTGACAGTCGTGCACTCCTCATAAATTCGGTGCTCCTATCTATTCCTATTTATATGCTATCCATTCTCCAGATCCCTAATTATGTTCTACTCAAAATTGAGAAGGTGGCACGCACTTTTCTGTGGCAAGGTCTCAACTCTGAACGCAAATTCCACCTCACTAACTGGGATCTGGTCAAGCTTCCTAAGAAGTTGGGTGGTTTGGGCATCCTGGATTTGGCCATTCAGAACGTGGCTGTCAGATCAAAATTGGTTTTGGAATTTCATTTCGGATAATAGGAGACTCGCCTTTAAGGTCCTGGCTCATAAGTACATGGATGGGCAACGTAATGAGCTTTTTCTTTCAAGTTCCGAGCTTCCTAAGGGCTCTCACCTCTGGAATTTTATGTGTAATTCCAAAAATATTATTGCTGATCGGGTTTCGTGGAAGATTAACAATGGTTAGTCAGTGTCTTTCTGGGATGAAAGCTGGAATGGCTTCCCTCCCCTCAACTTGCTCCCCCTCTCTCAATGGTATTATGAATTCTTCAAAATTACTTTGGGGCTCTCTTGTTTCTGATTATGGCTTTCAGCATCCAAACGGTTCGCCATCTTGGTGTTGGAAAGATATCTTGTCTATCGGCACCTCTGCTCATGAAGCTGATCTCCTCTCCTTCTCTCTAGAGGAACGTCATGCTTCATTCCTTAACTGTTCAAATTGCTTATTTTGGGTTGGAAATAGCTCTAGCCATTACACTGTTAAAAATGGATATAACATTCTCCTTTCTCAAATTGGCAAGGGTTCTCCGAGTTCCTATGGATTGCTGGCACCCTCATATTACACCGAAGATTACTTACTTCGGTTGGCTTGTTTTGAAGAGAAAGGTTCTCACCCAGGCTAGAAGGCATGCGTGGGGCTTCTTTGGCCCATCAAAATGTCTTCTTTTGCGGCGAGGCAGAGGAAGATCTGGATCATCTCTTCCTCTTTTGTCCTTTCACCTCCAAGAGTTGGGGATTGGCTCTTTAATAAACTGAATCTTGCATGGGTCCCCTGTAGCAGAATTGAAGCCAATCTTTCTTCATGGCCGTCTTTTTCCCAGAATTTCTTGCACAGTTCTATATGGCTTGTCAGTCCTTACTTCTTGCTTTCGCACGTATGGTGGGAACGAAACCTCCATCTTTTCAGAGAGCAAACGGTTGAGCTCCCCTCTTTCCTCTCCAAGCTGGAGGTGGCCATTTTTGAATGTATTACTGCAAAGTGTTCTTCCTTTCACTCCTTTTCCTCCAAAGACTTCGCCACTCTCTAGCATTGGTCTCTCATTAAAATTCCCACTCCCAGGATCTATTATCCGTAAGGGGGCTCTCACAAATTGAAAAGATGCTGCTCAAGAAAAACACTAGATGGCGTCCCCCCCCGGAGAGGCAGTGGAAACTAAACTTCGATGGGGCCTCCAGAGGTAATCCGAGTCCCTCGGGGGCTGGATGCATCCTTAGGGACCGATCAAGGTCTCCTCATTTTTGCGGGCTCTTTCTCGTTACATGATGACACAAGCAACTCTGCTGAAGCTCAGGCCCTCCTGGAAGGGGTCAAGTTGGCGGTTCATATTGGTTGTTCTGACCTTTGTATCGAAGGGGATTCTCAAATCCTTATTTCAGCGGTCCTCATTAGGCGTCTCTCAATCATGGAAATTGAATCTCTTCCTTCCTTCTATTCATTATTGGCTCGGCAAATTACATTCCTGGACCATATCTCATAACTACCGAGAAGCGAATAAGGCAGCTGACTTCCTGGCCAACTTCGCAATCGACAATCCCTCTGCCTTGGTTTCCTCCAACAATGAACACATGTGGCCAGGTCTTTCTTCTCTCCTCTACCTCGATCGGAGCATCAGCTGTGGCTAAGTCTTCCATGCCTCCACTGTGTCTGGCAGATCCCCCGTGTGTCGGTCTCTTCCCTCCATCTCTCTTTTTTCGGTGGCGTCCTTCCATTCCCTTGTTGTTCTCCTCGCACGCTTCTCTGGCTCCCGTCTTCTCCAAGCGTTTCTAGCCAGGCTTCCCTCGGGACTGCTCCTTCATTCCTTTCTATATTTGCTAGCTTTGCTATCCACCTGGAATGTCTTTCCTCGCCTTCGTCCTGCTTCTTCCCGGCGACATGTCTTTTGTGGGTTTTCCTTTTGTGGCCCTTCGTGGAAAATTTCGAGAACTGACCGACATGTCTGCCATTGACAGGAGGCGATTGGCCATGATTTTCCAAATTTTCGACTTCAGCTGAGGCCGAAGCCATCGAAGCCATTCTTGGCAACTCGTATCGCTTCAACCACTCATCGCCCGTGCACCGACTCAGACGCCGCTTCCGCCTTCGTGTCCTTCTGCACTCTGCTTCATCCAAACATTTCAGAAGTGGAATTGGTCGCTTCTGAACTTATCTACACTGTGCATTGTGTTGGTCTTCATGACCAGCTCGTGGATTTCTCACTTCCTGACCCACTTCTGTGGGTTGAAGACGTGGACAAGCTTGCTATCGATTCCGGTAGGGATATTCATTGGCTCAGTGGACAGTACAGGGACCTGGTCACATTTGCACAAAACTTCCACCCTTCTCTGGACCAGCGTTTTCTTCCAGTTGTGGATATAGATGCGGCTCTGTTTCCTCTCCATTCAGCTTTTGATCAATTGAATTCCCTCAAGGATCGAGCACTCAATGCCTTCAACTTCCTGCTGCAGGCGGCTTCCTCACGGGTCGATCACTCTTCGGGTCTTTAGTGGCAGCCTTGGGTCCTTCGTTTCACGGGCGTTTCTTGTGTCTCTATCTTCTCTTCCTCTCATAGTTTTTAGCTTTTCCTTTTCTCTTCCCCCTGCCTTCTCATTCTCCTTCTTCCTTTCCCCCATATATTATAGGGTTGGGTCGCTTTCCCCACCGATTCATAGCTCCAATCAAAAGCGTTTAACAATAAAAAAAAAAAAATTGAAGCATCGTCAAGCAAGAAGTAAACAACATCATTTACAATTTCATCAATAACCATATGATCATAAAAATTAGTCAATTATTTAGGTTTACTCAATATGATGAAATAACACATGTATAAAACAACACACACACATATAAACATGTTAATCAGCATATAACATCAATATAAAATGTATCCAATATTCACATGTATCATGTATGAATCGAAATCAATAATAGTCCAGGATCTCTAAACAGTTAACATAATGCCATATCAAAAGCTACAATAACATCCATAAGTATAGTCGAAAGTATCATAATCAACCAAAAAAAGGTTATCAGAGGGGGAATGAGCACTACAATTTCTTGTATAGAACTAGGAATCCTAGACTACGGTGCTTAATGACGATGTGCACAACCCCCTTCCCAATGCCCTCTAACGTCATCTTGTGGCACGTTGTATATGCTGTGAAAATGATGCATGTGCGGGGACCTTGAGACAATTGTTGTCTATGAAAGGACGTACATAAAGAGGTTTGACGATAAAAAATAAAGCTCTTTTCTCAATGTGGTATTTTGTTAAGGTCCCAATAATTATTAAATAAAGGTAGTTTAAATTATTTTACAAATACCCAAAAAAGAGGCCATTTGTTGCTTACATTTTGATATTTGTGGCCCAC
>CM034149.1:667640645-668094243 GCA_019776745.2 Taxus chinensis | reverse complement strand
CATGGTGACCCTAGTTGAATTCTTCTCGAATTCTGATGTGGTTGGTCTCCAATCCCCCAATGTTGTTGTGAATATAATATACCTGCAAAACATAGAATACCTCCTTCGGCCTCGTGGCCACATTAAAACATCCATGCCAAAATATATGATATAAATCTAAGATCAACTATGTATGAATTAACATCATTTATACAAATACGATATGAGTTAACATTTCTATTCCGCATTTCATTCATGTCAAACGATCACAACATTAATCCAATTATCAAAGGTCTACTCAATAAGACTAACTATATCACATGTTAGAACTATAGATAAATAACCATGTCAACAGTATATCAATATCAACATCAAATGTCTCTAATGGTCCATATCCATCAAATACGAATCAAATCAACAACACTTCAGTATCTATGATATCTATTAACATGCTAAATCAAAAAGCTATAATATATCTGTAAGTGCAGTCGACAGTAACGAGAACAATAATCGAAAGGGTGTCAAAGGGAAGTGGGCACTACATTGTGTGTGTGAACATACGTTCCTAATTACAATCATGTTATATAAAGTTATTTCCACAAGAGAAATGAGAAAATTCTAAAGGAACCACTATAGGTGAAATGTTAAACAAAAACATGCAACCTAGTTGTAAAGGAACGAAGGGTCTTATGTTATGTGACAATGTGTTCTTCAGACAATTATAGTCAACTAATAAAAAATAGGATTGTAATAAATATTTCACCATAAACAATGATGTGTTGTGGGAAGTGTTTGTGAGTACGTGTATATTGTAGTGGGCGGTGGTTACACTTTGTCATTTTTGGGCATGTAAATTCGATGTATATATGGTGTTATCATGTCGTTTATGTGGGTCCATGATTACACAAATGTATCATGTGTTATACATTATCCTAAGTGATCCTATGTGATGTTATGTAATGAGAAATGTAAGGCAAAAAAAAATTTGTCATGTTATTATGTGTGTGTAAAATGTGGGTGTTACATTACCAAAGTCCAAAGCCTTAAACAACTTCACATTTCTCCTTCTTTATCTTTCAAGTGGTACTTGAAAATGTGTCTCAAGCCTTACATCCACCACCATAAGAAGGAAGAGGCAAGACTACCCTCCCTACATCCTTGTGGCTATTCAGGTAATTGCACTGCATCAACCTCTTCCCTTGTATAGGCATACTTTGCTTAAAACAAGTCATTATATTGTAATTAGTATGTTCCCGAAATATTTTGTTTAACAAACTTCTATCTTTATGTTGCTCTCATCATTTAGCCTTGATTATGATTTGTTGCAGTTGGTTTCTTTTTTAGAAATACACATTCTGATCGTATCTTCCACATTTTACTCTTTTTCACCTTTGTTCTTTCTCATATGTTGTACACCAATATAGATCCAGAGACACATGTTTTCAAATTTGTTGTTAACACATTTAGTATGAAGCTTCAAATACGTGTCTCTTACAATTTCTGATTTACATAGTCCACCTATCTTACGTTGTTTTCTATACTTCAAAATCTAGATATATATTTTCTCCATCAATAATTCCACAATTCTAATAATACACCAGTAATAACGTGTACTTGCAATATTCCAACAAAAAAACACATATGACATATTCTTTTCTTTAAGGTTTCATCTACTACATCTCATTTCATACAAACCACTCAATTCTTCATTTCCAAGATCTTAAAGGTCGTCCTCATTTCTCTTTTAGCTAGTCTTTAACTCGAAGTTACCACACCACTTTGCACACTTTTCGATTGAAGGTTCAACCGTTAGATTCAGCCCACATCCCCAAAGTGTTTCATAGAAGAACCCTCCAATGACGTTATATAGAGCAGAGATAAAGCCGAAGAGATGCAATATTGGTCGAGAGAAAACTTGGAAAGTATGGATTTTGAGGGGATGTTGAATGAAAAATTGAAGGAGTTTCATGCTTCACAAGAGTTTGACAAACAAATCCTTTTGGAAGCGCATAGCAAAAGTAACGATCATATCCAACTAATCGAATCCTCCGTGGGACTAGGGGCGTATAAAACGGGGTTTACAGTTAGGCAGCCGTCTGAGCATTGGCGGCCTTCTGTCCCACTCGCAGGCCTCCGATGTATTCGCGCAAGAAACCTTCAAGTTGGTCACCGTCATCAAGGCCGTGTGTTGTTTGGAACGCTATGCGCCGATGCGATTAAGATGTTTGCCGTTATGACTGTTTTGGAGGACCAATTTGGAGATGCCGTTCGGCTTGCAATCTACAATCCTTCGCTTTCCAGCGGGACTAAGTTGCAAACCGTGCGCAGGATTTATCCGAAAGGATCCAAGGTTGCGGTGAAGGAGCCTTACTTCAAACAAGGTGCTCAGGATGGCGTGCTCATGCTCCGGGTTGATAACCCTGAGGATGTGGAGTTTGTGACCTCCTTTCCAGAAACTTCAGACACTTCTTTACTTGAAGATCTGCTTGACTTGCGCGGTAAAGGAAACGCATGCTTTCGAGATGGGGATTGGGAAAAGTCAATAGATTATTATTCCAGATGCATACAATTAGCTCTCTCTTCTGATAAAAATGAGTTTCAATACCCCGGGGTTTTGAACATTCAGAAACAAGCGGTGGAGGCCCTTCTTTTCTCGTATTCTAACAGAGCAGAGGCAATGTTGAAGTTAAACAAGTACCATAATGCTGTTCAAGACTGTGATGAGGCGTTACAAATTGATCACCACCACCTCAAATCCTTGTTTCGGAAGGGGCGTGCTTTCCATGCACTCGGAGAATACAAGTTAGCTTGCCAATGCTTCGAAAGAGCTCTCCAAGTGTGCCCGACTGCCAACGACATCCAATTGCAGTATGAGAAATGCAAGGAGCTCAACGACCAGAACCAGCAAGGTATGTTCGATCTCTCTCCTTATTTTCTTAGCGGTTGCAAACAACAAGATGTTCCGGAGGTGAGCAACTATATCGGCCCAGTGCTCATTAAAAAATCAGCAGGTCGAGGCAGAGGTTTATTTGCTACTGACAATGTAGATGTCGGAGATTTTCTGGTTGTTGAGAACGCCATTGCTTTATGTTGCACCAAGACTGCAAGATCGAAAACATTGAATGAGATTAATATCAGAGAAGTGAAAAAGAAAGTTGGTCATGTTAAACAGGATTTAGAGGCTAAAATAATTTCTTCTGCAGCGTCATCTCCAAGGATATTGCAGCAGTTACAGTGCCTTGCTGAGTCGGAGGAAATGAATGTGCCACCCATGGATCTGTTCCGCATAAATAATGCCAGCTGGAATAACTACGATGATTGCAGTCGATGGGGGAGGCTGTGCCACCATAGAGTTGCAGCGATAATGCGCAACGTGGGATGTAGCATACAAGCTATTCAATCTGTTGGTGAGATGGGCAGTCAAGATGAGCAGTACGGTTTGTGGGTGCTTCCCAGTTTTATAAATCATTCCTGTTTTCCCAACGCCAATTGCATGGTTGTGGGAAAAGCCATGTTTATTATAGCTGCAACAAAAATTGTCGTTGGGGAAGAAATAACAGTTTCTTACTTTGACACTTTTGTGCCGCTGTTCAGACGAGAGATGATATGTGGTCGAATGGGGTTCAACTGTGATTGTAAGCGGTGTACTTTAGAAAGATCTTTAGCAGCATCAGAAGCATCGCCATTGCGGAAGATAGCTGAATTTGTTCAGTCCATCGACTTCTACAGGCTCCCTCATCTTGAGGTCTCAGATACGGCGTTGCTGAAGAATGCAGTGCAGTTGGAAAATATGATGAATTCGCTCAGCGATGAAGAAAAACAAATGATAAGGACATCCTTCTACCTACTGTACTACAACATTTTTGTGGTGCGGCGCCTTCGTCGGGCAACTTTGCCTTCAATGAGGGAAGTATTCAATGACTTTCAAAAGGTTGTTCCGGGAAGTTGTACATGCTTTGAACTGCTTGCAAGGTTTCCTGATTTAACCTACGACGAAGCTGAAAAACATAGCGTTGATACTGAAAAGCAATTGGAAGTATGCAGAGCATTCATGGGGAAACACCATGAAAATGTTCTGAGAGCTGTATTGAAGTCCGTTGCAGCAGAGGTCTTTAGACCGGGACTTACTGTGATCTGCTGCCTTCAGATCGGCTTCTTCTTCTTCCGAGGATTATCAATGCTCTTTCTTTAGCTATTAAGTTATGCATAGATGCAAAATGTTTTTGAATTGTGATACTGAATTTGAATATGGAGCGTGTGCTGCAACTTAAAAATGTACAAGGTTTTGAACTGTTTTGCGCAATCAAAACTATAAAACAAGATTACGAATACAAAATCATTTCGTCTGCTTATGTTAATTTTTAAAGAAACTATTAATACACTTTCTCCTGCTGTTTTTGTTTATTGAGCATATGATATTTGGCTCAACAACTCTTATGTATGTTTTCTTAGAAATCAAAAATCAAAGCATCTGTTCATTTTACTTGCATTGCCATTTCTCATTACTCTCTACAAAGCATCAGATTTAACCTGCCAAATCTGCCATGTTGCAAGGGCTGAGAATAACTTCCCGGCACGTTATGGCTGGCTTTTAGCAAAAGACTCGACCCAGCGACCTGCAGAGGCCCCACTAACTGCTCACCGAGCACGCGCAATGTGGTAAACAGTCGTCCACTTGTATTTATTTCGACTGCACTTGAATCCGGAACGTACCGGCAAGATAAGGGCTTCCGCATGCAAGGCTTTCTTGGATTGTCAAAATATGGGCATTTTTGGCTTTCATATGCGTATTGCCATGCACATAATATGTCATTGGTTCATCTTTAGTGATGCATGCTGATGCGGTATTCTTCCTAATAACAATGGTGGATTAATGATTTAGCATTGAAGTATAGCATTAGTTTTTTCTATGTCAGGTATAGAAGGTTCATTTTATGCAACTATCACCTCAAAAACTATTATTTTTGTTCATGTCATTTAATCAATAATAGTCTTTATAACAACTAATATTTCAAAAAATGAGGATATCTACAGCCTCGTACTTAAAACATGAATGTTTACTGTCACCTGCTAATCTTACCAAGTTCTGCAATTTTCACCAATTCGCTAGATAGAATTTTGATTTGTTTGAAAGGTAACACATGTATAAACCACGTGTTTACAAAATTTGAAGATAAATATTAGTGGATAGTAGAAGCCGCTAGCTAAGATGAATGTTCCCTTGTGCTCGCCAGCCTTTCATAGTTCTACATTTTTATCGAACGTTGGGTGATATAACAATGTGGACAAGCCTAGTGCTTGCTATTTATGTATAAGTCTTTTCTAGTTGAAAGGTGAAACTTTTATAAACTATGTTTTTACAAATAGATTTCATCAACAAAAGCAAGGATTAGCGCAAGCTGAAATACACATATTTGGAATATCTATTACTTCAATAAATGATAAGATTTAAAGCCTCGTAAGTAAAACATGAATGTTTCCTAGTTCCCACTACTCTTTAGTAGTTTTATATTTTCATTAAATGCTCCATGTTATAATAAAAATATGTACGATTCTAGTCCCTACTACTTATGTATAATTTATTTTTTGTTTGAAAGATAAAATATTAATAAAATCATGTTTTTAACAAATAGAGAATAGATGGATCGGGCGGAGCCTAATGGCCATTAGATTTGAACAAATAGATACTATGTTTTAGTTCAAGTCTATATCCTAGTTATAGACAAGAAATAAAAAGAAATCAGTTTTTGAGAATAGGCCATGAAGAAATGAAATTGATGATGGTATAATACATTTTACTCAAGGAGTAACACCAAACAACAAGTTACACCGCAAGATGAAATAAAAGTAATAAGACATTAATATTTCCTGGAAGTCACTATCCTTTTGTAGTTCTACATTTTCATCAAATGTTGTGTGTTATAGGAATTTGGATGAGCCTAGCACCCGCTAGATACATATAATTCAATTGTGTTTGAAAACTAAAACATTTGTTATAAACAATATTTTTGACAAAAAGAGAAGAGAACACTTAGGTGGAGCCTAACAAGCTCTAACTTTGAACAACAAAATATTACATTTCAAATAAAGGCGTATATCCTAGCCATTGAAAAGAAAGAAAATGAAAGCGATTTTTGACTAGAACATGCCATGGGAAGATAAATATATATAATATGTATGTTTTCTAGCGACTGCTAGCTCCAATATTATTTCGATACAAACGATGTCTAGAGTTTGTATTTTAAAAGAAATATCCATGAATAGCGCAGTGATTGCATTCCTTGTGAACACTTTATTTAAAAGAAAAATCACATTAATAAAAGAAACCAATTATCATTAAATATTTATATTGAGTGATTACATATACAACAATAATGTATTTCATTAAATTTATTTTTCATTAATTAATTATCATCAATATTTTCAAGCTTTAGAATTGATTTTTGAAATTAATATTTTGAAAAAAAATAATAACCCTTTGCTACAACAAAATTTAGTTATATTAACTATCTCACATATTTCCGAGCGAATATTTTTTTGAGGCATACATGTACATTCGAACATTATTAGAATACGTTTTGGAGGAATATACAATAATACTTAATATGGATTGTAATATTTTGAAATTTGCGGTTTCAAATAATGTAACATCTGGATATATAGGGTGATGAACATTTTCTTTCGAAACATGAATTCTACGGGCATAAGTGGATTGTCAGGGAATTACATATTGTTCTTATCATGAGAGAAATAGCAATGGGGGGAATGTGAAGGGAGGTTTCTACAAGTATTTAGTGTTAGGAAACCACATATTATGCAGAAATAAATACGTAAAAAGTAGAATAACAAATTACCAGTTTACAGAGATAGAGAAAAATAAAATATACAATAGACTAAACGTGTAAGAGACAAACATCAAATTTACATGATAAAAATCTAGCCGAGAGCTTAGGGAAACATCCATAGTGCAAGATATCAAGCTTTATTAACTCAAGATGAACAAATTACATGCAAACTCGTTATGAGAAACTGAAGATATCAGAAAAAATATATATACACCTAATTGGCAATGTACGGTTAGGATTACTCCTAAAAATAGAGTGGAAAAATGCTATTAGGATTTTCCTTTCTAAAACTAGAATTTGGTTGAATTTGTCTTTCTAGAAACAAGGGATCGACTCCTTAATTTTTGTTTCATGGGCTCCGCCCCCAAAACCCCACCAGAGGGGCTCCATTACATGTTGCCGCGCGAGGAGTAAGCCCCCCACACCCCATTTAATAAGTGAGGTACAAAACACGTGGAAAAGGAATCCAAAATTGAACTTTGTTGGCATATATGTAACATTTAAGGTATAGCTTTCAAAAAATGGACAACTTTCATAGATATAGGACAACTGGGTGGCGAAATAAGGTGGATCAAGAACGACGATAACATAGCTTAGTGGTGGTAAAAGGCGGATCAAGCATGGAGATAGGAGAGGTATAAAGATGTTGAAAAAGAATACATGAATCATGTACACATAAAATTAAAAATATTATGTTTATAGTTATTGAAGCATACCTTTCATTGATTTCATTGTTATTGAAGACAACCAATTTTGAGTGTTTTTATCTTGTCCATTGCCCTCTACGTTGTAGATCTTCATCAATGTCTTCTAATTGGTATGCAATCTTTATTAATCTCTACCAACTTCTTTCCATAAAACAAGGGAAAAAACCTTCCACATTAATAAGAATTAGCGGTCATGAGCTTCATAAATTAAACAATCTAAAAATAGAATTACAATTTCAAATTTTTGTCTATGTAATGATAACTTCAAAATCCTCAATTGACTATGAAATTCCTACCGACCGCTAGTTAGTAATCCTAGAAATAAAAAAAAACTCTCCATATAACTATGTTTGAAAGTGAGAGAAGCTATCTAATTATGTTACCAAGTGTAAATTTAATGATTTTGGTACAGGTCCACTGTCCACGCAAAGTACATAACATAATAATCTCTATATTTCTTGCACAATGCATTCAGGTAATATATAGCCATAGCGACAAAACAAACATCATAATACAAAGGAAGCAAAATAAGAAGTGTCCCGTTATGTAGTGCCCACTCCTCTTCGACACTTATTATAAGCTGATTTTGATAACTGTTTACTTTAGACCAGGATATTATTATATCATTTTGGTTTAGCATGATGTTAGATGATAGATATATTCTGATTTTGATGGATTGTGATTCATAGTATGATTGTGTGGATTCTTAGATAGATAGAGAAACATATTATATTTGATGATGATGATATGTTGTTGATATATGTATTGCGGACATTCAGAATTGTCATCGTATTGAGTAGGATTTAGCTTTTGAAATAATTTTGTGATCTTGTTGAAATTGATAAAAGATAGAATTGAAGTGTTGTTGAAATTTTAGACAAATGATAGCATTGTTAGTCTAGATGATGAATTAACTATATGCGGATGGTTATTGATTGATATTCATATGTTTTATTCTTGATGTTTTGATTCGGCCGTAAGGCCGAAGGAGGTATCGTGTGTCTTGCAGGTAATTATATCACAACATTTAAAAGGGGGATTGGAGACCAACCACAATGGAATACTAAATGGATACAACTAAGGTCACCATGGAAACTTGTGTTAGGTTGTGGTTTGTGTGTTTTATTTTGTTAGGGGGTCCCCATGGGGGGAATGACCTCCAATTGTGACCATGGGCTTGTGTGCACTTTTTCCCTTTTTATTTAATTATTGTAGATTATGTAGTTTATTTGTGATGTAATTTATTTAACCCTTGTTGATTAATGTTTTCCTGTTAGTAATTAAATCAAGCTATTAAGTGATTTGGGGATGTGACAAATGAAGTCATTTATTAGAGTTGTTGGTTTTTGGACTATGTGTTTTTAAGATTAAGTGTAAATAACTTGAGTGTTGTACACTCTATCTTACCTTGGAAATTCGGATTTGGCTTTAAGGGCCAATTTTGGAGGCTTGTGGGACAAGCTAAGTTTGTCCCACACCTCTTAATTTCTTATACCAACCCTACCTATGGATTGGGAGGTTAAAAATAGACCCCATTATGTGTTTTGTAAGATAAATAGTGGCATTTATTACACTTTTCTTACATGGGTTTTAAAAGTTTGTCCTTAGGGGGTGTGGGTTTGAATTGTGTGTGTAAAAGGTTTGTGATTCCTCTCAACCACCAATTTATTTTGCATTGGGGTTGAGGTTTGAATCGTGATATGGAGTTGAGGATAAGTGATGTGGCATCCTACATGGAGCCACCTCACCCTCCTCTCTCCCTTTTCTATTTATGCAAGTTCATTTTTATTTTGGGGGTTACTTCATTTCATTTGTGCTCTTGTATTTTTTGAGTTGGAGGATTTTAGAGTGTTTGTGGATTTTGTTAGAGCTTGTTAGTGTTGGATTGGGCTTGAAGGAGCTTGGTATGTGACTTTTGGATTAAGCTCTATCATGGAAAGGTAGGAGATACACCCTTGGTTTTATTGTTTTATTTTATATGTGTATATGCGTATGTTATTGAGTGTTTTTGTAGTGCTAACTTCCTTTCGAATATTATTACTATTGATTTTGATACTATTGACTATACTTATGGATATATTGTATCATTTTAACTTAGCATGATGTTAGATGATAGAGATAATGGGACTATAGTTGGATTTCGATTCATAGTATGTTGTGTGTGGATTACTAGAAACATTTTATATTGATGATGATATGTTGTTGACATTGTTATATACTTTTGACATGCGCTATTTTGGTCATATGGAGTAGAAATAATCTTGTGATCCTATTGATATTGATGAAATGTAGAATCGAGATGTTGTTAGAAATTGTAAATGATAACGGTACTTGCGTAGATGATAATTTGATTCATATGTAGATGATTGTTACAGATATATATTGTATATTTTATCTGGGATGTTTTGATGTGGCCATGAGGCCGAAGAGGTATTATGTGTTTTACAGGTAAACACATCACAACAACGAGGGGATTAGAGACCAACCACATTGGAATGCTAGATGAATTTAACAATGGTCACTATGGCAACATGTATTTTTGTTGTGTGTGTGTTTGAATTGTTGTTAGGGGAGGTCCCCATGGGGGGATTACCCCCCATTGTGACCAAGGGGGTGTGTTGTTCTTTTATTTTTATTTTATTATTGGCAAATAGTTTTTTGAAAGGGACTATACCCTTGTAGAACAAGGCTCTGCAAACCAGATTTAAACATTGAAGGCCCACATGGGAAAAGAAACCAATCTACCAAGAGAAGTTCCAAAAACCAACAGAACAACAAAAAAAACAACAGTGAACAGCAAACAAACAACTGTTCCAGCTAAGAGATAGCCAAACAGCATTGGAGAACTATCTCGAAGGATAGGCAGTTTTCCTGGGAAAGGAATTTTTCTTTTTCCTAACTGTGATCCAAGCATCTGAAACTTCCTGTAAAGGAATAAGAACCTCAAGGTCAGTAATCGGTTGATAATTATTGCTTGATCCAGGGGGAACCACAGTCGCTAAAGACACATTTGGTTCAATGTTTCTGGACCTTTTAGCTTCATCCCCGGGTGTCTTTTCATGGAAAGGGGTCATTTCCCGCCTGTCATCCATGTCAGTATCAATATTAGAATCAGGGACAGTAGCCACCTCCTCATCCGCATCGGGAATGTCATTAGGTTCAAACACCATATGTTCCAGGAGGGCATTTTTCCACCAGTTGGCCTTGTCATTTTTCTGTTTTACTATCTCGCAATCAGTGGCCGAATGTCCTAAAGAGAAACATCTCCTGCATCTAAAAGGCAGGCCTTCATAGTCCAGAGGCTGAGTCCAGGATCTATCTTGCACTTTTAGCTCAATATGAGCTGGAAGATCCTTTGAAGTATCAATCTCAACAAGAATTCTTGCATAGGTTGTATGGGTAAAATCGAAGGTTTGGGAGTCAATGTTAATGATACTGCCCAAGGCATTACCTATGGATATCAGACACTTTTGATCCCAGAATTTTAGAGGAAGGTGGGGTAATCGAATCCATATCGGTTTACGGGAGAAGGATTCAGTGAGTGGGTTAAATGATGGGAACCAGGGTTTTAAAATAAGGTATTTTTGCTGACAGGTCCAGAGTTACTTAGCAATGATATTCTTATCAGCAATGGATTCGAAAGCAATAATAAAAATGCCCTTAGCACAAGGGTAAAGATCTAACCTTCCTTCTAGGAGTGGGATCCAATGTTTGGAGATCCATGCATGTAAGATAGGTAGACTAGGCCAGAATCCAGCAAATCGACAAATCAAGGCATGAGCTTGATAAAATGCTTCTGTTTCGAGGACTTCATCTCCAAAGGTTATACATGGGTTGGTCTCAGAAGGCTTCATGCTTGCAAACTTTGGATTTTTCTGTACAACCTCCCTGAATGATCTCTTATCTGCAGCTTCTATCATTGTAATAGGGGACGAAGTTACAAATGGCGCCTCCAATGGAATCTCAGGAAATAGTTTTGCAAACCTTCTCTGTTTAGGGTTTGATGCGTCTTGTTTTTTATTATATCCATGGCCTTTCAAAATATTTGGATCAATATTCTCCTGGTGATCCCGGCAGCCAGAGATATCAGTGGATCCATGTCCCCCCAAAGCTATTTCCCCTCTCGAAAATCTGCGGCCTCCATTATTCACGGAGCTCAGAGATTTGTTAGGGTTTTCAAAGCTTGCAGTCGCCCCTGAAATCTCAGGAAAGAGATCTAGCCTTTTTTCTGTACAACCTCCCTGAATGATCCATCTACAACTTCTATCATTGTAATAGGGGACGAAGTAAGGGCAATTTTGGAGCTTGCTTGAAATCTCAGGGACACCGTGACCGCGTCCAAAGTATTTATCACTTTTTTTTATGAGCTTATGCATTTTCATGTGGATCTCTCCCACCCGATGCCTTGTTGTCGCCCTGCACGTTTGGAGGAGAGCGCCGAGTATTTCTGGAAGCTGTGAGGAGGCGTTTAGGGAAAGGAACCATCGCTAGGGCAGAGTAGGGGCAGTGTTGTTCTTTTATTCAATTTCCTTTATTTAATTTTATTATGTGATTTATAGTGACGTAATTTCCTTGTATTAATTAATTAAATTGTTTCTTAATTGAGTTAATCAATCATATAACTAAAATAATTATGGATGGGAAAAAAGATATCATTTATTAGATTATATGGCTCTTTGGGTTATGTGTTGTAAGTTGAGTGCTTGTGACCTTGAGTTTTGTACACTCTTTCCTCATGAAAATTCGGATTTGGCCTTAAGGGCCAATTTTGGAGGCTTGTGGGACAAATTAAACTTGTCCCACACTTCTTAAATTTCTATACCAACCCTACCTATGGATTTGGGGGTCAACAATAGACCCCATTATGTTTTTTTTTAAGACAAAAAGTGACATTTATTGAACTTTTCTTACATGGGTTTTAAATATTTTCCTTAGGGGGTGTGGGCTTGGATTGTGTGTGTAATAGGTTTGTCATTCCTCTCTCCCACCAATTTATTGTGCATTGGGGTTGAGGTTTGACTTGTGAGGTGGAGTTGAGGATGAGTGATGTGGTATCCTACATGGAGCCACCTCACCCTCCTCTTTCCCTTTTCTATTTATCCAAGTTCTTTTCCTTGTTTAGGGGTTACTTCATTTCTTTTGTGCTCTTGCATTTTTGGAGTTGGAAGATTTTGGAGTGATTGTGGATTTTTTTGGGCTTGTTGGTGATAGTTTGGGCTTGAAGGAGCTTGGTGTGTGACTTTTGGATCAAGCTCTACCATGGAAAGGTAGGATCTACACTCTTGTTAAATGTTTTCTTTTATATTGCGTATATCTATATGTTTTTTAGTGTTTTGGTATGCTTATAGGGTTCTTGGGTAGATTGTCTAAGTGTGGTGTAGGAGGTGACTATGAGGATCTTACATGTAGGGAGACATAATATTTTATTTCATTCTTTGGAGGGAGTTGTTTTGGGTGCCCCACCTTGGACAAAAAATGCTTGCATTTCTTACTTGGTTTTTTTGTGAGGGAGACATAAGAGATAATAGGGAGGCATAAGAGGATCTTAAGAGAGGAATAATATTTGTGTAGGGGTTTTGAGAGGTATATTGGAGGGCTTTAAGGTGGGAACCTATTCCCATTGGGAGACATAAGTGACCTCCCCATATATCCTTGCTCCTTTGACTTTACATTTTGAAGCATTGTATATTTTGTTGGTTTCCTAGTTCTTGTGATTGTAGTTGTGTTGATTGTGTTTTGGTATGTTTGTGAAATCCTTGTATTGTGATGTTGAAGCTTGTACTGTTTCCATGATTTGGATCCATTTTTCATTGCATTTTGGTTGGGGCTCAGGGGGCCAATGAGGAGGATAGCTTCTTCTCCTCATTGGATTTTTAGTTGGGTGGAGAGTGTTGCCTCTCCCCCCTTTTTTGTTTTAGATCAAGTGAAGCATGGTAGAGATCTCTTTGGTGATGTGAAACTTGGAGTATTGTTGGTGTCCAAAAGAAATCCTTCATTGTAAGAAAACCTTCTTGTTATTCCCACTTAAGGCAGAAGATTTGTAATATTGTATGTTTTATAAAAGAAATGTTGCATTGTAAGTTATAATATTATTTAAAGGAATATCATTGAGGAATTGTATGATTTTATTTCTCCTCAAGTGGTAGTATGTAAAGGAATTAACCAAAATGTAAATTATGTTTAAAAGTTTAGTTATAGTTTGTATTGTGAGAAAAAAGTTCTTGGCATTAAAAGAAATGAGCTATGTTCAAGGAAAAGAAAGTTCATTATCATTGTTGAATTTATAGTTTTGTGAAAAGAAAAGAAAGAATATAGAAATTGTAGAATAAAAATAGTGTATGCTTGAAAACCTTGAATGTGGAACAAGTTGTTAGTGGCTATTAGAAAAAATGGTCGTAGTGGACATGGAAAGATACTATAAATGTTAAGTAAATTATTTTGTTGAAATAATGCATATGGTAGTAAGGAAAAACAACAACATTAGAAGTAGATTTAGTTTCTTTTCTACTTTTGGATTTGAAAGAAAATTTGATGAAAAAAATGAAAATTATAGATTGTAGTTGTTGTTACTATTGAAATAGGTAATGCTTAAAATGAGTAATTTCACTATGTAATGAATAGATGAATTAAATCTTGCAACTGGAAACTTTAGGCACATAAAATTAAGTTCAGAATGACTTTTAGAACACTCTAGTGACTTTTTTTTTGAAAAATCTTTGATTTTATGGTTCTATTTCTAAGGAACAGGACTGCCGCATTGTGCAGAGTGGTGGTCTCGTAACCGTCACTCAGGCAAGGCGGCAGTTTCAAAACTATCACTCAAGAAAGGTGGTTGTTCGTGATTTGTCATCCAGGTAGGGTGGCGGTTGTATCACTAACGGTGGAAAAAAAACGTAGATCCGCGCCTGTGTCAATTTTTACCTGGTCTAATAAAATTTTAAGTTTGTAAAAATTAAGAGGAAACCTCCAGCAAACGAAGGAAGGTATAATTTCATTGTTTAAGTAGGTAAATATTCAAATGGTAAATTAAAAGTACTCAATCTTATAAATATTATGGAGGTAGGGTTTGCCCCAAATAAAGAACTCAAAATAAAAATAATTTTTGTAATAACTCCAGATTTGGAGTGGAAACCCCTTCAATCTTGGAATGAAAGAAATTACAATGTTAAATCCACAACCTAGACTAAACTAATATTTAATTTGTAAATTCCCCCATAGTTTACTCCTTCCTTGCTCCCATGGCTTCCATTTCTCCAACCTACAAATTAAACAAAAACAAGGTGACCAAATGAGGAGACTAGGGTAAAGAAAATGATTTAATAAGAATACATAAGGATATTTAGGGTAGTTTGGAACCCTAGGATGTGGTGGCCACAATTGAATTGATCCATGGGTTGAGGATCAACCCTACAATTGCTTGGTAGGAATGAATTTTATAGAATTTTAAAATAAATTTAAAGGTAGGTGTAGATGGATGAATGGGGCCATGTAAATACCTTGGTGTTAAAAGATATTATTTAGTTCTAGTATGTTTTAGAAAATTAAAGAAATGGACATTAAAGCGATTAGGATGATGAAACTAAAATAACTAAGTATAAGGTTAATCATTTTGGGTTTGAATGTTAATTAAGGAGGAGAAAAAATAAAAAAACATTTAACCAAGTAAATTAAAGTATGGAACCTTCCAAGTAGAATGTTAATTATTTGACCTTAGAGATAAATTAAGAATATTTAATCATTTAACTTAGACCTGGTCCATCCTTTGTAAAGTAGAGATTATTTGTGAAAATTAATTTAATATACACTAGGGGCTGACACCCTTATAACCTTTTAACTTAAAACAAAAAAAAAATCTGCAACTTTTGGGATAAGTGTTTAATATTTTAATGTGTTCATAGATCGTCTTTTTGTGGGCGTTACATTTTTGGCATGCTTGTTGGGTTATTGGGTAGATTTCCTAAGTATGGTGTAGGAGAAGGCTATGGGGATCTTATATGTAGGGAGGCATAATAGTTTATTTCATGTTTTGGGAGGGATTTGGGTTGGGTGCCCCACCTTGGAGAAGAAAATGCTTGCCTTTCTTACTTAGTTTTTATGAGGGAGACATAAGAGAATGTGAGAGGCATAATAGTATCTTGAGGAAGGCATACAATTTTTGTAGGCGTTTTGAGATGTATTTTGGAGGGTTTTAAGGTGGGCACCCAATTCTTGTTGGGAGGGATAAGTGATCTCCCCATAGATTCTTGCTCCGTTGGCTTTGCATTGTCTAGCCTTGTATATTTTGTTAGTTTCCTTCTTGTGATTATATTTTGTGTTGATTTTGTTTTGGTATGGTTGTAAAATCTTTGTATTGTGATGTGGAAGCTTTCTATTGTTGCCATGAGTTGGATCCATCTTTTATTGCATTATGGTTGGGGCTCAGGGGCAAATGAGGAGGATAGCTTCTTCTCCTCATTTGATTATTGGTTGGGTGGAAAGTGTTTCCTCTCCCCCATTTTTTGTTGATGTGATCAAGTGAAGACATAGTGGATCTCTTTTTGGTGATGTAAAACTTGGAGCATTTGTTGATGTCCAAAAGAAATCCTTCATCGTGAGAAAACCTTCTTGTTATACCCACTTAAGGAGGAAGACTTGTAGTATTGTATTTTAAAAATAAATGTTGCATTTTAAGTTTCATTTACCAAGTTGTATTATTATTTTGGAGGAAGTTTATTGAGGAATTGTATAATTTCCTTTCTCCTCAAATTGTAGTATGTAAAGGAATGAATAAAAATGAAAATCATGTTTAAAATTTTAGTTGAAATTGTATTGTGAGAAAGTAAGTTCTTTGCATTGAAAGAAATGAGCTATGCTCAAGGAAAAGAAAGTTCATTATCATTGTTGAAGTTGCATTATTGTAAAAAAAGAAAGTGCATTGCTATTGTTAGTGTTTGTATTTTTGTAAAAATGAAAAGAAGAGCATAGAAGTTATAAAGTATTAATAGTGTATCCATTCCAAATTTGAATGTGAAATAAATTTGCTTATGGTTACTTGAACAAATGGTTGTAGTGTAAATGGAAAGATGAAATAAATTTTAGTTGAAATATTGGTACATTTTGTTGTAAAGAACACAATAACATTAGAAGTATTTTTAGCTTCTTTCCTACTTTTGAACTTGAAATAAAATTGTTGAAAGAAAATGAAAATGACCTTGTAGTTGTTTTTCTTGTTACTAGTGAAATAGAAAATATTTAAATTTAGTAATTTAAGTATGGAATGAATAAATGGATTAAAAATTTCAATTGGAAACTTTAGGAATATAAACTTAAGCTGAGGATGACTTTTAAAACACTAGTTAATTTTGTTTTATCAAAAAATATGGAAATGAAGGTTCTATTTTTAAAGAACAGGACCGCTGCCCTATGTAGAGCGACAGTCTCTAAACCACCGCTCAAGAAAGGTGGCAGTTTGTGAATCATCACCCAAGTAGGGCAGTGGTCCTAGGACCACTTGCCTGCTTTGGGCGGAGGTTTCGTCACTGACGGCATAAAATTTTAAATCCATGCCTGTGAAAATTTTAACTTGGTCTAACTAAAATTTAAGCCTGTAAAGTTAAAGAGGAAACCTCCAACAAGCAACAAAGGCATAAATTCATTGTTCTAAACTTGTAAATCCTCAAATGGGTTTATAAAAATATTCAATCTCTTGGATTAAAAATGAATTAGGGTTTTGCCCATGTAGGAAACTAAAAATGGAAATTACTAAATCACAACTCCAGATTTGGAGTGGAAACCCCTTCAATCTTCAAATGAAAGACATTACAATGATAAATATACAACCTAGACTAAACTAAGCTTCATTCTAGTGAAATTATTCATGGATTCTCCCTTCCTTGCTTCCCTAGCTTCCATTTCTCCAACCTGCAAATTTAACAAAAGAAAAGAGACTAAATGGGAAGCTAGTGCTAAGAAAAAGGTTTAATAAGATTTCTTAAGGATATTCAGGGTTAGTATGGAACCCTAGGATCTAGTGGCCACAACTGAATTGATCCAAGGGTTGAGGATCGACCCTACAATTGTTAGGTAAGAATGAATATTATGGATTTTTTAAATAATTTTAAAAAGGGCATGTGTAAATGGGAGAATGTGGCCATTTAATACCCTTGTATGTTAAGTTATTTATTTAATTCCTAGTATGTTGTAGTGATTATTTAAATGGACATTAAAGCTATTAAGATAATGGAACTAAAGTAACTAAGTATAAGGTTTATTACTTATGGATTGAATGTTAATTTAAGAAGGGGAAAAACATTTAACCCAATAAATTAATTAATGGCACCTTCCTAGTTAATTGTAATTAATTTGACCTTAGAGATAAATTAAGAATATTTAATAATTTAACTTAGACCTGGTCCATCCTTTGTAATGTAGTAATTATTGGTGGATATTAATTTATCGTACATTAAGGTTTGACACCCTTGCAACCTTATAACTTTAAAACAAAAAAAATTGTGGCAACTTTAGGGATAATTGTGTAAGTTTTAATGTACTCCTAGGACGTCATTTTTTGGGCGTTACACATTAATAGTTTTACAACTATATGAATATATTATTGTTATAACAGTATATTGTATAGATAACCGTAATATTTTCTAAACAGTAAATCATCCATAACTATGTAAAGACTAAATTCCTAACATTCCCTCGCTTATTGTTTACATGGTAAAAAATGTCTCATTCTTTGATTGTAGCATGCCACCTCTGTGTGCTCATGATCAAATTTCTCAACTGTGTAATATCGAGCATGTACAAAACTTGCACATGTTCCAATGCACATATTTTCCTCGATTAATAGTTTTCACTGGCTTCTACCAAAAACCTTACCCAATTGGTTTTACAGGTGTACCAATAACCTTTCACAATTGGCTTTACAGGTTCACTAAAAACCTTATGAAATTAGTTTTACAGGTTCATCAAAAACCTTACACAATTGGTTTTCTTGGTTTACCAAAAACCTTCACATCATGATTTCTAGAATACATTTTGATCAATATTCTACAATGTTTTTACAAAAGGGGTTACATGAGGAATCCACACAAGTGAATAGGAATTTATATCATCTGTTCTTATTTTTCATGCCACACTAAAAAATACAACTTGAAACAAATGTAATCATACCAAAAGTGCAGCGCCATCATTGATGACTGATAAGACGTCACTATTCGACATCCTTCCTTCATTGCATTCGTCCTCTAGTAACATGCCGCTAGCTCAGCTGATATTGACTTTGAGGCTCAATAGTTTCCACATTGGGTTTATTTTGTCTCCACCCCACAATGTGAAACACATTATTTTCCAGATGTCCAGTGACATTGAGAATGCGTCTGTATGGCAATTCATTTTTTATTTTTCAAACTTTTGACTATAATGAAAAATGATGACTTTATGACATTTGACACTAAGACTAAGTTTGATGACATAATACTACAAATATTACTATGACATAACAAATCTAACTTAAAATGACATTACGACATAATTTTTTGCAATAATATTATGACAATTCAAAATTAAAACTATGAGACTTAAATATTGATAAACAACCCTTGATTTTTGACGAGGACAATGTAAACTAGAGAAAACAATTTAGATTGATGACACACTAGATTTTAGAATTCTATAATGAATACAAACCGAATTCAACTCATAAAATTTGATCTAAAGAATAAACATTGACTCAAAATGAGATTTGAAATTTTAATTAATGGAGGCTATGACACGTACCTTCTACTTTATTGGAAACTATAACTATCCATAACCAATGAAATGACATGAAATCTATTTGACCAAAAGAAGTGTCTTCTATGCACGAATTCCTATCAAACCGTCCACTATGCTGCTCACTTACACATGGATATATGGAAACACCTGTCAAACTGGGAGAAAAAATGGTGCATGGACTATTTGATGAATTTGCTAGGATCCAATGTAAACAATATGTGGGAATATCATAGCTAAGAATCATGTGACTGCTTGACTGCGAGGTGGGTGTTCCAAAGGAAGATAAATTTTATTAAAGCAAAGCCATGGATGGATTCAATTAGATCTATGCACTAAAAATACCAAGAAAAACCAATCTGCACGGCGCCTGAGTCTATATTGAGCTAGTGGTTGCAGAATATATAATGTTATTTGCTATAGAGAGCCTCTAATTGACAAATTTTACACGATTTAGCTTGGTGTAATTTTTTCGCTGAGGAGAATGCAATCTCAGATCATTTCTATGATCAAACATTTTGCAGTACTTAAGAATGGGGATGTGGTGTTTAATCAAAGTCAATGCACAAACAATTAAAAGCAATTATCAATTATCTCACCAGAAAAAGCGGCCATGTGGTTACCAACCAAGATTCAAGTGTTGTGCTATAGGAGATCACCAACTTTAGAAGGATTAAATGCTTCAAAAATCCTTAATCTTTACTCCCTCCAAGAAAGATCCACACTCCACAATAGAAGAATCTTCCCACTTATTTAGTGACCTCAAACAAGACAAGTAGTAGCTGTGATTTTGCATGTGCACCTAAAATTAGTCATTCGCTACACACTTAAACAAAACTGACCCATGGAAGACTTCAAAATCTTGCATGTAATAGTCCACCCAGATACGATGCAGACACATAATTAAATTTATCACCACACAAATTTTTCTCCACAATGCAGAATAGGAAAATGTGGGATATCAAAACAATCCTCAATAAATTTCTTACTGAAATATTTCATCTTTCAGATCCCTTCAGTCTAGATACACACATCTGAATTTACTGAAACAAAAAAATAACTCTAATCCTTTACAAAAGCGCATACAAAATTAATTTAAAAATGAATGACTCAAAACATAAAACTCCATTGTTGGGGGTAATAAAACATAAGACTTGCCCCTAGATCACTCTCAAAATTCCATTATTGGCAGAGTAATAGTAATACTCTGATACCAACTAATGATTTGGTACATATCCATGCAAAGTACAAAACAAAATAATCTCTATATTTCTTACACAATGTATTCGGATAATATATAGCCACAGTGACAAAACAAACCTCCTAATAAATAGGAAGCATAATAACAAGTTCCCCATTAATAGTTTTACAGGTACATCACAACTGTATGAATATATTGTTGTTATAATAATATATTCTACATATAACCGTAATATTTACCAAATGGTTGATTATCCATAACTATGTAAAGACTAAATTCCTAAAAAAAATTGAATTACACAATAAAGACAGACATTGTAATAAAAAAAATATTTATTTATTTGAAAAGTTATTACAATTTGGACTCACTGTCGAGAATTACTGGCTCGTAGATGCTTGCGATATTCGCGTGCTGTGAGACGGCGACGCTTTGTAGGGCGTTCTTCTTCATCGTCACAATCGGTGTCGTATCCGGCTTCTAATTCTTCCCGTACTCGCTTTGCTTGGCAGATGACATCGAAAAGAAAGTACTCAAGGAGTCCTCAAACTAGTTTGTCGAATGCAAGATTGCCGTAATTTCGAAGCTCGTTCAACAAAGCAAAGTAGAACCCGGAGCTCTCAGGAGCTTCTCCACGGTGTTCTCTGGCTGGCGAGTTGATATTGTGGCTTTCAGCTGTGGCGACCGTGTTATTGACGCTTTCAATCGAGTTGTCTACACTCGACATTCGACGTAGTGTTGAAGAAACTATTGTAGACTCAAAAACTACCTCGACAGCACTACACAGGTTGAAGGTCTCCGCGGACAGAAATAAGTTCTCTCTCCCGGCGAGATCTCCACATTTTGCTTTCCACGCAGACAGTCTGCTCTCTACACATGTGCTGCCTTCCTTCACTTCGCAGCAAATCAGTTACGCAATAGAAGATTCCAATATTTTCCATGCATGTATGAAGAATATTTTCCTCTCATAGTAGAAAAAATGATAAAAAAAAAATTCAAAACTTATACACAAGGAATTCTTCCTTTCCACGCAACAGCAACTAAATGTTAGCAAAGGCAAGTTTTTAACGTAGGTGGCTCAGTAAATCTCCACGTCCAGCTTGTGTATGATCCTAAGATTATTTCCTTTCCACGCAGCAGCAGCTGTCTCCACGTGAACTTCCATGTTTTTCTTCTGTCCAACGCACCAGCAAGATTGTTTCCTCTCCACGCAACAGCAGATGTCTCCACGTGAACTTCCACGCTGTAAAAGCTTCAGGCGCTCACTCAGTGGACGAAGTAAAAGCTTCAGGCGCTCTGTAATGGCATGTTTTCAGAATTGGAGGGCGTAACTTGCAACAACGAAAGGATTTACAAGCTCAGCTTTGCAGGCTTTGGCCTCACCGGCAAGATCTCGCCCTACACCTCCAACTGCACCAATTTGCAGTCGCTCTGATACCAAACTGAGAGAGACAGAATGAATGAGAAATGGAAGAGATTGTATTTCTCTTATTATTCTAACACAAAGCTCAAGTACAGTATTTATAGGACAGAAATTTGTACTGGACTTCCTAAATGAATGGAGAAGATCCTCAACAGAAGTAGAGAATGATGGAATAACAGAAGAAGAGATAAAGTGATAAGATTGACACCTAAGACAAATCTATTAACCAACGTATGCTAACACAAAATTGTGACAATGTACCAAAGAAAACCTCAAAATATTGAATGGATTGTGAAATTCCTAGCGGTTTGTAGTCTTTGATCTAGACAATCTAAAAATTCAACGACTTTAAAGTGCCCATAGCTAACTTATAGATTAAGAATATTGTTTGGACATCGTTAAATCATCAATTTTGATAAAAGTTACATTTGAAAACACTATTTGTATTACTCTTTTTGTGATGCAAGCCATCTAGTTATGTCACAAAAGTGTAAGTTACTCTTAAAAATTAAACAGTTCTACTAACAATAAAATTTATTTTAATAAAAAAATTAAAAAATTGAAATCCTAATTTAATTGTGAAATGCCTAGCAGTCTCTAGTCCTAAATCCCTACAAACTAAAAAACCCAGCATACTATATAGTATTCCCCTAATCATCTCCAATAAGTAACATATATGATTAAGTAGAAGATTTCTCTTCCGTCCTTAATTCATTTAAGGAAATTCAAAATTGTGACGATGTAATCAAATAAAACCTTGAAAACTTGAATTTATTGTGAAACACATAGCATTCTCTAGTCCTTAATCTTGACAAACTAAAACAATAGCCCATTATACATTACCCATATATTAGTTCCCATAAATAGCTTATAGTTCAACAAAGGATTATTCAGATGTTTTTATATAATCTATGCTAATTAAGGATACATTTGAAACAACTCCCATTATAATTCTTTCTAAAATTGATACAAGCCATTTGGTTATGTTGTGAAAGTGTAGGTTACAGTTAAAAAATACATAATATTGCTGACAATAAAATTTGTGTCAATATAACCAAATGAACACACAAATCCTTATTTTGCATATCATATTAGTTTTATTCTTCTCCAAACCCTAAACCTGGTTCTAACATGGCTCCTAAAGATACTCAACTCTCCTTGTATGATTTACTTCAAATGAACCCAATTTGCAAATATGTTCTCACAAAATTCATACACATAATACACATCCCTCACGATACGTCACATTTACAAGTAAGTTCCATTTTCAATCATATCTTATACCCGTTTATTAGTCTTGATAACACATATTCTCAAGCTATCTTAGAGTCATATCAAGCTTTACACCATGTTTTCCAAGATAAATTTCAAGGTATAGAAGCCAAGATTCAATCCCTCACAGTTAAAACCCAACATCTCAAAGATGATTCTCATGCCCATGCTAGTTATTCTTCTACACCTCATCCTAATCCCATGTCTACTACTTGGGTAAGTGCAAAAATCTGGTGGGCCAAAAGGGGGTCTTAAGTGGACTCTTTTTTTATGAAAAATAAAAATATTCACCTTGTATGAGTTATTTGAAATAGTTACACTAAAAATGGAAGATGGTGTAAGAACATGAATCGTAGCATTATGAGTCTAGTTTCTAAGCTACTAAAATTTATTGAAAACAGTTAAGTTTAAGTGGGTCAAATAAATAAAATACCAACAAGTGCTCCTATTTTTGTTAAAAAAAACATAATAGAGTGTCTTTCATGCCCCCCACCAGTTTTTATCACTATTTAGTTTTTTTGAAAACCATTTAGTAGAAAGAGAGCTAGGAGCATCTAGTTTAGGATCCATTTTTTTAGATTTTTTGCGAGTATTTTTTAATGATTTTTCTAGTACAAAAATTTTTAATTTTTAAAAATAACGAAGCTCCAACCGTGCCCCTCCTAACTACCTCAAAAATATCAAAAATTAGATTTTTTTTAATATCTATAGAATTAGGCTTAATTTGGGCTACTATAGTTTTTTTCCAATTTTGATGAGCCAAAAAAAATACATGACGAAAGATAAGGTTTTACAATCACTAAAAATAGAGGTATAAAGGATATAGCTTGAAATAAATATAAATGAAAAACTTAGAATAATAAGAAAAATATATAAATTACATATTTAGAAAGATGAAAGTTTTCTTGACGTCGTAGGAATGTTTTTAAGAAAGATAGAAAATGTTTTTGTAGGATTTAGCATAAGGGAAGGTGAGTTTTTGCATATTTGGTCAAAAAGGGCGGCGGTCTTGTAACCGCCGCCCTGGACAGGGCGGCGGTCCTTTACACGTTTTCCAGAACATTCTTTTGACAGAACGCACGCAAAAATCAACGTTCCACCAGCTTTTCTTGCCGACTTAAGCATGCATTTATGTTTTTGGTCCCCTGGAATAGTGTTTTTCTTTTGTTTATTGTTTAGGAGTTCAGTTGGGTTTTGATTTTTGGGTGATTGAATTCCTATAAGTGCATGGTTTGTGCTCAAGCAAATGGCCCCTCAGAAGTTTTATGTTCTGCATTTCTCTTTGAATTAGATTTAGTTTTCCTTTGCTTAGATTCCATAGTTTAGCTCTTTGCATGCTCAGTTTATTTTGACCAGCTGTTGGTAAGCCACATATCTAACTTGTGCAAACAGTGTTGCTGTTTTATCTAAACCATTAGAGTAAAATAGCTTAGGAAGCCATTAAAGTTGCAGGTTTTACTCTTCATACAGGAAAGTTTCAAGTTCTGGACACATCATGTTGCATGATTCGCAGTAGATCCCGCTAGGAATTGCATAAGCCAAGCTCTGTACTCTTGCGCTATCCCTCTCCTATCCGCATTCTATTCTGTCTGCATTCTGAAGGTTGTCCCTTGTTCCAACACCTATTCCTGTTGATGCAAGCATTACACGCTTTTCTGGATTCACGTGAGCACAAAGAACGAAGAGATCATACTGAGGGGACAAGATCACATACACCATCGGATTCACCACTGTTCAGTAGAGTCCAGGTTCTAACTTTCAAAGTTCTAGTTAAAATCATATCAAATAGAGTAGTTAATCTGCTTTAATTCAGTAAATTCCATTCTCGATATTACCGGGGAAGCTGTGGGGAGTGATAGTTTCTGAGAAACTATGATTCACTCCTCACTTCTGAGGTAGGATCGAGAATCTTGCAAATAGATTAGTTATTTCATTGTTTAGAATAGATTTACAAAATTGCACAGACAAATAACTACACTCGGTTATTTTGTTTGTTTTAAGTTATTAGTTTAGTTGTCAATTCTAAATATTTTAAATAGCTGCTTTCTTATAAATCGTCAGAAAATACAAAAAGAAGTCATATATGCTAGAAGTATACTTAGATTTCACTTTATTATAGTTTGTTTTATTACTGCTTTTGCATGACAATTACGGGACCTAGGGAGCCCAGAGAATACATTTTCGAACCAATCGTGCCTCAGCCCAATCTCATAGCGGCAATAACTGATATTGACCAAAACCTTAGGATACAAGTCTTCCAAACAACAACAGATTTCCAATAGGTCAGATCTCATTTAAGAGGATTAAACACAGAAGACGACCAAGCACACATGTTTTGGTCAAATCAGCCAAACTACAGATTACCCTAGGAAAACACCTACATGACTGTAGAAAGATTGGAAAGAGAACAAACATTCGGGTGTGACCCCTTAGTTCCACAACCAGATGCAGGAGACACCCTCACAGACATAGATACCGGCCTAAGAATCCAAGTTGCAAGAACACCTGTGAGGTATTCCGAGAAGATCACACAGCTGTTGATTCTAAATATAGAGGCTGAAAAAGCATATGATTATTGGATACTAGGGATCAGGGCTTGATTCCATGAATGACTATAGCTGGTCCACAACAAACACGAACCTACGGTTGTGACCCACAAATTCCGCAGCCTAACGAACCCATAAGAGAATTAGACATAGACACTGGTCTACGCACGCTAGTATTTCAGTCTACTCCACTTCCACCCATCATCATCCAACAATTATCCTTGCTGGACACAACAACTAACAAAGCTAGAGAATTCTGGACTAGGCTAGAGAACCGTCCATAGAGCAATTATTTTATCCACCACATGACCCTATCCGGAGAAATATACGAAACCATACCAGGTCATTTTCCACGCATTCCACAACCCATAGATCAAATCACGCCAGAGTTCGATATTGATTGGAGCCTTCGAGCAGTCATCCTTGCTGATCGATCTATCACACCGGTCCAGGTTAGAAGGGCCTTCTTTGCCTTAGATTCACAAATTCCATTAGTGCGTGTCGAAGACATTAGATTGCCTAACTAGTCTGTCTGTATACTACCTATATTCCATCCCCACCGGCTGTCTCGGCACGACCTCGGGAGGTCGGGTACGCGGAAGAGTCACTTGTAGATTCCCACGCTCGCTTGTCGCTTTTCCGGCGTACAAAATTGGTGAACCCAACGTGAAACAAACAACATTGGTAAAACTGACGTAAACTGCCTACTTTCTTGTCTGGAGTCATAGTATTGCACTTTCAGTTTAGTACGCCTTCTTAAAACCGCCTCATTAAGCTTTGATAAATCACTTTCGCTTCTTCCCATTATTCTGCGGGTATTCATATACCCCCCGAATATGTCAGGATTCGATGCATACGATAGACCCCTCCTGGGTCTTAAGGCATACTATGCCCAACAGAATAGACAATCATCACCCTCACTCTCAATGTGGGGCGACAACTATTCAACTAGTCAGTTGTCAACGCAAACTCCAAGGACTAGATATAGCTCGTCCTTCCAAGCAGAGGGGTTGGAACAACTCGCTCAAACACAAACAGAGCCTTCAGGCTCAAATAACATGACGTTCACTGGAGAATCTGTTTCATCTCCTCAGGTACTACTTAGACCACATATTAGTAGGCAATCAGACCCATACTTGGTTCTAGATGACAAGTACTCAACGCGTTATTCCCGAAACGAACGACGCTCTCAAGGCATGTACCCACCTGTAGGAGGTTTACAATTACAACCCAAGTTTTCTCCTCAAGAAAATACCTCTATGCCATTACATATAGAAAATACGCTCGGAGAAGCTTGGCAGGATAACGATCAGTTCATAGCAGGATATCACATACCTCTACAAAACCATAGTATACAACAAACGCCACCAAGGCAGAATATCGTGAATTCACCAAATGAAGTCATTTCAACTCTGATAGAAAAGGTTAGAGGATTAGAACTTGCCCAAGCAAGTCGAGACTCGCAGTTCATACAAATAGGAAGTTCCAATCCTCCACACCATCCTAGCCAAGTATATCTCCTCACAGGAGTAGGCACATTAGGCATGACTCCTCAATATTTGCAACAAATACCAACTAGACCCACCAACTCTAGCACCGTTCCTCCTGGTCTAGTACAAAACAATCCATTTCTGGATAGTACCCCTTCGTACTTAAACATGTATTCAAAATCACCACAAGGGGATATGTACTCATCCCCCGGCATGTTTACTCAAATACAAGGGCTTCCTTATGCCCCTGCCAACGCGTACGTTACGCCATATCAACAACCCGTTCCGCCACCGCCCCCTCAGCAGACACCATCAATGGTCGAAACATATGCGATAGGGACTTATTCAGAATATTTAAAAGAGCCCTTAGATTTCACCATACGAAATGTCATGCTTCCAAGGCCTCTTCCCGACTTGCCCAAATACAAAGGTGAGGGAGATCCGAACGTGCATATCAAAGCTTACGCCACAGCCATTCGGGAATTACTCCCATGGGATGGGGTTGTTGCTAAAATATTCCCCAAAACGCTGGAAGGCATTGCCCTCGATTGGTATTACAGAATACCTGAGGCTTCCATACATTCATTCAAACAACTTGTATCTGAGTTCATCAAAGCCTTCGACATGAACAAACTGTTACGGACAGGAATCAGGGAGTTCTTACACATCAAGTAAGAACATAACGAATCTGTCGCCCATTTCATCCAAAGGTGGCGTACAGTCCTTTATTCCTCGGCAAGCGCTCCAAACATGGATCAGATGGAACTGTGTGATTTATTCCTTCATTCTCTCAGCATAGAGGTGAAAGAGGAAGTCCAGAAGTTCCCATTAAGAACTTACGATGAGGTATTGGAAAGTGCCCTTCGAATAGATCAAGCAGCAATTGATAGTGGTCGCAAAATATATGGAGCAAATGGGAAGTTAATTTCTCCTAATCAAAACACTACAAATTATCCCACTACCACAAACACTAATCAAGGACCTAAAATCCTTAATAAAAATTGGGGTGTAACAACCGATGGGGTAACCGACCAACCGAAGAAGGTGAATATAGCCAATACCCCATCTCAAACAAACAACCAACGAAACAACAACTTTACCCCGAAAATCAATACAGTGGATTTTAACCATCCACAACAACAACAACAACAACAACGACGAAATCCCATATAGGGGCTAAGCCAAAATTCAACTAGGTATCAAGACCAAAATTCAAACTAGAAACAACAAATGCAGAATTTTAATCCTAATAGGCAACAGTTTGATCAGAATTTTAGGCCACAATACATACCAAACCGACAAAACAGGAATTACAATCCCAATTCTTATTGTGGTTTCCATAAAATTCGGGGTCATGACACTAGAACGTGTCGTGACTACAACAAGTTCATGCAACGTTTACCAGAAGAACAAAGACAATTCTTCACAGATTTGTTTTTGGCAGATCCTGTATCGTCACCACCCAATACATTCGCAGGGGCAGTTTCCCCTCAGAATGCTCCTCTCAAAATCTTTAACGATCCACTTCCAAATCATGATAGCAATAGGTTGAAACCAGCTGGAACAAACAAGGGTGCAATGACAAGAAACAATGATCATGAGGCCTCAACTTCGCTAAATCCATTAGTTGCACCGCAATTAGGAAGTCAACCACGTCCTAAGGTAGTTGGATTAGTAGAGTTAGACTCGGAATTACCCATTGAAGCGGTAACAAGGACACGAGAGTATTTCTCTCAACCAAGTCCAAGCCATTTTCCGGAAACAGATAACATCCAGCAAATCATAGCAAAGCCTGTGGGTGCTTACGATTTAGTTAATGATCTAACAAAAACCTTCTCACATATTTCATTCCTTGACTTGTTAAAAAACTCCCCTGCTCACAGGGCTACTCTTTTAGAGGCGTTAGGTTTAGGTCATTTAATTAATATCACTCCACCACCTGAAACACAGGTAAATCATATAGAATTTGATGTTCATCCTCCGGGACAGGCGGATAGAGATGTCGAATTCATTTTCGAAATAAGTAAAATGCCTACAGATGCTGAGATCGCACGCCGAGGTGATCCAGCCTTACACTTGCAAGTATGGGTTTATAATAATTATGTAAAACGAGCAATGGTTGATGATGGGGCTGCGGTTAACATAGTCCCTTTCTCTTTTCTCCAAAAATTAGGATATGATGAAACAAACTGTTCCACCACTCGAAATACATTGAGAGGCTATGATAGCCTTAAAGCCACTTCGATAGGAACCATAATACTACCGGTCACCTTAGGACCCAAAACAATTCTGACCGAGTTTTATATTATAGATCGGGAAACTAATTATAATATGATCCTCGGCCGACCATGGATACACCGCATGAAGGCAATCCCTTCTACGTTATTTCAAGAAGTAAGATTCTTGCATCTAGGAAAAGTATTCATGGCCAAAGGTGATCCAAAGCCTTTTGATGTACACCTGGCTGACTTAAAGAAAAGACCAGGTGTACACTCGGAATTTGAACTTCCAACCAACCAACTCAACAAACCCACTGACTCAAAGCCAAAGGAAAAGTTGGTACCTACAACAGATCTTGAAACCATCAGCATAGCCAAAACAATCCCAATCCCTGGCGGTAAAACTAAAGAAACTGTATCATTAGAGACTACTGCAAAAATCGTTGAATTGATAGAACAAGACTTACCAATGTTCTTACCTTTTGATTTGGCAGGCATGGGATATTCCCTAGGGGTTGGCTCTCTTCCAGCAGAAGATCTCTGCATGGTCGAAGTAGAATGCGCAAACGTAATGAACCCCCCAACCTCTTTATTCCCAGCTAAGTATTGGACTCTCCATTTTGATGGGGCTAGATGCCGTTATGGAGCAGGGGCAGGTATAATTCTTACTTCACCAGAAGAAAAAGTCCTGCCCTTCGCCTTTAAACTAAATTTCGAATGCAAAAACAACAGTGCTGAATACGAAGCCCTCCTCCTTGGTCTCACCTTAGCCAAAAGAATCGGTGTTGATAATATCAGAGTTTTAGGAGACTCACAATTAGTGGCAAACCAAGTTTCAGAGGTATATGAAACTAAAGCCGAACATTTGCAACTTTACAAAAACACTGTGTTAGATTTAAGCAAGGCATTCAACTTCATATCTATTGAAGTAGTTCCCCGAGAGGAAAATCTCCTCGCCGACTCGATAGCAACTTCGGCATCACGTTTTACTCCAAACAATGAGTTAAAATATGCTCACTTCACAGTGTCCATTCGTGACGAGTCATTGATAAAAACAACGATAAATCTCCCTTTTAATAGAAGTGAATCTACCGCCCCAAACCATACTGATAATGATATGGCCACTTTGCAATACTTAAACGCCTATGCGGCATTGCATCTTTCCTATCCTATGCTAGATTTGTCCTTAAATCCACATTCGTCTTCCCATTTCGGGAATTCCATGAGAGATCATCCCTCACGAATGGAACCCAACATATACGCGGTGGAAGATGGGGATGATTTGGATTTACCCCCAGCACCGCCTGAATTTGAAGAAGGTAACGCCTCCTTAATCGAGGAAACGATCAATGTCAACATCGGAACAGAAGATGAACCGAGAATTTTAAAGCTAGGATCTTCGTTAACACCAGAGGAGGTGAAGATACACACTCAGATCCTCAAAGAACATCAGAAGGTGTTTGCATTTAACTATAAAGAAATGACAGGAGTCGCGCCCCACATTGCGGTACACAACCTCGTCACTAAATCTGATGCAAAGCCAGTTAAACAAAAATCAAGACCCATGAAACCCAAGGTGGCCCTCATGGTAAAAGAAGAAGTAACAAAACTCCTCCAGGTAGGATTCATCAAGCCAGTCGATTATTCCCAATGGATATCTAACATCGTTCTTGTTCTCAAGAAGAATGGAAAGATACGCATTTGCAAAGATTTCTGAGACATCAACAAAGCATGTCCTAAGGATGACTTCCCATTGCCATCTATCGATGTCATTGTTGATGCAACAGCTGGGTTTGAGCTTTTGTCTCTCATGGATGGATTCTCGGGATACAATCAAATCAGAATATCTGAGCAAGATCAAGCTAAAACTACGTTTATAACTCCTTGGGGAACCTATTGCTATGTTGTCATGCCTTTCGGTCTCAAAAACGCTGGTGCCACGTACCAGCGGGCTATGAATTATATATTTCACGATTTAATTCATAAAATCGTGGAATCATACGTAGATGACTTGTTGGCTAAGGCCAAGAAGTGCTGTGACCATCCGGAAATACTCCGCGTCATTCTTTCACGTCTAATAGAATATGGAGTCACGCTAAATCCAGAGAAGCGTGTCTTCGGTGTAACGGGAGGAAAGCTCCTAGGTTATATCATATCATCACGAGGAATAGATGTTGACCCAACCAAAATTCGGGCTGTCCTCGAAATGGTCCCACCTTCGGATGAATCAGGAATCAGGTCATTTCTCAGAAAATTGGGTGCAATCCGAAGATTCATCCCGGACTTGAGTTTCGCTATTCATCCAATTAACAATCTACTCAAAAAAGACTATAGCATTACTTGGACCAAAGATTGCAATGAAGCTTTTGACGCAGTCAAGCGTTTCTTGTTGTCACCACCCACACTAATGCCACCTAAGCTAGATCGCCCATTAATTTTGTACTCACGGGCTACCAATGTCTCGTTAGCTTGCATGTTGGCCCAAGAAGACGATGACAAAAGAGAACGCGCAATTTATTTCATTAGCCGAACACTGCTCGACTATGAAACACGCTATACACAAGCAGAACAAGAATGTCTCGCCATAATCTTCGCAACCAAATGCCTAAGACACTATATGCTAAATCAAGAGACAAGGGTCATGGTAAAAACTGACCACCTACGAACTTTCCTCACACAAGGGTCTTTGTCTAAAAAAGCTGGGCATTTTATAACCTTAATGGGAGAGTTCGAATTAACTTTTGTAAATCAGAAATCAGTTAAAGGACAAATCATTGCGGATTGGTTAGCTGATAACCCGTTAGATGGGGGAGATCTAGTAGATTTGGATTTTCCAGATGAGTGCGTATACTACGTCGAAACCCGACCCGCAATCTCTGAGTGCCCTTGGTACGTTGATATCATTAGCTATATCATGGACCATACGTATCCAGAAGGAGCTACGCCGCAGCAAAGAAGGCGGTTACGCATTATCGTAGCTAAGTACGTTATTATAGAGCAAGTTCTCTATCGAAAGGAGTTTGATGGGATGCTTTTAAGGTGTGTCGACACAGAAGAATCCAAGAAGATTCTCTATGAATCTCACAGCGGAGTATGTGGAGGCCACTTCGGCGGCCATGCCACTGCTCGAAAAATACACCGAATGGGCTATTTTTGGCCCACCCTAGAACATGACGCAATAGAGTTTGTACGTAGGTGTCGTAGATGTCAAGAGTTCTCTCATGAGATCCACATGCCGGCACAAGCTTTGCAACCAATCGCTACTCCGTGGCCCTTTTCTACATGGGGCTTAGACTTAATAGGGAAGTTCTCTCCCTCGTCCACAGACGGCCATAATTTTATAATCACGGCCACTGAATATTTCACCAAATGGGTAGAAGCTATGCCACTTACCACTGTACCTGGTTCTGTAATCGCCAAGTTCATTTTGAACCAAATCATTTACAGATACGGTATCCCGCAAATCATTATCTCTGATAATGGAACTTCTTTTAAGAATGAAGAGGTTCGTGAGCTATGCAACAAATTTAAAATCAGCCATCATACGGCTTCCTTGTATTATCCCCAAGCCAATGGGCAGGCTGAAGCAACAAACAAAACACTGAAAGCCATTCTCCTTAAAACGGTAAAATAAAACAAACGAGATTGGCATTTAAAGTTATATCCGGCCTTATGGGCCCACCGAACCTCAATAAGAACACCAATAGGAGTGACTCCTTTCTCGCTGGTATTTGGGTCAGAAGCAGTTCTCCCACTCGAGGTTGAAATACCCAGTCTCCGCATTTCACTACAAGGGATTCTGGATGAAGACGCTTACAAGGAAGCACGTCTTTCCCAACTAGAAAGCTTGGATGAAACTAGGTTAGATGCTGAACAGCGACATAGAATCTACGCTGACCGGATGTGCCGGCAGTATAACAAGAAGGTCTATGAACGTGACATATACGAAGGTGATCTAGTTCTAAGGCTGGACAGCCGGATCGACAAGAAGACCGGCGAAGGAAGAAAATTCCGGCCCAAATGGTTGGGCCCATACCGAGTCATGAAGGACTACGGAAATGGTGCATACCTATTATGCACGCTAGAAGGTGAGGAGTTTGGCGAAACAGTCAATTCCCTCCACCTCAAACATTTCTACGCATAAGCAGCTAACGCTACTTATATAACTATCTACATTGCATTTTCATATAGATTAAGATCATTTTGTCCATTAGTTTCTTACACGAATTGTGATCAAGGAATCTATTCTCAAAGCAATTCATTACAAACTCATGATGTTGTTGGCATAAAACCTTCTAATCATATCTCTCCATTTTCACAATATCATCAATCACTTCAGAATTTTTATCAAATAAAGTAGACGTGACAAAGTCTTAACGGTAATCATACCAAGATCTGTAAGTATTTTCTCGCCTTGATTTCTTCTTAGAATAAGTGTCATTGCCTATGGTCTGTTCTAGAAGCTTCATGGTGTCACATCTATCCCATATGTATATCTCTTTGGAAATAAGGACATACTGACATTTTACTCAAATAAACAAGTCCAACGTTGATCAAACAGAAAATTTTAATTTTACACATTTCCCTGCCCCACCAACCTTCGGTGATGAGCTTGCATCTCTTACTAGTGATGTAGGGTTGGGAAAGGATGGAAATGCCCTTACTCGCCTACGCTTTACCCACCGTGATAAACCCACGCTTCCTACTAGTAGCATGAGGCAAAGTGTAGGGGGTCCTCTAAGACAAATAAATGTAAATGGTCATACGCAAGCAATTCAAACTTTCAAACTTTGAGTCAAAAACAAATGAAACGGATGTTTAAAATTCCAAAAGAGTCAAAAATCCTAAAAACCCAGATTTTGTCTGCCATGTGGCCATCTACGGGTCTAAGTCTGGATAAACCGCAAGGCAAGTTGCATCCAAAACTATGAAGTCACTAGAGTGGAGTTGGCTTGTAGCTTCCAATTTGGTTCCGCCAAAGTTTTTTCTGTCTTTCATCACTATCATTTCACCACATTTCACAACTTGTGCCCTTCTTGGCTCTTGGTGATGAGCCCTCGCATCTTACTAGTTGCGTGGAGTTAGGAGTGGGGCAAGCTAATTTGTTCATCATAGTTGTTATTTTCATCACTTTGCCAAAACAAACATGAGGTATTCAAATTGCTCACAGAAGCTAAGGTTCAAAATCACAATATATCTATATTATCATGTATCAGCATCATGAAATACAAAAAGAAAATTAAGCAATTACATCATTTGTTCACCATTGCATACATTCTAGGAAGCATATAAACATACATCATAGTATACACAAAGCAGTTGGAAACAGAAAGGGAAACATGAGTGACAAGCTTTTGATCCAAAAATGAATGCATATATATATAATCAATATTTTCATACAATGCCATCATGCACTAGGCATGGTCAAAATGCTCAAAGAGCCCGTGATATACAAAAGAATCTACAATACAAAATATACAAGGGCCAAGTGGCCTCTCAATCCCTACGTGATCCCGCCGAAGGTGCGCGCCCTCGCCTAGGACTCTGGCTACGCCGGCGCTCTGAATGAACGGAAGGCTCGGGGTCTCGAGGGGCAGCCGCGGTCTCGCCATGAGAATGGCTCCTCATAAGACGCTCGGCTGTCCTATAGCCTGCCAACTCTGTACGGAGAGTCGACACCATCTTGGCCACGTGCCAAACGGGAGCGAAGACGTCGGTATGCCTGCCGACTGCTGAGGGCTCCCCGGCATCTACGGATAGCTCCACACGGGTCCTATCCATGGGGATCATCAGGGAATTTGTACATACCCTGCGGATTAGATCCCGCCACTCGTCAACAGTCCCTACAAACAAAGAAGAAAGAAAAACGAATTAGAAACTAGGGCAAGAAGCTAAGGGATATAAGATCAAAACACAAGGAAAGATAGCAATTAAAAACAAATCCTAAATTAACAAGCATTGAAAGGAAGAAAGGATAACTTACTCGGATCACCGGGCCTCCAAGATGGGTCACTAGGGCCAGCACCCGCCACAGATGCCGCTGCCGACTGAGGAGCTGCTCCTGTAGTCGGAGCAACATGACGCCCCGCAACGGACTCATCATCTCCACCATGGCCCTGGGAGAGTGGCTCCTCAGAAACCAGAGTCTCTCTCTCCGCGCTCTGCTCAGCCCTCTCTGCCTACATGATGTCCTGAGTGTCATGCCACTCAGGATCACTATCATCCATTTGCTCCTCCGACCCTCCCTGTACCTGTAAACTCCTCAGAATCGGAGTCAATGTCTATAGGGTCGTCGCTACTATGAGTAGGACCCGCAGCAATCCGAAGTAAAGGTGCCCGAGGCACACCAGCTCTCCCTCTGGCCCGAACTATCCCCCTGGCTACAATAGGAATGCCAGGAGTAACCACTGTCTAGCCTCGGCCTCTAGGCCCCCCTCTGGCCTCGCGAACTGATCTATAAACTGGTGCCACTGGGGGAAGCATGCCCACATATGGAAGGCCAAACTGCTGAGGGACCCTGCCAAAAGGATGTATCTCCACCCGTCCCACACGGTCAATAAGCTGCCCTGTGATGGAGCAAGAGACCAATGTCAGAGTCTCCTCTCCCCATATACTGGCCATAAGCTAGTACGGTGTGGCCTCCATATCTGCTGTAGTGAGGGAGGCAACTGGCTGGTGAGGTGCTCTAAGCACCGACATGTCTGACCATCTGGCTGCCCTCACAGCCCCGGGATCTGCCACCTCCACGCCTCTGCCATAGGGAATAAAGCGCTCATACACCCAACTCATGACTAGAGTAGGGTGACTCAAAGACTATCCCTGTAGACGGACCACCCTGTATAAGTCATGGTAGGTGGTCCCCAAAATGTCTGCGCCCCAGGCGTATATCCGGCCATGCCCCTCAATCTGTGCAATGATGGGGGCCCAACAGTATAATAAAGTATCCCCTCCCTTGTCCCCGATCAACCTCGAGGTAAGGATCCCCATGATAGCCTGTCGAAATATGGGGATGGGAAAAGAAGGGATGGATTGAACTCTCACTCCCTTCTTCGACCCCGTGGAGATAGCTGCATCCCCCATGTAGCCTGCCCACTGTGCAATCTGTGCTCTGGACCTAGCTGTCTCCAGTGTGAGTCTCCTCCCGATGATCGGGACCCCCAAGATACGGTAGACATCCTCCAGAGTAATCGTCCACTCACCACGGACCCCTGACAATCGAAAAGTGTTCCGATCTGCATCCCAATATGAAAACAAGTCACAAAGAATGTGACTGGATGGTGCGACATGAGGCACACGCGATATACGCAATATCCCAGCCCTCTGTAATGTATCCTCCTCGTCTGGAGAGAGGGCATCCAGTAACTCGGGCAGCCAATCACACTCTCGCTCTCAACTCCATCTGATGTACTCCTCCCTCGCCTACATACACCCAAAAACAGACAAAACAGAGCAAGTCAGTATCTGAACAATACCAAGAGAGTCATAAAAACATATAGAAGTGCAAAAAAAATACAAGTACAGTCTCCAAATTAAGTTCTTTTGCATTCTGTGTCAAACCGCCGCCCTGAGCAGGGCGACGGTTTTGTAACCGCCGCCTTGAAGGCAGCGGTCGTGTAACCGCCACCCTGGATAGGGCGGCGGTCGTGTAACCGCCGCCCTAGCCAGGGCGACGGTCGCAGTCCGAAAACCTGTGCGCGTTTTTAATCCTTAAAAGCCTAAAAACGCCAAAAAAGGACCATTTTAGTCAAAATGGAGCCTACCCAGTAGGCGCCCCCCCTAGGTGGACCTTTTGAACCTAACATTTTCAAAAATAACCCCCCCATTGCAAAGAATTTGCCATTTCAAATTTAAAGAGGGAAAAACACAAAATTGAGGAAAACCAACCTGTGATCTGGCAGGGCGGTGTTCCACGCGTGGAGGCATGCTCACGATCTCACTATGGACGTTTTGACTCTATTCGCGCGAGAAACCGTCACCGTGGGTCCCAGAGCTCAAAATCAATCAAATCGACTCGCGCAAATGAATAGGAAAATGGGCCCACTTTCATATATATAGCGCCCTGATTCGTTTTAAATGCTTTTTTCACAGGTTTGGAGCGCCGACGGAGGTAAGTTCCTATCCCCGCACAAATGGTACGTTCTCCTTCCCTATTATTTTAGCGTTTATTTTCCAAATTATTGTATCTATCTGCACTTGAGTTCTCTTTTCATTTTGCAGGTAGCGGGAATTTTGGATGGCGTCATTTCGACACACAGACGTGTAAGGTATAACTTCTAACTTCCCGATTCGGGACGGCCATACTCGGACCCACCGTTTTACGCCTCTTCATGGCTAAAACGCTTCTCCGAGGGGGCAATATGTACGTACCCAAAATTGTAAGGTACTGTACTACGGAACGGTGTAATAAATGCCCCAATGATGATACAGGTCTCTTCGCAAGGTGTTTGGATCCAGAAAAGATTTTACGGATATGCGTTAACATCCCGCATGCCCCGCTTAGCCCCCGCGTGCTTTGTTTTCCCCTTTTCCCCTCTTTTTTTGCCTCTTTTCTCTTAAGTAACGAAACCGCCGCCTTGCCTGGGCGGCAGTCTTGTAACCGCCGCCCTGGACAGGGCAGGGCGGCGGTCCTTTACACGTTTTCCAGAACGTTCTTTTGACGGAACGCACGCAAAAATCAACGTTCCACCAGCTTTTCTTGCCGACTTAAGCATGCATTTATGTTTTTGGTCCCCTGGAATAGTGTTTTTCTTTTGTTTATTGTTTAGGAGTTCAGTTGGGTTTTGATTTTTGGGTGATTGAATTCCTATAAGTGCATGGTTTGTGCTCAAGCAAATGGCCCCTCAGAAGTTTTATGTTCTGCATTTCTCTTTGAATTAGATTTATGCTTTTCCTTTGCTTAGATTCCATAGTTTAGCTCTTTGCATGCTCAGTTTATTTTGACCAGCTGTTGGTAAGCCACATATCCAACTTGTGCAAACAGTGTTGCTGTTTTATCTAAACCATTAGAGTAAAATAGCTTAGGAAGCCATTAAAGTTGTAGGTTTTACTCTTCATACAGGAAAGTTTCAAGTTCTGGACACATCATGTTGCATGATTCGCAGTAGACCCCGCTAGGAATTGCATAAGCCAAGCTCTGTACTCTTGCGCTATCCCTCTCCTATCCGCATTCTATTCTGTCTGCATTCTGAAGGTTGTCCCTTGTTCCAACAACTATTCCTGTTGATGCAAGCATTACACACTTTTCTGGATTCACGCGAGCACAAAGAACGAAGAGATCATACTGAGGGGACAAGATCACATACACCATCGGATTCGCCACTCTTCAGCAGAGTCCAGGTTCTAACTTTCAAAGTTCTAGTTAAAATCATATCAAATAGAGTAGTTAATCACTTTAATTCAGTAAATTCCATTCTCGATATTACCAGGGAAGCTGTGGGGAGTGATAGTTTCTGAGAAACTATGATTCATTCCTCACCTCTGAGGTAGGGTCAAGAATCTTGCAAATAGATTAGCTATTTCATTGTTTAGAATAGATTTACAAAATTGCACAGACAAATAACTACACTCGGTTATTTTGTTTGTTTTTAAGTTATTAGTTTAGTTGTCAATTCTAAATATTTTAAATAGTTGCTTTCTTATAAATCGTCAGAAAATACAAAAATAAGTCCTAGATGCTAGAAGTATACTTAGATTTCACTTTATTATAGTTCGTTTTATTACTGCTTTTTTGCATGACAATTACGGGACCTAGGGAGCCCAGGGAATACATTTTCGAGCCAATCGTGCCTCAGCCCAATCTCATATCGGCAATAACTGATATTGACCAGAACCTTAGGATACAAGTCTTCCAAACAACAACAGATTTCCAGCAGGTCATATTTCAGTTAAGAGGATTAAATATAGAAGACGACCAAGCACACACGTTTTGGTCAAGTCAGCCAAACTACAGATTACCATAGGAAAACACCTCACATGACTTTAGAAATATTGTGAAAGAAAAAAAACATTCGGGTGTGAATCCCTTAGTTCCACAACCAGATGCAAGAGACACCCTCACAGACATAGATACCGGCCTAAGAATCCAAGTTGCAAGAACACCTGTGAGGTATTCCGACAAGATCACACAGCTGTTGAATATCTAAATATAGAGGCTGAAAAAGCGTATGATTATTGGATACTAGGGATCAGGGCTTGATTCCATGAATGACTATAGTTGGTCCACAACAAACACGAACCTACGGTTGTGACCCAAAAATCCCGCAACCCAACGAATCCATAAGAGAATTAGACATAAACACTGGTCTACGCACGCTAGTATTTCAGTCTACTCCGACTTCCACCTATCATCATCCAACAATTATCCTTGCTGGATATAACAGCTAACAAAGATAGAGAGTTCTGGACTAGGCCAGAGAACCGTCCATAGAGTTGACTGTGTTTACAATCCACCACATGACCCTATCCGGAGAAATATACGAAACCATACCGGGTCATTTTCCACGCATTCCACAACCCATAGATCAAATCACGCCAAAGCTTGATATTGATTGGAGCCTTCGAGCAGTCATCCTTGCTGATCGATCTATCACACCGGTCCAGGTTAGAAGGGCCTTCTTTGCCTTAGATTCGCAAATTCCATTAGTGCGTGTCAAAGACATTAGATTACCTAACTAGTCTGTCCGTATACTACCTATATTCCATCCCCACCGGCTGTCTCGGCATGACCTCGGGAGGTCGGGTACACGGAAGAGTCACTTGTAGATTCCCACGCTCGCTTGTCGCTTTTCCGGCATACAGTTACTATGTTGTTTTAGGTCTGAGGAGAATGTTTAGGAAACCAAAGTAATTCCAAGCCTGAAAATTCTTTGTTTAGGGGCATAATAAAGGGAATGTGTATGCGTTCCGTATAGTATAAATGTTATATGTGCTCTTAGCATACTTCTAAATACAAATATAATTGCTCAAGTATTTGTTTTTTATTTATTATTATTTATTTTATTATTTCTTATACTTTATAATTATTTTTAGTAAATATAAGAAACTAGGATCACTTTGCACCTTATGGAACTAGTCTCATAGCTCTATGGGTAACAATTTAGGAGATAGTTTTTTATAGTATAATTTGGTCAATACATAGGTAATTTTTAGGAATTCAACATTCATCCTAAAGATTTTAACATTTAAATTATATAATAAAAACATAAACCCTAAACCCTAAACCTTAAACATTCAACCCTTACCCATTGTTATGATCCTCACGTGCGGATTTCTCTAACGCCGCGAGGTTTTGGTGTAACAGTTCGTTACATTTGGTATCAGAGCAACCACCTAGGTTTGATTCTCAGCACGGGTGGCTACGTTGGCATTGCAGTGTTCACCTGAGGATCATATAGTGTAGGGTGTGGTCCCACTATATAGGTGCAAATCTAGGCCAGGATCTGGGTTGTAGAAGCGTGGTGGGATGTTATGATCCTCATGTGTGGATTTCACTAATGCATCGAGGTTTTAGTGTAATGGTTCATCAAATTTGGTATCAGAGAAACCATCCAGGTTCGAATCTTGGCATGGGTGGCTACGCTGACATTACAGTGTTCTCTCAGGGCTCATATAGGGTAGGACGTGATCCCACTATACGAGCACAAATATAGCCCGGGGTCTGAGTTTCAGAAGTGTGGTGAGATGTCATGATCCTCATGTGTGGATATCACTGACGCCTTGAGGTTTTGGTGTAATAGTTTGTTACACTCGTGAGCCCTAAAACCTAAACCCTGATCCTTAAGCCCTAAAACTTGAGCCCTAAGCCCTAAAGCCTAAAACCTAAATAATGAACCATGATCCCTAAATGATAAACCCTAAACCCTAAACCCTGAGACTTATATCCTAAACCCTAAACCCTAAACCTTAACCCCTAAACGTTGAACCCTAAATACTTAAACCTAAACCCTAAACTCTATGACCTGAAATCCTAAACCCTCGACCCTTAACCATGATCACTAAACCCTAAACTATAAATCCTAAAACCAAAACAATAAACCCTAAACCCTAAACACTAAATTATAAACCCTAAACCCTAGACCATGATCCCTAAGCCCTCAACCCTAAACCCTAAATTCAAAGACCTGAGCTCTAAACCCTAAACCTTAAACCCGTAACTCCGAACCTCGAACACTGATCCATACACCATGAACCATGAACCCTAAACCTTAAGACCTAAGCCTTAAACCAAAAACCCTAATCCTTGAACCCTATACCCTGATCCCTGATTCTTGAGCCCTAAAACCTAAACCCTAAACCACGCACCCTAAGCCCTAAACCTTAAACATTAAAATATGAGCCCTAAACCATAAACCATAAAACTTAATCTCTAAACACTAAATCCTAATCCCTAATCCCTAAACCCTAAATCCTAAACCCTGAGCCCTAAACCATAAGCCTAAACCTTAAGCCCTAAATGCTAAATCCTAAACCCTAAACCTTTAACCCTAAACTCTAAACCATGTACCCTGAACCATAAACCCTAAACCCTAAACACTAAATCCTCAACCCTAAACCCTAAACCCCAAACCCTAAACCATTAACCCTGAACCTAAAACCATAAAACATGAACCTTAAACCCTAAACCTTAAACCCTGATCCACGAGCCCTAAACTATAAACCCCAAACCCTAAACCCAAAAACCTAAAACCTAAACCATAAAAAATAAATCCTAAATCCTAAACCCTTATCCCTAAAACCTAAAACCTAAACTCTAAGCCCTGAGCCCTAAACAATAAACCCTAAACCCTGAACCTTAAACCCTAAACCTTAAACCATAAAACTCAAACCCTAAATATTGAGCCCTAAAACCATAACCCTAAACCCTAAACCCTAAACATTGAATCCCTAAACGCTAAACCCTAAACGCTAAATCCTAAACACTAAACCCTAAACCCTGAATCCTAAGGCCTTAACCATTAACCTTGAGCCCATGTGGGGTTCACTTAGTAAAATTATGGTATAACTCATTCATTCGAAGGGTATTAAAGAATGCCCTTAATGCTAGTTTTTACCCCTAAATACTCAATAGATAATACCCCCTCTCGTTATATTATTAGAATGATAATACCTCCTATTTTTTCAATGTACGTTACTTACCTATTTTTCCACTAAAATTTTATTTACCCCTTTTTATTTCTACCCTAATATATAAAATATAAAACATATCATGTTTCTCACTCAATTATTATTTTCTTAATACGTATTTTCTCTCGAAAGAGAGTTTGAAGCCATTCAAGACCTATTACCAATTACTTTATAAATCTAAAGATACCATTTATCAATAGTTCTTCAAATAATTAAGATGGTGAAATAATATCACTTGTGTAGAAAAACATACCCAATCTTAGTTTTATACCATTTTATTATTTCTTAGTTAAGATTCTCTTAATTGATATTTACTTATTCAAAAAGAGATTATAATTTAACTTTATGAATACACTCCTTTTGCAATTTTAAGTTATTTAATTTTTAAAAATAGGGTTAAAAATATTTTATTTTTATATTAAAATTAAGCCTCCCTATTCTTTTGCTCACCTATCCAACCTAGCCCCAATACCTAATTAAAAATATTAATAAATTAAACCATTTCACCCCTTCATGTTTACCGGTATATTGAATTTATTTTTTATCAATTAATTTAAGTACCTCAATATGAATGTGATATGAATGTATGTGTTTCACCTTTTTCTTAGATTGTTTCTTTGAATTGTTGACAAAACAAATAGGGTAATGGGTGTAGGAGGAATACCTGTTAAAATGTCGGTTGATGTGTTGTTGCGCGTGTATGACTTCTGAATCCACAGCTGACCGTGAGAGCTTCCTTTTGGCTAGGAGGAACTACCTGTAATGAAAGCAAGAGCACCAGAAAGAATTAAACAATATGGGCAGTGAACTACTTAGCGTGAGCTAGATATGGGAAGCATGATACTTCCTAGATGACTGTCAGTCCACTGTTTTAAACAAATTAATTCTAAAAAAAAGGTAAATCCTATTGTTATTTTGAAATGATTTAGGTATCTCACTTAAAAAAACAATAAGAAAACAAATCTAATCTAACAGGCTAAGCTAGAATAGAGTCCATGGGTCAAATGGTTGGTTTTGGGTTCTGCAAGTCTGATAAAGGTCTCGGGTAGGTCACAAGTGAGTGAGGGTGGGGTAAAATTAGGTGGATATGTCTTTGTTTAAGGCTGTGTGGGAAAACACAGAGACCAGTTTCGGTCAGGGGTGACCGACCACGGTTAGGTATAATTGACGCCGGTTACTATGAGATCTGGAAATGTCACAGAATGGGGTTTTGATCTCCTTTGTTATTGCACAAAGGATTTGGTTGGTCCAGACGAGGTATTGAGTGACTGGAATAGTTTTTTACAAGGTTTTGATGGGTCTATGGAGGTAAAAAAATGTTGGAGATGGTCAATAGGGAGCAAGATAAATAATGGATGATAAAATAATGATAAAATGAAATAACTAGGAAAGTATGATGTTGTACTTACTTGGATTTCGTTCCTGAAAGTCTATGTGTGAAGGATGGAGGTGATGATGATGGGTTTGAAGGCTGCAAGTGATCACCAACTGAAGAAAAGCTTCTCCATGGGCTGCATGCATACTCCTCTTTTGCTTGGATAGATCAGAATGTGGCTGGGATGGCTGTGTAGAAGAAGATCCTCAATTTCCTTACTTGGATGTCAGTTCTTGCTATAATTTGATCTATGAAGATGTGTTATCTCTTTGAGATTTTGTTCTTGCCCATCTACTTTTCTCCCAATGTTTGCCAACCTTGAGAATAAGGTTGTTTAGGGGATAAAATGGGTAACCGACGATGGTCCGGCTTAACCGATGATGGTTAGGGGAAACCGACGTCAGTCAAGGCAGGGTTTTCTAGGTTTACTAAACTTGGGGAGATCCTGATTTTCTCGGATCTTATGTCGTTATCCTGTGGATTAGACTGGGATCTTCTTGTGAGCATGTGGGAATGTGGTTAGAGGGGGTGTAGGCATTGATTTTTAGGGTTTGGGTAAGTCTTAGTTAGTTATGGTAACTTGCTAAGAATAGGTCTTAGGTTGAGTTAGCTTGGTGAGGTGTCTAAGTGAACTATTTGTGTAGATATTATTTAAATAATAAATATAGTGAGGATAATGAATTAATTTAATTAAATTAATATTAGTAGGGTGAAGGGGGTCATGGCTAGGTAGATGTAATAAAGGGGGGATTATATGTCGAGGGATGAAGGGGGAGTGTGACCTAATTTTAGTATCTACATTTTGCCCCTTTTTGTTGTGTAGCATGTATTGGTAAGCGATGCTAACAAAAATAAGATGTGGTTGGCCCATGTGAGGGTGAAGGTGATCCCCCTCAAACTAGGAATTAACGAGGCAGCAAGCTGAAGCAGTGAGTGGTTTTATAAAAGGTAAATGTGAGGAAAAGGTAAGTGGGTGTAGGGGAAGAGGGTGAAAGGTCTACTCAGGTGATCTAGGTAATGGGTCAAGGTCAAAGGTAACAATCGTCAAACACACTCACACATATAAACTGCAGCACGCTACCGGGATGAAGAGTAGTCAAACTCTACATCATCTAAGGTTGATAGGTTTATCCAAACAAGTGTGAAGTGAATCCGGTATCCAAGGTATAGGATAAGGTCAGGAAACACAACATAGGTTAGGTGCAGGAACGTGTAGGTATGTTTCGGTACACCAAAGTTAGGGTCAGGATAAAAAGTCACGATAATAGGCGAGGTAAGGTCATTGGGTCAATCAACATAGGTAACATTGCCGCAAGGTATAGCAAACACATGAGGTCAAAAGGTCACTAACAATGGTCTAGGTCCAAATATCGAGATGATGGAACGGGTAAGACTGAGGTAGGGGTAAAATAAGGAGGCTTCAATAGCAGGCGTGGTGAGGTTAAAGAAGGTGGAGGGCCAGAAGTAAAGGTAAAGTGGTCCAGGTAGGTGTAAGGAAGGCAAAAGAAAGGGTAGGTAAGGAAAAGTATGTGAATGTGAGGGCAATGAGTATGCAGGGTAACCGACATTGGTCAATATGAACCGATGACAGTGTAGGGGAACCGATGATGGTTATCTAGGGCATCAGATCAGCCTCGATCAAGGGTTGACTGATGTCGGTCGAGTTCGGTAGGGTATAAAAAGCGGGAAACCCGCATGTTTAAAATTCATTTGTGCATTGTGAAAAGGAAGAAAGGGACAAGAATAGAAAAAAAATAGAAGAGGAAAAAAGAGTACGGCATAGAGCTGATTTAGTGAGCCACATAAGTGAGATTGATTGAGTGAGAGGTGGGGTCAAGAGATCGAATCAAGCGAGGTGATTGGTGGAGAGAGTTGGAGGTTAGTTGAGGATGGAAAAGTCTGGACAGGGCTCAAGAGGAGCGGCGCGAAGGCCAGAGGTTCCACCCTGACGGTGGCAGTGGGATCAGGTAGGAGTTGAACCTTTGTTTTTGATTCTTTGGTTAAATCGGCTAGAATTTAGGAAATATGAAAAAAAATGGGGGTTTGTGGGGGGAGGAATTTCAAAATGGGAAACATGGAGGGTAATGGGCATGGAGAAGGGTAGGGGGTAGGGTAAAATGGTAAGGTAGGAAAAAATAAGGGTGTAAGGAAGAAGTTGGGTGGGTAGAATGACTAGAAAGAGAAAAAATAAGGTTGGGAAGTCTGGGCAGGCGGCACAACAGTGACCGACGTCGATTGAATTGTGGCTAACATTGGTGGGTAGTGACCGGTACCAGTCACAAGAATAGTGACCGATGCCAGTCAAAGGGAGACCGTGGGTAGTCAGGGCATAACCGGGGTCGGTTGATGATAACTGGTGCTGGTTAACCTAAGGGTAAGTGGGGACCAAAAATTAGGTTAGGTGGGGAAGGGTTAGGTGGGATGGGAAGGGTTGAGGGTGTTTTTTGGGTGAGGTTAGGGAAGATAGGTTTGGGTGGATGGGTTTGGGTAGGTTTGGGTGGGGGTTAGGTTAGAAAGGTTTGGGTAGGTTTGGGTGAGGGTTAGGTTAGATAAGATCGGGTAGATGGGTTTTGGGTAGGTTTGGTTGAGCGAAAAGGCCAATGGGATCGGGGTGGGGAAAGAGATTAGGGTGGAATGTGGGGTAAAATAAGGTAAGTTGGGAAGGTGTACTAATACATTGCATTTGTGGGATGCAGGCCCGAGACGAGTTGTGGATGAAGGCCCGGGTGTTGCCCTTATTATTGATAGTATGGGCGAGTGCGACGCAGGTGGAGTGGCAGCACGTTACAGAGGTGGGGCTGATAGGGGTGAGGCGCTACCGGCATGTAGTTTTGGAAGTGAGTCTTATGGTTTCCCTCATCGATAAATGGGACTTGACGACCAACACCTTCCATTTGTCGATGGTTTAGATGACGATCACCCTGGAGGACGTCTATAAGATCCTGTGGTTGCCCATATTGGGGGCCTAGGTGTATTTCATCTCTTCAAAGGCATCTAAGGAGCTACTAGTACCCCTTTTTGGTGAGGGTGTAGTAGACCCGACGTTCCATAGTGCTAACATGAGTTATGGAGCGATGTATAGAGCTCATCCAAAGGAGATGAGGCTAGTGGTACACGTGATGGAGGCAGGTGTGCTGCTTTGCATTGTCAGCTACAGAGAGGGGGAGATTCCCGAGGTCACTAATGGGAGTCCTCCATGACATGATGATACATTAGACACGGTTTGCATGGGCACCTGCATTGCTGACACAGGTGTATAGAGAGCTATGGGCCTATGGGTGACTGCAGAGGTTCAACATCTATTACGTTGTACTACTACATTGTTGGGCGTATGAGTACATTGTTTGTGTTCGACCAGTGGGGATACCCTGGGAAGATGCATTCCCACGGAGAGTTTTGAGAGTGGGGTATAGGCGTTGGGTACCGATCATGGGAGAGGCCAAAGTTGCCAGAGCTACGCATGATGTAGCTTATTACAGGAGGTTATTGGATGGGTTGTTTGAGGTGGACATCATTTGGAGGCCGTATGTGGGATTCCCCTCATACAGACAGATGGCGATGGAGCTAGCTGGGCTACAGATACATCTGTGGATAGAGGGGAGGAGAGAGGGTGAGTGTGAGTGGATACCCGTAGAGTGAGTTAGACGCTAGTTTGGATTATTCCAGGGTGTACCACCTCTGTTCCCGCAGTACAGGAGAGATGATGTGGAGAGACCTATGTCTCCACCATGACCCATAGTGCCGACTAGACAGAAGGAGTAGCCTGTAGATAAAAAAATTGATGATGCTGGGGTTGCAGATGGATACAGCTAGTGGTGGGTAGCACAGCTGAGAGCCGTACCATCGAGGCCAGGGTAGCCAGAATTAGCCACCATCACAATCCAGAGAGATGCCCTACAGGGGCAGATGGCTCCTTTGGTGATGTAGCTTGGGATCATACAGGGGTAGCTGACAGGTACAAAGGCATAGGTTGCCACATTACAGGCCCAGATAACGACGCTACAGGCTCAGATAGGGTAGGGACAGGTACCTACACATGCGGAGGTAAGGGGAGATGGAGATGGAGGGCAGATAGCCACCCTACAGGCACAGGTGTAGGCTTTATAGGGCCAGTTAGCCACAACGCAGGGGTAGGTTATGGGTCTGCAGTGCCATCTGATAGCAACACATGCACAGATTACGACCCTCCAGGCCCAAATACAGGCACAAGCACAGATTCTCGGGCCGAATTAGGTTCTAGTACCAACACAGGGCTCAGTGCAGGTTCAGAAACAGGGTCCCATTGTATAGGTAGCCCCACAGGTAGTGGAACCCATGACACCTCCACAGACAGTGCCCATCGCAAGGTTCAAAGATGCCCTAGGAGAGGAACGGTATTACCAGGATCATTTGTTAGATTTCGGGATAGATGTGCCCTCCTATGCCAAGTATAGAGAACAACAGGCCTCTAGTGAGAGGAATAGATCCTGCACTCACAATGTGGAGGGTACAGGAGGTTGATGATTCCAGGGACAGGGTCATGGTGAGGCCACTAGCGTGTAGAGGCTAGCCCCAGGTGAGGGGCCATCAGTAGGAGGTGAGGCAGGTTCTGGGCCCTAGATAGGTATGGCAGAGTGGTCGGGAGAGACACATTCACAGGGATCCTTCCCCAACATTAGATGGGGAGATGATTGACTCGTTATAGATCGGAATGCGTGCTGAGTCATTTTTGTATGGATTATATATGAGACCAGCCTACATGCCGAAGATATTTTGTATTTATGATTTTATTTTTATTTTTATTTTGTACATGATACCAACCTGCGAGCTGACAATATTTTTGTATTGGATAGCGGCCTACAAGCTGATGATGTATGAGAAACGCACATGATACCGGCTTGCGAGCCGAAGATATTTTTGTATTGGATAGTGGCCTACGATCCGACGATGTATGAGAGATACATGTACTTTTGAGATGAGCATACATTATTGTGATACACAGGTGTTTTTATGATGAGATGTGTGAGGTTCAGATGATTATGTGTTGTGATGTGTGTGTTATTTTACTTTCATTATGATACGAATGGATTAGGTGAGTTAGGCATGGTGGAGTCAATTCATCTTAGGCATGGATCGAGTCAAGTCAGTTTAGGCATGGATTGAGTTAGATCGATTTAGGTATGGATCGAGTCAGGTCAGTTTAGGCATGGATTAAGTTAGGTCAGTTTAGCCATGGATCGAGTCAGGTCAGTTTAGGCGTGATTCATTATGGTTTGCAATGAATGATACTATGGTTCATATGTGAAATGTTGTATAATCTATGCATAGTGATGAGAGAGTGATGGTAGGTGTAATAAATGTATGTTATGGCAAACAACTTGTTATGTATGTGGCTTAATTTCTAATTTTGTTAGAAAATAGGGGAACTAAAAGAAATGTGGGGTAAATGGTGAGTGAGGCATGGTTAATTAATTGTTTAGGGTAGAGAGTGGCCGAGCTAACCCCCAAGGGCCCCATGCCCTTAGAGTGCTGCCTACATAGTCCTGGTAAAAAGGGACCTCAGGCTGATGTAGTTCTCCCATAAGCTAGGGAAGAAGATGAAAATGAGTTGGTAGGTTTGTGGTCATGTTGTGGGTTTGGGTTTAATAGGTGGGGGTAGATGATAGTAAAAATGTGGCAGGTGATGGCGACTATGGAGAAAGGGGACAATGACCCCAAAAGGTAAGTGTCGAGGACCAAGTCCTTTATAAGGTAATCAAAATGTAAAAAAAGATGGTTAAAAGATAAGAGGGGGGTAATAAAGCCACCTAATTGGGTAGAATCATACCAAGTAGATCAGACCTTGAAAATGGGTGATGAATACAAGACCCAAAAGGCATTACATGATTAACTATTCTACAGTGAAAGTAGTCATAGGATCACCAAATGTCAAAATTCCAAGATGTCCCTTGAGGCAATTTAGGAAATGAGAGTGGAAATGGTAAGGTTGGTGAAAAGTAGTTAATTGTATATGTTTGGAGTGAGAGGGCTTTTGGGCAAGAGGTCTGAGGTCACAATGGGCAAGTCCATGACTAAAAAGTTTTTTGTTTTGATAGACTGATCGATGCGGGAAGTCTACATGGGTTAAATAATATGGTACTCCTTGAGGTCTTCATGAAGCTGATCGATGTGGGAAGCTTCAGTTCTCTCCCTTATATATATATATTTGTTTTTTTTTTAAATCTTCACATAGTTGTCCTTCGAGGGAGCAGTCTATTTATAGTAGCAATTTTTGGTTGAGAGGAAGATGTCCTTTTGAGGGAGTCATCTTTTTTTATTTTATTAGAAGTTTGACTCTAGGAGTTTTGGTCCCATTGGAGGTCTTAGAAATCATGGAAAAGACCAAGGTGAAGGATAGGACTCTTGTTCAAAATGCAAGGTGGAACGACCATGGGATCTCACCTAAGGGTAGATGAAAAGTATCCATGAGAATCATGCTAGGTGTAGTTTTGTAGTACACATATTCAAGAGAAGATAACAAGTGACGGGTACTCACATGATTCTTGTTTAATCGTTAGGGAGGTGTATGGAGTGGATAGTGCTCAAGGGATGAGCTTGTTAAGAGACAAAGGGTGAGGTAGGACAACGAGTCAATAATAGAATGGTCGAAGGTACAATGCATTAAGGGGCTCAGGTTCGGGTTTACCCTCAAGCGAGGATAAACGATAGGAACCCGATCCATAGGTATGAGTTACGATGTATGGTCCAAGCCAATTAGGAGTGAATTTTCCCCGTTTACTTTTTTCTACTTTGGTTACATGTTGATTTTATTTCAAGACAAGGTCACCGACTTGGAAGGTTCATTTATGGACACGTTTTTCATAAGCACGTTTGATACGTTGTTGATAAACTTGAAGGTGATCCAGAGTGTTAAGACGATGTTCATCTAATAACTCTAGTTGTGCTAAGCGGTCCTAACAAAAGTCATCATCAGTAAGCATGCCCTGGAGAGAAATGTAGAGTGAAGGGATTTGGACTTCGAGAGGCAGAACAGCCTCTGTACCGTAGACTAGAGAAAAGGGTGTGGCCGCAGTGGAAGTGCGAATACTAGTGTGGTATGCCCATAGAGAAAAAAGGAATGTGCGTATGCCAATCCTTCCTAGTATCATCAACCACTTTCATGAGAATTTTGTTGAGGGTTTTGTTAGTGGATTCGGCTTGGCCATTGGTTTGTGGGTAATAAGGTGATGAGAAACTAAGTTGAATGCCGAAGGCGTCGCAAATTTTTTGCAACGTGTTTTGTTTTTGAATTGTTTTCCATTGTCAGTGATGAGGTGATGAGGGACACCAAAGTGACAAATGATGTGATGGTTAATGAACTCACATATTTTCTTAGCTTTCATGGAGATGAGTGGTATGGCTTCCACCCATTTTGTGTAGTATTTGGTAGCGGTTATGATCCATTGATGGCATTGGGAAGAATGAGGATTGATTTCTCTGACAAGATCCAAACCCCATTGAGAGAAGGGCCAAAGGTCACGAGCGACCTGTAAGGCATGACTGGGTGTATGATGAAGGTTGGAATGTTGTTGACATTTCACACAACATTTGACATACTCGCAACAATCATGGTTAAGGGTCGGCCAGTAATAGCCTAGGCAAAGAATATGCTTAGCAACAATGAAGGCCACTAAAGTGACCTCCACATATGCCATCATGAACCTCCTTGATGGTATAAGGAATTTCAGAACTTGTGAGGCATCGTAAGAGAATACCATCAAAGCCATGCTTATAGAGGAGCCCCCCCAAGATAATGAAACAACAGACCTTTTTAAGGAAGGCGTGTTGTCCGTCACGGGTGAGATCAAGAGGTAAGATGGAGAGGGAAATGTGGTCAGAGTATTGTTTATACCAAAGGTCACTCGGGTCAGGGGTGTCAGTTCTGATTGAGTAAACATCATGAGGTAAATAAGAAGGTGAATGGAGGCATTGTAGAGGTGAAAAATATTTTGGAATCGGTAGGGGAAGTGGGTATTTGGGAAGCTAAGCAGGCCATGGTATCTACAAGTTTGTTGGTTGACCATGGGATGGTTTGAAGGGTGTAACGATCAAAGGTGGTCAAAAGTATGTCGACATGTTGTTTATACTTTTGAAGTATCTCGTTACGACATTGGTACATACCATTGACTTGGTTTATGACCAATTGTGAATCACCAAAGATGTGGATTGATTTGACATCTAGGGCATATGCGGCCTAGAGACCTAGTACGAGCGCTTTGTACTCGGCAATATTGTTGGTGCATTCAAAGTCTAATTTGAAATACAAAGGCATGGGTTCTCCATCTAGAGGAATGAGGATAACACCAGCCCTTCCCCCACACTGACACTTAGAACCATCGAAGAACAATGTCATTTGGTAAGGGGGTTCGTCCAGGGAAAGGGTAGTGACAGGATTCATCAGGAAAGTCAAAATTAGAGGGTTGGTCCCCGGACGATAGGTGCGTCAGCCAGTTGGTCGGTGATAGCCTGGCCCTTAATGGACTTTTGGTGAATGAATTCAAGGTCAAGATCAGCTAAAAGCATAAGCCATCATGCAGCACACGCTGATTTTGATAAGGTTTGGCGTACATGAAGTGTAAAGGATCAGTGTTGGTCACAACATAGGTTTTGTGGTTGAGTAGGTAATGGCAGAGTTTGGTGGCAATGAAAACTAAGGCTAAGCAAATATTTTCTGGATGGTTGTATCGGGTTTCATAGTCCACAAGAGTACGGCTTATGTAATAAACCGCCTTCTCCCTATGTTGTTCATCACGATGAGCGAGCATAGCTCCCAAGGAATGATCGGTAGCTGATATGTATAGGTAAAAAAGGTTGATCGTATTTAGGTGGAATGAGTATGGGTGGTTGGAGAAGGTATTGTTTTAGGGCTTCAAAAGCTTTGTGATAATCATCATCCCATTGAAAGGAGACATCCTTCCTAAGCAGATGATGAAATGGTTGACACTGATCAGATAATTGTGAAATGAAATGGTGAATGGACTGTAATTTACCTTGCAGGCTACGGAGTTGTTTAAGGTTAGTGGGCAGAGGAATTTCTAGAATGGCCTTGAATTTAGCTGGGTCAACTTCTATACCATGGAGGGAAACAATAAATCCCAGGAGTTTTCCTGAGAGAACCGTGAAGACACACTTTTTAGGTTGAAGGAGGACACAATATTGAATGAGGCGGTCAAATATGGTTTTGAGGATGGCGAGGTGGTTGGCGCAACACTTAGATTTGGCTAAGAGATCATCCACGTAATCTTCCCATATGCGATGCATGATATCATGGAAGATGTAAGTCATAGCACACTGATATGTAGCACCAGCATTTTTAAGGCCAAAAGGCATGACTCGATAGCAAAAGGTTCCCCAAGGGGTAATGAATGCGGTCTTGTGTTGATCTTCTGGGGCAAGCAAAATTTGGTTATAGCCTGAGAAGCCATCCATGAGTGAGAGCATCTCATGACCAATGGTTAGGTCAGCCAGTTGATCAATACTGAGGAAAGGGAAAGTCATCCTTCAGGCAGGTGAGGTTGAGGTCACGAAAGTCTGTGTAAATGCAGAGTCCCCCTGTTGCTTTAGTAATAGGGACAATATTAGAAATCCAATGAGGATAATCAATGGGTAAGATGAAGGAAACGGAAAGAAGGCACTGAAGTTCTTCTTTGACGAGAAGAGCAATGCGAGGGTGCATTTTCCTCAGCTTTTGTTTGATAGGTTTGGCATCAGGAACAATTACGATATTGTGGACCACTATGGTGGGGACAATATCGGGCATGTATGCGTAAGACCAAGTGAAAGCATGGTTATGATCTTGAGAAAAGAAGTGATGGCTTCCTATTCAGTAACATCTAAAGATTGTCCTATCTTTAGGATGTGTGGGTCATCCTGAGTATGAATGTTGATTTCGATAGTCGATTCATTCAACATGGTTTGCATCTCAGAGGGTAATGACCGATGAATATATGAGTCTTCTGCACCAAGGTAGGTGAGTATGGATTCATCATCCTGACATTGAATGACGTTAATGGTAGGTGTGTCATCGTCGATCATCTCAGGATACAGGAATGGGAGAGTGGAAGGGGCCTCACCTTCACGTTGATAAGTCAAAGGCCCCAAGGAAATGGTGTTTATGAAAAAGAACGTTAGGAGGGATAGATTCAGGATCCATCGACTCCATCGGTGAGGGTGAGGGTGGAGTGGTGATGAAGGTGGAGGAGGGCTAGGGTCTTCAATGAGTTCAATGCGGGCCTGCTTGGTAGGAGGTTCAGGGAAGCCGATACCACTACGGTCATTATGTTTGTGGGTGGTACATGGAATAATGGTATGGTGGCCTTGCTCGTAAAATCCAAAACCAAAACCCTTCCACACACAGCGGTGTAGGAAGGTGTGAGGAAAAACGGCGATTGGTAAGTGATTGGAAGTCCGTGAAAATGGGCGGGGTTGTGATGGTGGTTCCGGTGTGTAAGTAGTAGTATCAAGTCCCCCATAGGTGAGACCAGTACAAAGATGAGGAGGACCATAAAGGAGGTGTTCTTCCTATATGGTGATCATAGTGAGGGTGTTGGTGAAGACTTCCATACTCATGCAGAGTAAGGAATGTGTTGACACTATATAGGCGATATTTCCCCTAGAGTGAGGTGTTGAAAAACACCTTCCAAGGGATCAGTGGTTGGTATGTGGGTAGCTGGTATGGATGATGTGTCGTAGGTCGATGCAGAGGTGGAGTTAATAGATTATGAAGCTAATGGGTCAGCCGTGGAGGTGATAGCAGTGGTAGGAATAGAGGAGGTATGTGCAATGAAAGCAGTAGCTGTACTGGTAGGTGGAGGTGTAGGTGAAGAGGTAGTGGTTGTGGAGGTAGATGGCTTGACAGGTATGAGCACATCATTGGGCCGGTAAAGCATGTTGCATGTTTTGAAAGGTGATGGGTCAGCTAGAATGGTATAAGTGTGTCCCTCATGTTCAAACTTTACACACTGATGCAAAGTGGAAGGAACACAACCCATGACACCGATCTAGGGTCTACCAAGCAACAAGTTATATTGGAATTCCCCCTCCAAAACATAAAACAATTCTGGAACAGTGCGGGGGCCCACGCGAACGTGAAGGATGATAGTGCCTAGTGTGGAAGTGATGGCATCGTTGAATGAATGCAACATGACTGGATGTTTATGCATGTAATTGTTTAGGTATGTGCATTTGAGAAAATGCATGGGATGAAATGATGTTAATGCTAGCACCTCCGTCAATCATCACACGGCATACCCGTATGTTATCAATGTGGACAGAGATGAAGAGGGTTGGGTCTGGGTCATCATTTTGGTATGGTGCGATCTCCTCCTTTAAGAAGCTGAGGGAGGCCACTTGGTGGACAAGGTGAGGTGAGGATGAAGGTGGTAATTTGGTGAGAGAGGCTACATGATGGGGTGTGATAATGGAGGCTACGGGTGTAGGGTCATTGGGTAAAACCTCAATAGATTGAAGAACCTCCATGAGAGCTTGACGATGGATTATGAGGTTTGGATGAGGTCATATAAGGAAATTTTGAGGGGAGATTGGTGTAATTGTTTGAGCATGGTGCGATGTGTGACACCATTAGAAATGGGGTATGTGGGGCCGTAGATAGTTATTTTAGGTATGGGTGTAGATGGTATGTTGGGTATAGGATTGGTTGGTGGGTCAGCTACCTTTTCTTTTCCCTTCTGCACAAGTGTAGTGATGTGTATCATGTTGATTTGAGGGAAGTTGTCAAATGGAGAAGGTGTAGGGTAAGTGGTATAATGACATGAAGGGAAAAAACCTACTGGAGGAGAAAAGCCCTGTGAGGTCAGTTGGGCACAATGACATTTGGGTGGTGGCGTGGCAAGTTCTCTGATGCGAACCATGTTAATTTCAAATTTTGGGGGTGGTTCTACGAGCTGTGAGGGTGGAGGTTGTGGTTGTGGAGTGGATAGTGTGGGAATGGGTGTAGGTGAAGTAGGATCCTCATCAAGAAGGTCGTCATCATCAAAGTTGGTTTCAGGTGGACACAATTGGATAAGGACGGTTTTCAAGGCCTTGCAGTTCTCCACATCATGCCCTGGCACATGATGGTATGCGCAAATTTTAGTATCATCAAACCCTTTTGGCTTGGGTTTGAGGGGGTCGTAAGGTTGGAGTGGTGGTAATGTGATAACATAAGTCTTGAGGAGGTTGGTTAAAATTTTGGCATAAGACCCTGCTAGTGGATCACAATGGGAAGTGAATGTGGGTTTGGGTGTAGGTGTGGTTGGTTGTCTGGGAATTGTTTTTGGAAGAGTAGGAACAGGTTGAGCGATGGGTTTAGGTGCCGGTGTGGTTTGAGGTATCGATCGGGTTCGTTTGGGTAGGGGTACAATAGATGGATGGGTAGGAGGGTGTGGGGTTGTTTTGACTACCTTATTGTGGGGTAGTGGGGTTTTGTTTTTGGGTTGCACCTTCTTGGGTAAAGGTGATGTGGGTGTACGAGGTCTAGAAGGAAAATTAGATGGAGGAAGAGGGCGAGTTACCCACGGGGATAACGGGGGTGCTATGAAGGTAGATGACGCGGGTCATGCTTGGGATGTGAGGGACAATGACTGAAGTGTAGTAGGTAGTGAAGTAATGGCTGAAGGTATCATAGGTATTGGTGGTAAAGAGACTGCAGGTGCAGGGTATGAGTCATGTTGTGTTCCCAGGTAGGTTAGAGGTTTGTGAGGAAGGAATGGGTAGTTGTGTTATTGGGTTATGAATGGGTGAGGGGTGCTTGACCATGTTGGGTAGCTGAGGTCTTAAGGTAGATGGGACAAGTGTGGGTGTGATTGGTGCGGGTAGGGGTATGAGGTCGATGAGTTTGTTTCTTTAGTTTGGGTGTCAGAGTAGGTGTGGTTTTAATGTTGGAGGATGTAGCTAAATCTAGTTTAATAGGTGGATGAGTAAGGCTGGTGGTTGGGGTGACCCCTAAAGTGGTAATAGGTTTAGTGGAGGTAAATATTGTGGGTATGGGTTTGGGTTTAGGCATAGGTCAGGTTATGGGTAAGGTGTGGTGTGAGTGTTAACGGATATCGTGGAAGGGGTTGTGACAGCAGTGGTTGTATTGGTTTGATGGGTGGAAATGTGCTTGGGTAGATAGTGGAGGTGTCATCGAGGGATCTCTACATTTGTGTTGAGACAGGGAGTAAGAGGTGCCCCCATAATAAATCCCTATCCACATAATCTAAGTGATCGGCCAATCATGAGAATGACACGTCCGTGGGTGGGGTTGGTGAAGACCTAATGGGAATTCCTATAAAATGCATCTTAGAGATGGGGAATTGGCCAGCTTTAGCTTCCGTAGGTAAAAGAGCTGAAAGTAGGTTCGTTGGATGTTGGGTGGCTGATGGAGAATGCTCGCCAAGAGGCAAAGGTATCTCCACTGGGTCTGTGATGGGTGGAAGAGATGATGGGAGTTCCTCTATGAGTGGAGAAACGGATAGGTACTCTTCTGTGGGTGGAGGAGGTGATGGGTGCTCCTCTATGGGAGGAGAAGATAATAGGTACTCCTCTTGTGGGTGGAGGAGGTAATGGGTGCTCCTCTACGGGTGGAGGAGGTATGGTAGGTAAAGGTTCTCTAAGTGGTGAAGCTAGGGGTGAGAGGGGCTCAATGTTAGTGGAAGACTCCTCCATTGGTGATGAAGGAGATGAAAGGTGTTTCTCTATTGGTGAAGGAACAGTGGAGGTTGATTCAGATGTGGAAGGAGGATTTTGGGCTAGGATTTCCTCTATGGAAGGGATGTGAGGTAATTGAGAGGTGACAGGTACCTTCGTTAAAGATCACATGAACCTCACGAGTATGGGTATCATGAGTGGATGTCTCACCGATTTGATTGGATGAAGGGGCATGATTGGGAAATGGTTTTTTTAAAGATTTGTAGATTTTGGTTGGGGGTGGTGTTGGGATTATCCATAGTTAACTCACCTTTCTCAAGCATTTCTTGGACAATATTATTAAAAGTGATGCAGTTTCCGTCACTATGACCCTTCACTCGGTGATAGTTATAGAAATCTTGTTCCTTATACCATGTGGGCATGGGGGTGAGCAGGGTCAAAACCAGTGTGTGGTTTTATGGGTGGAAGGGTGATGGCCAGCTTTGATAAGATTTTCTAACAAGGAAGAGTAAGGTTCCCTAATTGGGGTATATTTTCACTGCTCTTGTCTGAATCGAAAAGCCTAGACAGGTGATAAATTGGATGAGGGTGTAGCCTGATTAGATGGATGTGTTGGGCCGGCCTTGAGTACCACTGTGTTAGTGGTACCCTTAGCCTTTGAATAATTGGTTGGTGGTTTAGAAGAAGAAGAAGTTTCATTCAACTTGAATGCCGAATTCTTGTTTCGTAATTGGATTTTCTTCTCTTCGATGGCCCGAATCTCTAAATTTCGTGCCATAGTGAATGCCTCATCGAATGTTCAGAAATTTTGGACCTGCAAGGTCAAGGAGATATGTCTGGCACAAACTCATGTGAAGAGCTCGATGAGTTCAGTTTGTGGCAATTGGAAGGTAAGTTGGTTGATCAGGCTGTGCCAGCAAGTGAAAAAATCCATGATAGATTCATCCTCGTACTGACATGTGGAATATAGATCGGTCATGGTAACCTTCTTGGTGATATTGATAGAGAAATGATCCAAGAAAGCTTGGGCTACTTGATTAAATGAAAATATAGAGTGTTTAGGTAACCCACTATACCAATCTAGTGCTGGCCCAGTGAGGGACATGGGAAAAGTTCTCAAAAGTAAGGCATCATCATGAGCAATGAGATAACACCCATGTTTGAATGAGCACAAGTGCTGTTGTGGGTCTTCCTTACTTATTGAAGTGGTTGAATTTAGGCATTTCCCAATGCACAGGGTATGAATGGATAGGAATGGATGGGTGAATAGGCTCATTACAAATCTCATCATAGGTGAGAGTGTTGTGGGAGCCGGAAACCGATGCCTCCAATGTTTGCATCTTGTCCAACATCAATTTAATTAGGTCATTGGTGGGTTGTGATGATTGGATGCCTCCTATAGCATGAGGAGGTTGGTTTTGGGCATATAATGGGGGTGGCATTCCAGTGTATGGGGCTACCATGTAATGTGGTGGAGAAGAAGGTAGTGAAACAGGGGGGTACATACCCAGAGTGAATAATAGATGAAACAGGTGGTTGTTGGTAGTATGTATACGGGGGTGGAAGGGTCGTGGTAACCCTAGTGGTGATAGGGGCTAATGATTGTGGAATGGGAAGAACTACACTCTGAAATGGGGTAGGGGTCACCGACACTGGAGGTGGTAATGTAGCTACAGGTATGTATGAGACAGTAGGGTGGATGAGGTTGTGTGTGGGGTAGTCATCGAGGGTATGGTGGATGTGATGGGTACCAAAGAGGTAACAGAGGATGAGAAAGTCATAGCGGGTATAGAACCTAACTGCCCATGAAATGACTGAAAAGGTAAGATGGATGCAGGTAGCGGAGCCCGATGGGGCTGATGTGGAAGTGGGTGCGAGAGTTAGGGGGATAGATACAGGCATGCCATATATCAACTGACCTGAGGTGTCTCGAGTGGATGAGTGGGAGAGGTAAAACTGCAAGGCGGAACTAGGGTTCTGGTCAAGGAGTCGTGCAAACTCCTCATCTTCTAGTAACCTCAATAGTAAGTAGGATGGATGGGGTCCATGGCTGGTGATAAGATAGAAGGTGGTGAAGGGCTAGGTGGGAGTGGTTGGCGACTAGCATGTGAACACGAGGGCGTTTGCACATTGTCTTTGGGTCAGCACCATGTGAACCAGTATTGATCAGGTAGGGTTGATTCTCTGTAACTGACATAGAGAATAATGTAGGAACAAGTGAATCTGGTGATTAAAAAAATGGAGATGAAGTAACAAATGATGGGTGGAATATGAAACATGGTGAACCGATGCCATTTAGAAGAAAACTGACGACGGTCTAGGGGTAACCGCTATATTGGTCACTGTATGAAATGGATGGTGAGTAAATAAGGCAGAAGGCAAGATCTAACAAAGAATGCCAAATTGAGGGTGATGTGTAAAATGTCAATGTAAAAAGTGACAGTGACAGAGACTAAAGAAATTGAAAGAAAGTGAAGTGAAAATGTTCTTGTGAGAGGTCTAGAAAAAGTGAGTTTTTGACGTAGGTTGGGTATGTGGCTCTGCATGGCGGTCAAAGGTATGATGACGGAAACTGTGAAATTGAGAATGATGAAAGAAATTGGTTGTGAATTAAAATTTGGTGTGGAATCAGACCCAAAATGTCTGGGAATGATGGTGATATGGCCTAGGCACACTAAGGTGAACATTGAATACACCAAAATATGATGAGGAGCATGCTCTTATGAACAAATAAAAAGTGATGAACGTGATTACTTTCACCTCAAAATTCAAGGCAAGAAAAAACACTAAGAAAATGTGATCCTAAGAGTGCCTTTTTCTATTATGTTTTTGTAGCTTATGCTATTTTAGGGACTGACACATGAATTGTGAAATAGAGTTTTTGGTGAGGATGGCTTCCTACAAAGAAGGAGATCTAAAAGGTGAGGTTTTTAGGTATGTTATGGTGGGGGTGGGCTTCGCTCTGAAGTATGTCTCGAGTAGAGCAGTGAGCTGGGTGCCCACTGTTCCGTGATCGTGTGATCACCTACAACTTCTTTGAGGTAAGGATGTTGTTTAAGAATGTATGTATTTTGAAATTTTGTGTGGTTTGGTAAGACTTCAGAGAAAGAGGAAAAGATAGAAGTGCTTTTCTATGAATTCTTTGTCAACCATCAGCTGGTCATGACCTCCAGCATATAGGTTTCCCTCAATTAATGTGAGCTAATGAGCTAAATCAGAATGCAATGCACTTGTTTTAAACCCAAATCAAAAGTATGATATTCGATGAAAAAAATAGATGAACAGGAAGAGGGATGCTCTTTCACTAAAATATTTGAAAACATGAAGAGATGATTCTTTTTAAGTACACCAAAAGAAATAGTTTCATTTAGAAAAAATAGAAAGACCAAGGCCTAGTGGATTACCAGGGAAGAAAATATAGTGTGTACACTTTTTAGAATTTGAAAACAAAAAACAAAAAATTTCTCCTAGGAATGAATGAAATGCAAGGAACCTACAATGGGTCCCACTACAAATAGAAAATGTTTCACCTTTTTCTTAGATTGTTTCTTTGAATACGAAATAGATAGGGTAACTGGGCATAGAGGAATAATGTTCAAATGTCATATTGATGGGTTGTTGCGCGTGTATGACTTTCTCCACAATTGATTGTGAGAGCTTCCTTTTGGCTAGGAGGAACTACCTTGATAATGAAAGAATACCACCAGAAGGAATTAAAATAATATGGGCAGTGAACTGCCTATAACTAGATCCGGGAAGTATGATACTTCCTAGATGGCTATCATTCCACTATTTTAAACAAATTAATGTTGAAAAAAAAGTAAATCCTATTAGTTATTTTAAATGATTTGGGTATCTCACTTAAAAGACACAATAAGAAAATAGATCTAATCTAACATTGCTAAGCTCCTTCGAATAGAATCCAAAGGTCAAATGGTTGGTTCTGGGTCATTTGCAGGTCTGATAAAGGTCTCATGTAGGAAATCACAGGTAAGTGAGGGTGAGGTAAAGATTAGGTGGGTAGGTCTAAATGTTTAAGGCTATGTGGGAAAACACATATAGACCGATGTCGGTTCAGGGGTGACCGAAAGCATTTGTTAGGTATAACTCTTCCCATTACATGAGATTCTGGAAATGTCATTAGAACAAGGTTTTGGTCTCCTTTGTGATTGCACAAAGGATTTGGTTGGTTTGGGATGAGGTATTAAAGTGAATGGGAGTGGGATTTTACGAGGTTTATGAATTGGTCTATGGAGGTATAAAAATATGTTGGATAATGGTCAATAAGGAGCAAGATAAAAAATGGGATTGATAAAAACAATGATAAAATGAAATAACCAGGAAAGTAATGATATTGTACTTACTTGGATTTCATTCCTAAAGGTAACGTGTGAAGGATGGAGGTGAGAGATAGGTTTGAGGCTGCAAGTGATCACCAACTGAAGAAAATGGTTCTACATGGGCTGCATGCACACTCCTCTTTATGCTTGGATAGATCAGTGTGGCTAGGATGGCTGTGCAAGAGAAGATGCATCAATCTCCTTCCTTGGATGTACAATTGGTGTGTGAGAATTGGATCTCTTGGTAAGATGCATTATCTCTTTGAGATATGTTCACTTTGTTCCAAATTTTTTTAACATGTTTTTTCAACCTTGAGAATAAGGTTGTTTTGGGGTTAAAAGGGTAACCGATATCTCTTATTAACCGTCGATGGTTATGGGTAACCGACATCGGTCAAGGCTGGATTTCCTAGGTTTTACCAAACTTAGGGAGATCCTCCTGATTTTCTTGGACCCCGTGTCATTATCCACATAATTAGACTTGGAGCTATCTTGTGAGCATGTGGGAATGTGGTTAGAGGGAATGTAGGCATTGATTTTTAGGGTTTGGGTAAGTCTTAGTTAGTTATGGTAACTTGCTAAGAATAGGAAAATTAGGTTGAGTTAACTTGGTGAGGTGTCTAAGTGAACTATTGTGTAGATATTATTTAAATAAGATATTTAAATAATAAATATAGTGAGGATAATGCATTAAGCCAAAAAATGAAAATATTAGTAGGGAAGATGATGATGGATAAATGAGTAATGGAACATTGAAGTGTTCGTGAGTAAGGTGCATATGTGTGTTGAAAGGTGGATGTAAGGATGTAACATGTGGTAATCCATTAAACCCTTAATTTTTCTTTCAAACCCTAACTAGACCTACTTGAAACAAGTGAAAAGGATAAAGTTGAATTGGGGAAGTTGTATTTTTAGTTGAAGTTATATAAAGTGGATTACATGGTACTATCGTATCATCTGGCCATCCTCTCATTAGTTCAAAATTTACCATGGCTCAAAGTAAAGTCCTAATAAGAACATTCAATGTCTTTCCATGCGTGGGAAATAATGTCTAAGGTGATTGATCAACTAATTTAATTTTGATGAGAGATTACTTGCTCTAAAGGCCTAAAAAGGCCATTTTTTGCCATTGTGTTGCTAATTGAACACCCTTTGGAAGTTTTTAGAGAAAATATGAAGAATTTGAGGGTGATTTTAGAGATAATTGAAGATTTTTAAGTAAATTTAGGAAAGTTTAGGAGATAAAATTTCATTCAGCACCAATTTTTTTAAGAATGGGTTTTCAGGTGTAGGGAATGAAAGCTAAAACAGTGAAAGCAGAATTATCTGGATGATTCCAAGATTTATCAAAAGAGTTAGGATGAAATAAAATACCTGAAGTCTATTAGAATAATCTATAAGGTGTAATAATCAACATTGATTCAAAGGTTAAATATTTCTTTAGGTACTACAAGAATCTTTTGCTACCCCTCGCAGTTCAAAATCAAATAAGACTTAAATTTTGAGTTGCAGGAAAAATTAGATTTTCAAAATAGTTTTATTGATTATAAAATGTGATTTGTAGTGTTTCAGTAAATTATGGCGGTCAAGAACATGTAACTCATCCTCAAATTTCATTCAAGAATTTATTCCCTATCTGGAGGAGGAAATCCATTTCCATGAGGAACAACACAAGAAAAATGGTGTGCATGTACCATAAGAATGCTTTCACCTAGGTTTCATGTTGGGAAATAAATTGAATTTTGAATGGGTCATCATGTTCAAAGGTGAAATGTGGAGATCAAGGAGTGACTTGATGATCATCATATCCTGACTTTGTCATTCTACGCAAATCTCTCTAAAGAAAAAGCTAAAATGAGATAGTCGTGCCACCAACATATCCAAAACCATCATTTGTGAAGTATTGAGGCATTGTTTATCTTTATGAATGACATATGAGAAAATATATGTATGAGAATCGTCAATGAAAGGATGATTTGATTCCATGAAAGGATGATTTTAGAGCCAGGAAAGGTCAGGGAATGGTCTTTATATGGAGTACTATTTTTCTAAGAATGAGCAATCATCTAATCTCACTTGATGCAATTCACTTGGTACTATTTATAAAAACTCATTCAACACATGGTAGTGTGATCAAACCTTAAGGAAGAGGCACAATACAATCACCTCATTTTTTTCCATAGGACAGGAATCCCATTCAGGGAGAAATCCTCTATCTATAAAGTGAGGATCTCATTTTAGTAAGAAGTAGACAAAAATCATAGAGTTATTGTCACTAAACTAAATTATGGAACAAATTTCAAAATTGGTACCAATTCAAGTAGTGTAGGGCCAAAATCCATTCCATAATGTCCAAAAACCTACAAAATGACTCTATGTTTTCCCAAAATAAAGACCGACTACAATATATATGCCATAAAAGTTGTAGGTCCTTGGTGAAATCCTGAAAATGAGTAACTACTAATCAGATTAGATTTTGAAAAATAAGCTTCTAAATTATAACTGTTAAAGCTAAGGGACCACTTCCATTAGGTGTAGAGTGACCATAACTTCTGATATTTACTAAAATAAATTTAAAGTATATGATTTATACTTAACATTTGTTTAGTAAATATGGCTCCTTCAAGTCCTAAACTTTATATAGCTCAAAACATGTACGTGTTTCATAGCAATAAAAAAACATGTATGCATTATAACACGTATGTGTTTTAGGTTCATGAATTATTGAGCATAATAAAACATAGGAAGATCACATTATTTCAAAATGCATACATGTTTTTCCCATTTTCACTTTTGTGTCGACTTTTTGGCCTGCCAGATTGGTGCACTTACCCACTTGTGCTTATACAAGTGAATCCAAAGTCTCACCACTACCAACACCTCTCGAGTTTGATCTAAATGCTATGAAACATGATATTCTACCTAAGATCCTCAATCACCAGTTGATCAACCTGCCACTTACTCAATACTACCCTCATTATTGGCTTGCACAATTCAAATGTCACCCATTTTCTAATTATCATAAAATTAATGGACATCATGACAATGATTGCTATGGTTTAAAACAAAGAATTAGGCACCTTGTGCATCAATATTTTATTTCATTCTCTACATAACATTCTTCTACATGATCATCTCTAATTACTAAAACCCAATGCACTCCCAGATATGATCCCACACTGTCTAATGAGCATCATGCCATAATTACTAACGTTCTTTTTTGGGTAAGTTAAGATCCACCTATCCAAAATAGTACCATATCACCTTTAAAATTAAGTCATCACCTCCTCCTTTCAAGTCATCTACAACATTACCAATCCTATCTCTACCCCATAGGGACACACTAGGTAAAATAAGGCCCTTCTCCAAAAACGCCTCTAGCTGAATCTTGAGCTCATGAATCTCTGGATTCATTATCTGATAAGGTTCCCTAGAACTTGGTGCTGATCTTGGCAATAGGTCTATGGTGAAATCCACCTCTCTGTAGGGCAGTAACTCGAGAAGCTCACCTGGAAATACATCTGTAAACTCCCTCAATACTATATGTTCATCAAGAGGTGAATACTGTGAAGTACTCTCTGATCGATCAGTGATCGTAATCACAACTAACAACCATTGTGCATGCTCCACTTGAGTTGCTTACCCGAGATAATACACAGGGAGAAAGGCATCTGAAAACTGAAAATAGAAACTGATTTCCCAAGGTCATCCTGACACATAATGATTTTCCCTCTACAGTCTAATTTGGCCTAATGAGACTCAAGTCAATCCATGCCCAGAAAAACCTCGTAGGAACCTAAAGGTAACTTTCAAAGGTCCAAGGCAGTGGATAATACTCCCAAATCAAGTATACAACTCTCCACATATATCTCCACTACAAATTTGGCACCATAGGCCAACTCACCTGCCAACTATCTAGATGCCTAGCCCACACTGTTCCAATATAGAAGGTGATATAAATGAATATGGTGCACTTGAACCAAAATGAACTGGGACAAAAATACCCCTGATAATATCTTTCATCTCAATAATCATGGCCTAATGCTTGGCCTAGTGGTTATCTACTGTTGTATACACCCAATGGGCGCATCCCACGTCTACCACTGTCTGATTAGAGATAGGAGCTCTATGTCTATCAATGGTGGCTAGTTTGTGTGGATACATATGCACATAGTGATCACAAGACCCACAAATGAATCATCCTACTGAACCTCTCTGAGAAGTGGTCCCTCTTATATCTTGATGAATTGAACTTGTTGGTCCAACCCTCATAGAATATTGAGTACAAGATAGTTATACCTATTGGGTACCTTGCCTCCTTTCTCTACCCCCACCAAATCCTCCTTGAACTCCTCCTTTCTGCATGCTCTATGTCTACATAGTCCTCTGCTGCTAGTGAGCATGGCTGCTATGAGTACTATTTTTTGTGCTGTGGAGGTCTTGAAACTAATTTTAGAGGCCTGAATCCTCCTCTAAAGGGTGGTGTTATACCCCATAACCTTTGATCTTGAAATGATGACATCTTCTCTTGATACTTACCCTTATTCATGTCACTATGCTCTTGGGCCCTGTTCTTGTTCTCTTCAGCTAGGTAGGCCTTCTCTACGTCCTTTTTAAGAGTTGAAGGAGATAACATCTTGATGGCCCTGGATATATCTGTAGTCAGTCCTCGAATGAACCTATTGACTTGTAATTTCTTGTCATGTAGATATTCCATGTACTGCAAAAAATCTAGAAATCAACTCTCATACTATGTAATCATGTCTGAACCCTTTCGTAGGTCATGGAACTCATCAATCCTCTTCTAAAAAAAATATTTAGACATATAATGAGCTCTAAAGTGCTCCTCGAGTAGATCCTAAGTCACCGTGTCTCTATACAAGTGGATATTTCACTTCTCATTCCTACACCAGATACATACTGCGTCATGGAGGAGTTGTATAACAAACCTAGCCTTGACATTGCTCTCATATGATTGAAATCCAAAGAAACTATTGAGGATAAGGATCCATTACTCGGCCCCAAATCCATCTGATGTGCCACTATAAGTAGGAAAATGTAGATGAAGGAGATCCCTAATCACACTCCTTGTGTCGCAATCCAGACACTGATGTATAATCATCCTCTCAACTGATGAATGTAGTTGTCCGTCTTGAAATGGTCCCTCAAGGTTGTGAGAGTGGCTGCAACGATGCGAGGACACTATCTCACAGTGAATGAAAGGGCTACGAGACCTCTCCCATATCTAAGTGTCATGTTGATGTGAGTCTGAGTGTGCTCCCTCATCTAGCAGTGTATCCTCTCCCTGACTAACATCCTCCTCTTTTGGCTGATGCTCCATTGAAATATGTTGCGTCACAACACCTATCAACTACTTAATCATCTATAATATTTGTGGTCCAAAGTTGGGGGCACGCATCTCAGGCGTAGGTGACCTACGTCCCAAGTCCTCGATAGAGCAAAATCTCATACCTTGTGCAAGCGACATCCTGTGTATGCAATGAAGAGGGTTGGTTACAAGTCTATGTAAGGTAGCAGAAACAGTTTAAATTGTTTTCTTTTATTGATTAATATACCATTAATCAATTTTAAAATTTAACCCAAAGTGTCTATTGTGCGAACTTGTGCTCTAATAAAAAATGTAGTGCCCCAAGTTCAAGGCACTAGAAAACAACTTAAAACTTCTAAAACCCTATCTAATTTTTTTTTGAAACTTAATTAAATCATTTTATCCTATTCACCTAATGTTGTTTGGATTTAACATCCCTTTGAATCCATAATAATTTTAGTTGATTTATTTATAAGGCTCAAAGCAATATTTAATATTTATTTAGTCCATTAGTGAATAAAAATGTCACTTTATTTAAATATTCCCTAAGCAATTAAGTGCACCCATTTTAAATTATAACCTTAAGTTATTTTCCACATAACTTAAATAAGATACTTTATTTTAAAACTTCCCTAAGGCCACCCACCTAATATTTTTACCTCATGTAATAACTTACTCATACCCATTATTAATTTCACCCCATCCCACTTAAATCCCACAACTATTAAAGTAAGAGGGTAAACTCTCAACCCTAGGATTAAAATAATGTGGGCCATTAGATTTTAGATTTTTCAAAAACCCTAGATTTCTTATCTTATGTTTTCTTTTCTCTTTCTTTATAGAGAGGCCATGGATGCCATGAATATGAGAATTTTTTTGTTTCTTTAATTTTTTAGTAGGTTATTATATCAATGGGGGTTTCTCTTTTTTTTGTTTAAATGCATGAAATACCCCCGAATATATATATATATATATATATATATATATATATATATATATATATATATATATATATACACACACACACACGGGGGCTAGGGGAGGATCTGAGCCTGGGATTTGTAGTTGGACTGTGTTGAGAGGTCCGCGACTAAAATTTTGGGTACCATACAATGCATAGGGGAGGCATAAGGGGGTGTGTTTGGAAGGTAAAATGGGGCAAGGTTGGGTAATGGGGGAGGTGGCCACGATGGTGGAGGTAACTTCCACCACCGTGCTAGATTTGCAAGAGTATGGGGGGGCATAGGGGTTTGGACCTCCCCCCACATACTAAGGTTTCCAAAAAACTTATTCTTATCTTTTTTTATAAATAAAAATACTTTTACACACACACACACACACACACACACACACACACACACACACACACACACATATATTTATAATTGGTTTCCACTTTATCACACTAAAACAATTTTTAGTTTGGTAAACAAGGTGTTATCCCATTTTCCCCCGGGGTAAAATCGATCAAACACAACCCTGCACAAGAGAAAATCAAAGGGTCAGCTCAGTCATGGAAGATTACAAATCAAATCAAACATCCAAGGGGCCAGTGAGCTCGATTCAGCAAGAACAGGGTTGGAAAATGGAACCAAATAATGACCCAAGGATATCAGAGCTCAAAAGGAGAAAACGGTGTCTAAATAGATCAGAGCACACAGAAGAAAAATGGAAGTGGAAGGTAGAGCTCAATTGGGCCCAAATTAGCTAAGCACATAGATCCTACAGAGACCTCCATGTGTCCAAATGATGCTCCTTCAAAGGGGAGATCCAAAAGTGGGTTCTCAAATGAGTGCAAACCCTCCACGTGGTCAAGACCAAAAAGGGGGCAGAAACGGCCCTAAATCGACTAAGTATGGAAGATTCAGCAGAGGCATCCACGTGTTTCTTTGGCGTAATCTCAAAAATGTGATCCAAAAGATAGTCCTCAAGTGAGTGCAAAGTTTCCACGTGTCCCAGGTCAAAGACGGGTCCCATCATCCATTGAAAAGTCACAGGTTGGCAGAAGCCTCCATGCGTCGACTTGGTGCAATTTCAAGGATCGAATATAGAGCACCTCCCCAAAAAAGTGCCAACTCACCATGTGTCCCAGGTCTGAAAGGGGACAAAGTCATTCATAAAATCGGTTAAGTATAAAGAGCCAGACGAAGCCTCCACGTGTTAGCTTGGCATAATTTCAAAGGGTGGCTCAAAGGTCAGTTTCCAAACAAGCACCAACCTGCCACATGGCTAGAGTTCGAAAAGGTAACAATGGCCGTTGAAAATTCCAAAGGCCCATGGAGGATGCAACGTGTCATATCCGCATAATTTCAAGAGTGAAGTTTGGGGGTAGTTTCCAAACATGCGCGAGGCCTCCACGTGTCTCAAGTCAGACATATGGCCCCACCAAACAAAAGACTTAGCCAAAACATAAGGAAATAGAGGAAAACCATGGAGGGTGCCATGTGTCTCTTCGGTGCAACTCCAAAAACAAAATACAAGGGCCAAATCAAAACACGTCCCAGATCTACATGTAGTCATGCTTCAAGTCAAAGTGGAAGGCGGGTCATTGGAGGTAATTCAAACTTTTTGGCTTGAAAGGTATAAAGTATAAAAATGAGCCACACCTCTGCTGACACCTAAGGAGCCACGTGTCAGGCCTAAATCACATGCAAGTTGGCAGGCCTGGGGAGAACTTTTTGTTCAAATGGAGAATGTAGACTGGCGGGCCCGAAGATGTGTTTTCAAAAAATAAATTGCAGGGTTGCACGATTTTTTTTGCTTTTTTATATTTTTGGTGCTAAAGGGCGCAAAGGTGAATTTTCGGCCTGCAGACCCGCTTTGCTAACTGTTTTTTTTTTTTGTATGAATCTGACTCAAACATTCAAATGGACATATCTTTCAACCCAGTTCTTGAAATCCAACAAATTTGGCACCACTGGAAACGTCTCGACCTCATCTTCGCCATGGAAACCTGAAACTTTAATTTTGACAAAGTTAGGTGGCTGAAAATTGAGAAAATGTCTTTGTTGCATTAATATGTAATATGATTACTCCAAAAACCAAATCATATTTGATTTGATCCGCCATTCTTCCTTCTTCAACATGCTGAACATAGATGGAGTGGTGGACTCGACAGATTGTTGGCGGATTTATAGTGGCATTGATTGCTGGTAGCTGAGCTCTAAATTAGGTTTCCTACCTCTTTTCTCCTTCTCTCTTTGCTACATCTATAAAGGAAAGATTTTGGCTCATTGTAAAGGGTTAGACATTTATTTTTTGCACCCTCCCTTCTTCACTTAGCTACAAGTGAATTTGTGGAGTTTTCCAAACCTCCCATTCAAGTTGTAATACAAAGTTTTGCCTCTTGGCTACTGTAATGTACTGTATCAACTCTAGAGCAATAATATATGTCTGTGGATGACTCTTAATCCTCTCATGTGTTCATTTTTGTCTTCTGATCTCTCATTACAATTTGGTTATTTGTGCATGGTGGTTTTATTGCATATCTATGGTCTGTGTTAAATTGTAAAATGGGTGTTTAACATTCTTTTGGTGCATCACCTTGTTAGCTTAGGTTTATTTTCTTGCATCTTCTTAACCTCGTCTCCTAGGTAAGATAGAGTAGGTTTTAGACTAGATCCTCTACAATTTATTTGTGTGTACCTAATTAGAAGAATAATAATCAGGCTTCATTTAGAGATCTCTCTCAATTCAAAAGTCCCACACTTTGAGAGATGCTCTATGTTATGCAGTCACATGAAGAGTCTAAACCCTCTAAGTTGCAAACATTCAGGGGTGTTGTGATTTTGCACTAAAATTTTTGGCACACCCAGTGGGACCAAGAGGTCTCCATTTTTATTGCAACAAGAGTGTTGTGCACTTGTTGTAAGCTTTAAGATTTTAAGAAGCTTTAAAATTGCACATCTTACGACTCCAAAAGAGGCAGAGTCCACTAGTTTCAGCGGCCCAGGCTTGGCAGATTCATGAGAAGAATAAAAATAAGGTCAAGAGCTAGAGAAGAGGGGCTATTTGTCTACTTACATCTATCCCCAGATAGAGTATGGAGGGGGAGAAGAACCAAGAGGTCTCTACTTCCACCAAGCAGGACATTGTCAACACCTCCACCTAGTAGGCCTTTCTTTCAATCAATTAGAGTCCTTTGACCAATCAGGATGGCATAACCCAATCCCTATGTCAACATCGCTGGTAGTAGCCCACTGGATTTCAATTCACATAATCCAGTTCCAGTTGCAACATTTAAGACTATTCCATATTTCACTAGAGAGAAGAAGACGACTCCTGGTTACCACATTCAAGACATTACAAATGTCTGCATAATTCATGAGATTGTTGAGATGGATGTTGCTATTAAGTTATCGGCATCCTCTTTTAAAGGTAAACCTTTCTAATGGTTTAGGAGTCTAACAATAGGGTCTATCCATAATTGGGACCATCTGTGCACGTCTCTCCACAATCAGTTTGGAGAGAAGGGAGATAATTTGTCCTTGTTGGAATAGTTGACGACCATCAAAAGGGATTCTAATTAGCAGTTGGCAGACTTCAACTTCAGATTCCAGTAGACGTGGGATAGGATTCTGGTGGTCATAAGACCAATAGATGCAGGTGCCTTTCTATACTTCCTTCGAGCTTTAAATTCTAATATTTCCTTAATGATTCAATGCATGGGAGGTACAACCTTACATACAGCCTATAACATTTCCATTAGAGCTGAAAAATGTTTAATTCAAGCTAGTAAACTTGAACCTAGGCAACCTATGCCCCTATATCAAGAATTAGGGAGTCAAAGCACTAGTCATACACCCACATTATCTCCCATACACACTCCAAGGAATCAGAGTTAAGCTGAAGCCTCCACCTCATCTTCTAGCACTTCAAAAGAACTACAAGAGGTTATGAAATAGCTACAGAACTTGGGGAAAGAGATAGTGACTATCAAGAGGCAACAAGCTTATAGTTCTAGGCCATATCAGCCTCAAACTCAATATCATGCTAGACCCCCATATCAGCAAAAAAAACAACTAGCTCAGGTTGCAAATCAAAACCAAAACAGAGGATAATCTCTTGCTAATAAACAATTCCAACCTTACAATCCTAATGTTGCATCTACATATAGAGCCTCGGTACCATTATAAAATAACATGGCTCAGGAATATGATTGGTGTTCCCATGCAATCAGCCCCATAACCAGTTGATGTGTTTCAATGGTGCTGTTGAACCAAGCTCTCATGGTGACAACAAATGGTATGGAATAAGAGTCTAGTCAAGGGGAAAACCTAGCAACAAGAAGCTCAACACGAGACACCTCCAAATGAGACCATGCTAGTTAGAATTGGTAGACAGAAGACTTCTGTGGAGTTAACCAAGCTCCTTCTCAAAGTATAGTTGTTTTGTCCTCTCAAAATTCCCCTCTTTTGAAAATTTGAAAAATTCTTGAAAATTTTGAGTTAGCACCCTTCAGTAATGTTTTAGTGAAGGATAAAGCTGAAGAGATAGTGAAAAATTGCGTTTATTGGAGTCATTTTAGTGACTTGCGGGTTTGTCGGACATTTTTGTCCCCTCATTGTCCCAAGTACCAGTGGACCTTCTGTTCGTTGATCAGATCGATTTCCCCACAAGTCCTTGTCTGTCGGCTTTGTCGGAACGTTTTCGGTCCATTTGTCCCAAGTTCACCCAGACTTCCTTTTCCCTGTTCGCCCACCTCGACCGCATCAGAGTTCATCACACTTTTCCAGACCCGTCTGTCCCAAGTGCATCTCGGGCTTTCTGTTCCCTGATTCCCCGGATCATGCCCACATCTGACCGAATTGGGTCTTCACGCCCTTCACGTTTATGTGTCCCTGGACCACCTGTGCCCTTTTGGCCCGCATTCCCCACATCGGCTGCATGCGGCTGATTTCAGCGTCTTCACATCCCATATGTCCCAAATGTCTCCAAGGACCGTACATGGGCCAGTTTTTTCTGCTTTTCTCGCACTTTTCACCTTTTTGAGTCGGTGCAAGGTGTATTTAATGCGCATTTATGATCTTTCTCTCTCCTAAAATGGCTATTTAAAGGGACTACCACCTATGCATTTGGCACATTGCTTGCTTGCTATTTTCTTGTCCCGCATCCTTGCAATTGAGTCATTTGTTCATCTTCCTGTATCCCTTTGTATTTTCATTGCACGGATATGTTCTTTGAAGGTCACTTCCTCTATGCATTACAAAAATGAAGATCAAGTTTCAAGGGAACATGAACATCTGTCACCTCTAGAAACCTCTATACCTAATATGTGGGGTGATAGTGAAGTTTGACACTTGGACTTTGACACATTTCTGGGGTAGGTGTTAACATGTGACAACCCTGCTCCCATGGCCCAAATGATTAATGATAGTGGGATTGCATATGCTTGCTAGTTTTTCCATCTCCGTGCAATGTGCCGACATCGTGCTCGCCTGCGGGGCTCATTTCAATCAAGATACCAAGGAGGTGGTTAATGTACATTGAGAATTGATTGCCAAAATGGATGCAGTCTCCACCATTGTCCGCTGTCCCTACGCATTTCCTGAGTTAGAAGACTCCATGGTTCTTACTCTTGCTCAAGCTCAGACACTATTTGATCAAGACAACGAAAACATACAAGGCACGAGTAGCAAAGTCATGGTTGAAGTGCCCTAAGAAGGGAGCGTCCCGACTCTCCAAAGCATTATTTAGAGTTGATTTCAATGAGGAGCTGTCAGATTTCATCATCTTGCTCGCTCATATTATGGGAATGCCCTCCACTAATGAATTTAATTTTTGGATGTGCCCATTTATAAACATCATCTGCTGAGGGTAAGTAGAACATAAACTGGGCTGAGATTATTTGTATGAACCTGACTGAGCAATTATCAAATGTTCAGCAAACTAAGAAGTTCTACATGAATTCTTATCTCATGTACACCCTAGCTAGCATCTCGGGAGTGGTTTGGTTTCACTTACATTGAGGGCAAGAAGGATGAACCCATCTACTCATACTGCCCTTAATTTACCCTCAAGGTCAGCAATCACAATTTTAGAAGGGTAAATGATGCTTTCACCATGTACATTGTGAGACTCTTAGAGGGTGACACAACTAGAAGATTTTATGATGAGGCTATGGCTCTGATAGCCAAGTATGGGGCTTTCTTCATCGAGTTCAGAAAATTCTCCTACATCAGATTGGCTTGTTTTGAAAGCACTCCACTCAAGCTCCCCATGTTCTGCAATGATAAAATGGCTTTGGTCTGAGGTGTGCAGGCAGCTGGATAAACTTCACAGAACCTTCCAAGATAAGAAGATCACTGGTCTTCATTTCCCTATCTCCTTGGGGAATTATACCTGTAAAACAACTCTAGATGCCCAAAACATAGAAAGGGCTATTGCTCCTCTCATTGTCCATTTCTTCAGACCCAGGACTTGTTTTGATCTGAAGAAATTCATTGATCAAAACCTCATAATAACTTATCATCATAAACCAGACATTGAGGATTACTGGGCTGATTGTGCTGATGATTTTGAAGCCAGGAGGAGGCATTTTGGTAGACTCTCTCTGCAACAAATTATAGATCTCAATCTCTACCAAGTTCCTGAAGGGCTTAAGGATGATGATGAGGACTTGTAATCCTTTGAAATATGAAATATCAATCAAACACACTCCTTTAGAAACCATGGATTGGTATGTGAAGGAGAGAGATGATATGGGGTGAGATAATTGCCCCTGTTATTGTCAGAACTAAGGTTTGGTTTGATAGGAAAGTTTGTGAGTTCAAGAGGAATCAGGGTAGATCTTCTTCAAGAGAAACTTCCACACCTAGGAAGGAAGTAGCATACACCTAATACTGAGGTACTCGAGAAAACTCCTCCTTCTTCTTCAATAAAAGAAGCCTGAATTGTCTACTCCTTCTTCCACTCAAGTGTATCAGAAGAAGGTTAAAGAATTTAAAGCAAGAACCAATTGAGGAAGAAACTCTTCTGGAGTGGTCAGAATTTCCTTCAGGGCCTTGAGAACATTATTGTTCTAAGTGAAAGTGATGATGATGAAATGACTAGATCCAAAAGGAAACTCCTGAAAATCACTGTTGAAGAGGAAAGGGAAGTTCTAAGAACTGAACCTCCTAGTTTAATAGAACTCCTCTGCAAAGGAAGTTCTTGAGGTTCCATTCACTTCCCCCACTAGAGGCAACAGTGGTTAATACTTTGAGTGCCATGAGTTCACTTGCTCTTGGGCCTCTTGCTCCTCCTCTTCTTCTTCTACCTTTTCCTGGGTGAAGCCCTTAGTTGACACACAAGAAAAGGAAATTTTCTTCTCATTCTAACAAGGCCTAATTTTGATGTTGTAGCAGCTCTGTTGGGTACTACCCCTCCTCCTCCAGCAAAGAGAGAAAAGATTACTTCAAGATTGGTAATTGATGCTCAGGGCCAGTAGTTCCTGGAGGTTGCAAAGCCCAAGGTTGATAAAGGAGATAAGGATCTTTTGATCTCTGATTTGGAGCTTTCCAGGATCCCAATGGGAGAATCCACTCCTGAGAGTGAAGTTCATAACCTTCAGGAAATAGTAACTAAGGTTATTGAACTGAGTGGAGAAGGGAAAATAGACCATAGAGCAGTTGGAAGAATAGAATCAAGTTCTTTCCAACTTTATCAGATCATTGTTAGCCAAGGATAAAGTTTTGGATCCAACCCCACTGGCCGCTCTCCCACCCCCCATGATTCTCAGCTAGGATGAAGTTTAGAGCATCAAAGACATACACAAGTATTCAACTTATGGGAAGGCTATGGAAGCCATGGTGGATGATATGACTATAGCTCAGGTTTGAACTTCATTGTGGAAGCCTTCAAAACCAATGAGAAGGTGATCAATTTGCAGCAGAAACTCTCTTCCTTAATCAAAGCTATGGATAAGGAGCTGAAGGTTTGGAGTGGTTGTATTACAGATCTCCACCTAATGGGCCAAACTGATGAGAAGATCCTATTTAGTCAACAATGTGTTTGATGATGCCAAGAATAACTTGTCAAGGGCATGGATTTTCAGTGTTGAGTGGAAAATAAAAGTTCTGGAAGAAGCACTGGGAGAATTGAGAAATGTGTGGAAAAAAGGGGAATCTTTTAAAACATTGTGTCTTATCTGCCTTCAAAGATATCCACTGCCATCTTCAGGATGAAACTACAGGTGTTCCCTTCTCTCTTCAAGAAATCAAGGCTCAGTTTAGAACCTTTGTCAAGGACGATTTGTTCAAAGAAGAGTCAATTACTAAAGAGAAGATGAAGATACATTTGTTCTCTCTATTCAGCTATTGCCGAGGCTAATAAAGAATATCTGAGAGCATACCGAGTTTGATAAAGATATGGAGAAATGTCTAGGCATGTGGACTCATGCTAATGCCAACACAACAATTCCAAGAGGCATGGAGATAGCAGAGGCCATTAAAAAGATTCAGGCATCGAATCCTCAAATCAGTGGGCCCCCCTCAGCCATAATCAGATGTTTCTACTTCTGGACTCTTCATTCTCTTCTTCTATTTTTAGTGTCGAGCTCCTTGTAATTTAATTAAGGACTTTATGTTATATATTTCCTTAATTAATCCTTTGGTTAAAAGAAATGGTTACCAAGTGTAACCACTTTGTAAGCTATATATTGGGCTCTCCATGCCATTCTAATAGGGCTGAAACTCTGATTATTTTTGAAAGTGTAAAAGAGTTAAAAAGCTATCAATACAGAAGATTTCCCTTCCTGTTTCTATCTACATATTTTATTCTATCTTTCCTATCTTAAGTTTGTGAATCATTAATCTATTGCATTAAGAAGCTTTTTATTCTTATAGATGTCATTTCTAGAACTTTGTGTCTATGAGATAATATCTGATGGTTTTATGTGAATGATTATGTTCTATATATCATCCTTTCTCAGCATTTATAAGGAACTATTTTGCTATCTATATTTCCTAGGGATGCTGTTATGTTCTTCCTTTTCCTTATTTAGTTCTTCTATTCCTTTGTATTGATAATCTACCTTGGCATAAAACACTTTCATGATATCAGAGTTCCTCATTAAAGTTGGAAAGTTGTACATTTGTAAATAGTTTTGTCCAATTTGCTTTCAATAAGGGAACCTCTCCCATTAAAGAGGAGGGACATTTCTGTCCCCTGACTTGTTGCTTTCATTAAAGTCCTAATTTGACAACCAACAGTTTTTTTGTGACTCTACTGGGGATTCGTTTCAATGAATTCCTAGTTTTTTAAAGAACAGATTTCTTGATCATTTCTGATCTGGCAACTCTAAGATTTACCCACGGTAGAAGGGCTCTTGGAATTGAGGATTCTCAGTTTCAACTCCTAGAGCAACAAGGCTTTCCTCTTCCTTCAACAAGGAGGAAATAGAAGAGACTCATTCTACAAGCACACCCCCTATTGAAGACAGAGCTTGTGGGAGTGGTATCCCTTAAGAGCAACTCAGTCCCTAATCTTCTTGCTTTGATTCTTGTTGGTGTTTCAGTCCCACTTCAAGTAGTTTTTCTAAGGATGGTAGCTCCATTACCTTGGGGTCAATGGGTTGGACCTCTTGCCCTCCCTCAACCATTGCATGAGTTACCTAGAGGTAGCAGAAAGAAATTTACCAAGTTCAGAGGTGATGAGCAAAGGTACATCCTGATGAACACATTGCAGCTTTCATAGTTACATGTGGAGTCCTCGGTGTTGAACATGTGTCTCTATTAGGATTCTTGTGGAGACTTTGCAAGAAAATGTAGTAGATTTGGTTTTACCATCTTCCCACTGGGGCCATCACCAATTGGGACACCATGACAACCCAGTTTGAGTAGGGTTTCAAACTATGCAGAAGATGTGCATGCTTTGCTAGCCCAGATTTCCCAAATCAAGAAAGAACCACAGGAGCCCATGAGAGAATTTGTGGCCAAGTTTAATAAGTTGATTAACAAGATCCCATAAACTACCTGGCCTGTGGATCAAATTCAAAAATGTTTCTTCCTAAATGCTCAATTTCCTGAGGTAAGCTATGTGCTTGAGGAGAGCCAATCTTACAACTTTGGATGCTGATCAGAGTTTAGCTGTCAGTGTTGAAGATGATCTGATCATGTCTGGAAAATTGAAGAGAGATTCTTCCAAATCCAAAACTTCAACTTCTTCTTCCTCTACTCCTGGAGCTAATGTAGATCAGTTAGTAAAAAATTTAGACCAATGACCTCATTGCCATCAAGAAACAATTGGCTCAGATATGCTCCTTATCAAGACATTCCAAGGAAGAACTTCCAGCCTAGAAACTATTTGCCTTCTTCTCAGACGAGGTTGGTCAATCGAAGGACCACTCATCAAAGTTCCTATTAATGCAACTTGTGAAGTTGAAGAACCCTGATGACGAAGAGGTTAATGAAGACTTTGAAGAACTTGAAGAAGAGGTTGAGGAAGAACTTGATGGATCTCAGGTTAATTTCCTCACTACCGAAGGCATGGATGAAGAAGATGATTATGATGAAGTAGTGGCAGAGATGAACAACGAGTCATATGCTGTTATGACTCGGGAGTAGAACAAACAAGAAATAAAAAGTGATGCAGCCCGCTAAAAAATCTAAGGAGTATCCCATGACTATTCCAGTGGTTTCTAGAAGAGGATCTCCTATTCCCACTGCATCCACACAAAAGGTGAGTTCTGCTAATTCTTCTTCTTCTACTCCTACTTCTAAAACTCCTTTTTCTTCAGCTCTAAAACTTGATAAGCCTAGGATTCCTAGTGATGAGACCCCATCCACCTCTGGATCCTTTGATATCATTGATCACCTTAAGAAGAAAAAAAATCTAGATTTCAGAGGCTGAGTTTTATCAAACCCATCCAAAAGCCTTTGCCAAAATGGTCCATTTTGTCAATTCCCATTCCAAAGCTTCATCCAACACTTCTAAAGGTCTTTTGCCCACTCCCTCTTCCGCACCTCAATCAAGTCTTGTAGCTGCAGTCACCTCACCTAATGAGAAAATCAAACCATTATATGTGACCCTCCTCATAGCTGGCCATAGACTCAGTAATTGTGTCATAGACTCAGGAAGCATCGGATAATGTGATGCCTGCCAAAGTAGCTCATGATTTGGGTCTTACCCTCACATGTGCTATTGGTTCTTGTTATTCCATGGAGAGTAGAGAGGTGCCTTTGGTCGGGAGAATTAAGGATGCACAAGTAGCTTTTGTTGCTTTGCTAGAGAAGAAGATCTTAGCTACTATTCTGGTAGCTGATATTCCTCCTTCATATGGCATGTTGTTGAGTAGAAATTTTGTAAGGATGTAGGAGGAGAGATTCAAATGGATTGGTCTCATGCTCTTATACCAGTCAATGGAAAAATGAAGAAGTTGCTTCCTGAAAATAAAACTAAATATATTGTGCAAAAGACATGATGATCCCAGGGCACAAATACTTTATGAAGATATTGGACATGGAAACTACATGATCATGTATCAGGATGAGGTGGAATGTCCCAAGAAAGTGCTCATGATCCTAATGGTGTTTAGAATTTGGAATTTGATGGAAGCTTGCTCTTCAGCTAGTTTTGGGGCTGGTGTAGTATTGATATCTCCAGAGGGAAAGATTTATCCTTTCTCATTCAAACTGCAGTTTGAAAATACAAATAACACAGCAGAATATGAAGCTCTCATTCTTGGTATCTGAACGTAGCAAAAGAAAGATGTGTGAAGAACCTCCTGGCTCATGGAGATGCGGAACTGGTTTTCAAGCAAGTCAGGAGACATTTTCCAAGTAAAGGAATAGAAGATTGAAGCATTATAGGAATCTGGTCTATGGGATTCTATTGAATTCTTTGATGCCTTTTCCATTGAAGCTAGTGCCAAGGGAAAGGAACACTAGGGCTGATTCCCTAGCTGTTTCAGGGTCCTTACTGATACCTCATCCTGATTTCTCTCAGGAAAAATTCACCATTGAAATGATCCATAGACCAAGTGTACCAGATAATGCAAGCAACTGGCAAGTTTTTAATGATGACCATCATTTTCTCTCTTTCCTGGAACTTAGAGATAACTTTGATCAATTGTATTTCGAGGGAAGTGACAATCTGGCCTCGATGAGAGTGTCTTTTCAAATGAGGAAGGTGTCAAGGAGGAGATGGATCAAGATGGGTGCATCAAACTAAAAGGTAACAAGATTCCTAAAGGGTTGATAAGTCTGGAGGAATTGTTTGATAAACCGTGATAGATATGTCAAGTCCAAGGCTTCCAAAGGAGCTCAACAGTCTTGCTGAGTGTGAAAAGATTAACATTGGGAGGTTCTTCCGAACCCAAAATGGTGAACGTTGGAAAGTGTTGCACCCAAGAGGAAAGGAAAAAGGTGGTAAATTTGTTGAAGAAGTATCGTTGATGTTCCTTGCTTATTCTTATGATGATCTGAAAGCCTTTCAGCCAAAAGAAATGCAACATTTCATTCCCCTCAAACCTAGGATTAAACCTTTCAAGAAGAAGAAAAGGTAGTACAATCCAAAGATTGCTGACACCATTTTCCAAGAGATACAGAAGCTTGTTGAAAGCAAAGATTATCTTCCCCATTCATCATTTAACATGGATTGCAAATATTAGTACTTGTTAGGAAGAAAAATTGTGAGATTCGGATCTGTGTTGACTTCAGGAATCTAAATCAGACTTCTTTGAAGGACAATTATCCCCTACCCATGATGGATCAGGTGTTACAAGCTGTCACCAGTTCAGAAATGTTGTCCATGCTTGATGGTTTTTCAGGATATAACCAAGTGGAGGTCAATACTGCAGATCAAACACAAGACTACCTTTACCACTCCTTGGGGTACTTTTTTCTACAAGAGGATTCCCTTTGGCCTCATTAATGTTGGTGCCACCTTTCAAGAGCTATGGATTTGGCCTTTGGGAGTCTGAAAGGGAAATGTATTATTCATGTATCTAGATGACCTAACTGTATTTTCCAAAACCACAAGCAGATCACTTTCAGCATCTAGAAATAGTTCTCTTGAAATGCAGAGAACATGGAGTCTCTCTGAATCCCAAGAAATGTATCTTTTGTGTCATGGAAGGCAAGCTATTGGGACATGTTTTCTCCAAAGAAGGAATCAAGATTGATCCTGAATGAGTTCAAGCTCATCCAACAGATTCCTCTTCCCATAAGCAAAAAGGGAGTGCACTCTTTCTTTGGTAAGATCAACTTCCTGAGAAGATTCATCCCAAATTTTGCAGAGCTAACTTTGAATATCTCCCAAATGATGAAAGGAAAATAGACTGTTTGGTTGGTCCCCTAAAGGGAAGGAAAGTATTTGAAGGCTATTAAGAAAGCTATTGCTAAGGACTCCTATCCTAGCATGTCTGGATTTCAGCAAAGATTTTATTATCTATTGCTATGCCACAGAGAAGTACCTTGGCCGACTGTGTTGACTCAGAAAGATTCTGAAGATCATGAGCGTCCCAATTGCATTCATGAGTTATATTCTAAAAAATCATGAGTTGAAGTACACTATGATGAAGAAACATGCTTTTGCAGTAGTTAAAGTTGTTAAGCAGTTCCGATTTTACATTCTTAACTCTCACTCTGTTGTGCTTGTGCCTGACACGACTATCAAGTCTATTCTTACACAACAAGAGTTTGGAACCAAGAGAGGAAAATTGGGTAGCAAAGGTTTAGGAATATGATCTTGACATCAGACCAACGAAACTAGTTCGAGGTAAAGGCCTGTGTGAACTCATTGCTGAAGGAGTTGGTCATGAGTTGCCTAAGGATGAAGTTGATATCCCTATTGTTCTATGTTACTTAGCTCAACAGAAAATGGTACACCTGACATTGCTCACTTCCTCACCTATGGTGAGTGTTCATCTCACCTTAACTGCCAAGGAGAAGAGAGTCTATCAAGTTAAGATCAACACAATACATGTTATGGGAGAATGCTTTGTTCAAACGAGGAGTGGATGGAAGATTCTTGAAGTGTGTTGACAAAGAGCAACAAAAGAAGTTGTTCTCAGCCTTTCATGATCAAGCTTGTGGAGGTCATTTCTCATCTGTTGTTACTACTCACAAGATTCTTCGTGTAGGGATACTATTGGCCTACTTTGTTCAAAGATGCATCAAAGTGGGTCAACAATTGTGAAGCTTGTCAAACCTTTTATGGGAAGACCTAAGTTGGTTGCTTTGCCACTTAAGCCAGTTGTGATCAAAGAACCCTTTCAACAGTGGGGTTTGGATTTCATTGGAACACTCAATCCATCTTCAAGTGTAGGACATACTCATGTATTGACTGCCACAAATTATTTCACCAAGTGGGTAGAAGCCATCCCGGTTAAAAGTACTACTTCTGAAGTAGAATGCAATTTTATCAAAGAAAACATCTTGGTAAGGTTTGCAGTACCAAATAAGATCGTGATTGATAATGCTTCTAATTTTTCTTCTGCTAAGATGATGGATTTTTGCTATGGATATGGAATTTCCCTTGCTCACTCTTCAGATTACTACCCTCAAGGGAATGGACAGGAAAAATCAACAAACAAAAATTTGGTGGCCATTGTTAGAAAGCTTGTCAATGAATCTCAAAGAAACTGGCACAAGAAGCTCTATGATGCTCTTTGGGAAGATAAGATTACACCCAAAAGAGCAATTGGGATGTCCCCTTTTCAATTTGTATATGGTGTGGAAGCTCGGCTACCAGTGACAGTGGAACTACCAGCTTTGCATTTGACGAAAGCTATTGAAGACACTAGTTTCAGTGATTCTCTAGAGAAGAGGATCATGTATCTTCATAAGCTAGATGAAGACATTGTGTAGATTTTTGATTGGATCTCTGCCCATCAGCAGAAGGTGAAATATTTATTTGACAAGAAAGCCAGAGTTAGAGATTTCAAAGTTGGAGATATTGTTTTTCTGTGGGACAAAAGTCGTGAACCTCGAGGAAGCCATGGTAAGTTTGACTCTCTTTGGCTTGGTCCTTTCAGAATCAGGCATTTTGCTAGTGAAAAATCCTTCTATCTTGATTACATGGATGGATCCTCTCTCCCACTTCCTTATAGTGGGAAGTACCATAAATTGTTCAAGTCCTAGGTGATAGGAATTCCTTTGTATATTATGTACAGTGTGTGTTGGCTTTTCTATGTCTTTGTTTTGTTGTTTGCCTTTCTTTGTCATTGTGTGTTGCCTTCTATATTGTTTTGCCTTTGACTCTTTTTGGCCCAATGGATAAGGCAATGGTCTTCTTCCCTAGAGTTTTTCTTGAATTCTTGTCTTGCCTTGTTCTTGTGATCTAATCAAGTCATCTCCAGAAAGAGACAGCTGTTGTCCTCTCAAAATTCCCCTCTTTTGAAAGTTGAAAATTTTGAAAAATTTGAGTTGGCACCCTTCAGTAATGTTTTAGTGAAGAAGAAATTTGAAGAGATAGTGAAAATTTCGTTTGTTGAAGTCATTTTAGTAACTTACAGGTCTGTCGGACATTTTTGTCCTTCATGTCCCAAGTTCACTCGGGCCTCTCATTCCTCGATTCCCCACATCGCCTACATCAGATGAATCAGGTCTTCACGTCCTTTGCGTTTTGTGTCCTTGGACCGTCCATGCCCTTTTAACCCGCATTCCCCACATCGCCCACATCATCCGAATCAAGTTTTCATGTCCCTCATGTCCCAAATGTTCCAAGGACTGTTCGGGCCAGTTTTTTCCACTTTTCCCACATTTCACCTTTTTGAGTTAGTGCAAGGTGTATTTAATGTGCATTTATGATATTATCTCTCCAAAAATAGCTATTTAAAGAGGCAACCATCTATGCATTTGTCACATTTCTTGCTCGTTATTTCTTGCCCACATTCTTGTAATTGAGTCATTTGTTCATCTGCCTATATCCCTTTGCATTTTTATAGCGAATCTATTCTTCGAAGGCCATTCCTCTATGCAATATAAAAATGAAGCTCAAGTTTCAAGGGCACGAGCATTTGTCACCTCTGGAGACTTTTGTGCCCAATATTGGGGATAGTGATGTCCGACACTTGGATTTTGATGATTTCTAGGGTAGGTTAACATGCAACAACCCTGCTCCCATGGTCTAAATGATTAATGACAGTAGACTCGCATTCGCCGTTTGTTTCCCAATCTCTATGCAGTGTGCTGACACCGTGCTCACCTGCGGAGATCATTTCAATCCAAACACCAAAGAGGTTGTTAATGTGCATGGAGAATTGATTACAAAATGGATGCCACCACCATTGCCGCTGCCCTATGCATTCCTGAGATAGAAGACTCCATTGTTCTTACTCTTGCTCAAGCTCATGCCTTATTTGATCAAGACAACGAAAAATAAAAGGCATGAGTAGCAAAGTCATGGTTGAAGTGCCCTAAGAAGGGAGCATCCCGACTCACTAAAGCATTATTTAGGGTTGATTTCAATGAGGAGTTGTCATATTTCATCATATTTCTCACTTATATTATAGGAATACCCTCCACTAATGACTTTCATTTTTGGATGTGCCCATTTATAAACATCATCTACGAGGGTAAGAAGAACATAAACTAGGCTGAGATTATTTGTGTGAACTTGACTGAGCAATTGTCAAATTTCTAGCAAACTAATAAGTTCTATATGACTTCTTATCTCATGTACACCCTAGCTACATCTCGGGAGTGGTTTAGTTTCACTTACATGGACGGAAAGAAGGATGAGCCCATCTACTCATACTAACCTCAATTTACCCTCAACACCAGCAATCACAATTTCAGAAGGGTAAATGATGCTTTCACCATGTACATTGTGAGAATCTTGGAGGGTGACACAACCAGAAAATTTTCTGATGAGGCTATGGCTTTGATAGCCAAGTATGGGGCTTTCTTCACCCAGTTCAGAAAATTCTCGTACATCATACTGGCTTGTTTTGAAAGCACTCCACTTAAGCTCCCCATGTTCTGCAATGATAAAATGTCTTTGGTCGAGGTGTGCAGGTAGCTAGTTTAACTTCACAAAACCTTCTGAGATAAGAAGATCACTGGTCTTCATTTCCCTATCTCCTTGGGAAATTATACCTATAAAAAATCTCTAGATGCCCAAAACATAGAAAGGGATATTGCTCTTCTCACTGTCCATTTATTCAGACTTAGGACTTGTTTTGATCTGAACAAGTTCATTGATCAAAACCTCAAAATAACTTATCATCATAAACCAGACACTAAGGATTACTGGGCTGATTGTGCTGATGATTTTGAAGCTAGGAGGAGGCATTTTGGTAGACTCTCTCTGCAACAGATTATAGATCTCAATCTCTACCAAGTTCTTGAAGGGCTTAAGGATGATGATGAGGAATTCCAATCCTTTGAATATGAAAGATCAATCAAACACACTGCTTTAGAAACCATGGATTGGTACGTGAAGGAGAGAGATGATTTGGGTGAGATAATTGCCCTTGTTATTGTCAGAACTAAGGTTTGGTTTGACAGGAAAGTTCATGAGCTCAAGATGAATCAAGGTAGATCTACTTCAAGATAATATTCCACACCTGGGAAGGAAGTACATACACCCAATACTGAGGTACTTGAGCAAACTCCCCCTTCTTCTTTAATAAAAGATCCTAAATTGTCTACTCCTTCCTCCACTCAAGTGTGTCAGAAGAAGGTTAAAGAATTTAAGTAAGAACCAATTGGGGAAGAAACTCTTCTGGAGCGTTCAGAATTACATTCAGAGCCAGAGAACATTGTTGTTCTAAGTGAAAGTGATGAGAAAATGAAAGATCCATAGGAAACTCTAAAAATCACTGTTGAAGAGGAAAGGGAAGTGTCAGGCACTAAACCTCCTAGTTTAACAAATTCCTCTGCGAAGGAAGTTCATGAGGTTCCATTCACTTCCCCACTAGGGGTAACAATGGTTAATACTTTGACTGCCATGAGTTCACTTGCTCTTGGGAATCTTGCTCCCTACTCTTCTTCTTCTACCTTTTCCTGGGTACAACCCTTAGTTGACAGCAAGAAAAGGAAATCTTCTTCTCCATTCAACAAGGCCTGATTTTGATGTTGTAGCAGCTCTTCTCAGTACTGCCCCTCCTCCTCCACCAAAGAGAGAAAATATAACTTCAATATCGGTAACTAATGCTCAGGGTCATTAGTTCCTGGAGGTTGCAAAGCCCAAGGTTGATAAAGTAGAGAAGGATCTTTGAGTCTCTGAGTTGGAGCTTTCCAGGATCCCAATGGGAGAATCCACTCCTGAGAGTGAGGTTCACAACCTTCAAGAAACAGTAACTAAGGTTATTGAACGAGTGGAGAAGGGTAAACCAACCATAGAGTAGTTGGAAGAACAAAATCAAGTTCTTTCCAACTTTATTAGATCATTGTTAACCAAGGATAAATTTTTGCATCCAACCCCTCTAGCCACTCTCCCACCTTTCATAATTTTCATCTAGGATAAAGTTCATAGAATCAAATAAATACACAAGTATTCAACTTATGGGAAGTATGTGGAAGCCATGGTAGATGATATGACTATAGCAAGTTTGAACTTCATTGTGGAGGCCTTCAAAAACAATGAGAAGGTGATAAATTTGCAGCAGAAACTCTCCTCCTCAATCAAAGCTATGGAAAAGGAGCTGAAGGTCTAGAGTGGTTGCATTATAGATCTCTGCCTAATGGGCCAAACTGATTAGAAGATCCTATTGGTCAAAAAAAAATTTGATGATGCGAATAATAACTTGTCAAGGGCATGGATTTTTAGTATTAAGTGGAAAATAAAAGTTATGGGAGAAGCACTGGGAGAATTAAGGAATGAATGGAAAAAAGGGGAATATTTCAAAACTTGTGTCTTATCTGCCTTCAAAGATATCCACTGCCATCTTCAAGATGAAACTACAGGCGTTCCCTTCTCTCTTCAAGAAATCAAGGCTTAGTTCAAAACCTTTATCAAGGATGATTTGTTCAAAGAGGATTCAATTACTAAAGAGAAGATGAAGGACATTTGTTCTCTCCAGTCTACTATTGCCGAGGCCAATAAAGAATATCTGGAGCATATTGAGTTTGATAAAGATATGGAGAAATATCTAGGCATGTGGACTCATGCTTCTACCAACACAACAATTCGAAGAGGCATGGAGATAACAGAGGCATAAAAAATATTTAGGCATTGAATGCTCAAATTAGTGGGCCCCCTCAGCCATAATTGGATGTTTCTACTCCTGGCTCTTCATTCTCTTCTTCTATTTTTAGTGTTGAGCTCCTTGTAATTTAATTAAGGACTTTATGTTATATATTTCCTTAATTAACCTTTTGGTTAAAATAAATGGTTACCAAATGTAACCACCTTGTAAGCTATATAATGTGCTATCCATGCCATTCTAAGGGGATGGAACTTTGATTATTTTTAAAAGTGTAACAGAGTTAAAAAGCTATCAATACAAAATATTTCCCTTCATGTTTCTATATACGTCTTTTATCCTATCTTTCCTGTCTTAAGTTTATGAACTGTTAATCTATTACATTAAGAAACTTTTTGTTCTTATAGATGTCATTTCTAGAACTTTTTGTCTATGAGATAATATTTGGTGGTTTTATGTGAATGATTTTGTTCTCTATGTCATCCTTGATTAACATTTATAAGGATCTATTTTGCTATCTATTTTTCCTGGGGATGTTGTTATGTTCCTCCTTTTCCTTCCTTAGTTCTTCTGTTCCTTTGTATTGATAATCTATCTTGGCATTAAAACACTTTCATGATATCAGATTTCCTCATCAAAGTTGGAAATTGTACATTTGTAAATAATTTTGTTGTTTTCTTTCAATAAGGGAACCTCTCTCATTAAAGAGGAGGGAATTTCTGTCCCCTGACTGTTGCTTTCATTAAAGTCCTTATTTGACAACCAACAAGCTACCAACACACGGGCCAAGAAGAGAAATATTGGAGAGGAACAATCATCAAATCCAGGTAATCCACAACCATCTATTACTCCACAAGGTATTGGCAATCAAAGTAAAGCACCCAATGTGCAAGGTCAGTGCAAGCCACCCCCTAGACTAGCTCAAGTGCTAGTTATAATAGCCCATGTGCCAGAGAAAAATATGCAAGGCAAGGGGCAGAAGAAGGATAGCTCATCCCCATTCAACATCATTGAGAAAATTAAGAAAACAAATGTAAACATCTCGATGTGGGAGTCATTAGCTATCCCAGGGAAGAGAGACTTATTGTAAGCTGCTATGGCAAATTGGTCAGCATCAAATTAGACACCCAATCAACAAGACAAGGTACTTACCAATGCATCTCAACAAGGAACATCAGATTGAGGAGGTCACCAAGGTAAGAATCTGAAACCCCCTCCTTTCTATGTCTCATTTATCATTGGAGACAAACTAGTGCATAATTACATGATTGATTCAGGAGCAAGTAGCTCAGTCATACTGAAGAAAATAGCTGAGTAAATAGGCCTCCAATATGGGGTCATCTATAAAGGTGTGGTGCAATTGGATGGGACAATGGTAATAACAGTTGAAGTCATCAAGAATCTGACCCTCACATTGCATGCTTGCCCTAATGTGACCATCTTGCAAGATGTATCAGTCGTAGACTTGCCACCTCTCTTTGCATTGTGCTTATCAAGATACTTCACTTCCAAAATTGGGGGTTATTTGTCTACTAATTGGTTACACATATTATTCATAACGAGGTATGGGGCTAAGGCTAAGATAAGATCTGAGCCCATTGTAGATTTCCATATCGAGCCTCATGTACCTATCCCAATCAATGCAAATTGTTCAAATTTTGATCAAGAAGACCTCCCAAGAACTCATGAGGTAGATACCAAGGTTGGGTGTATTCAAGACTTGACCCTCGTCGAGTGGGAAAAAAAGAGGCATGATTTTGACCCCTATAAAGAGATAGAGGAATCTGAGCTACGAGTCTACTGTTTGCACGAGGAGAATCACCCTCTACCTAAAATCACTAACCAAGACCACAAGGATGATAATGAGGTATGGAAGTTGTCCTTTGATGGCTCAAGAAGTAGAAAAGGAGATGGAGGAGGAGCTATGCTTGTTTCACCACAAGGCATGAAATATTACTTAGCCTTCCATTTCCAATTTGCTTGCTCAAACAACACAATAGAGTATGAAGCCTTGATCAATGGACTACATTGGGCAAGGAAGAAAGGGATTATAAACTTACAAGTGTTTGGAGATAGTGAGATGGTTGTGAATTAGGTCTGAGGAAAAAATGATGTCGAGAGTGGTTTGTTAAAGAAATAAAAGAACCAGGTATGGGACCTCATCGAGGATTTCCAAGCATTCGGTATCAATTCCATCCCAAGGAAGAAGAATGAAACAGTAGAAAGACTGGCAACGATCGAGGTAATATTTGATGTTATAAAGAGTATCAAGAGTGATAAGTCTCAGCCCCATATTAAAGTGGTTGTAATACCATCCGTCCTAGATAACAACACAAGTTGACAGGTCTTTGAGAATGATAAAAAAATTGTCAACTTTCTACAAGAAGAGGTTGAGTTCTACTCCAGAAACCAAGACAAATTGGAATAGTAGTATGGTGACCAAGTGGTGCAGCTGAGAACCAACAAATTACCAAATGGTCTTGTAACTTTGGAGTCAATATTCATCCCAGACGATCAATTCCAGAAAGAGAAAACAAATATTCAAGTAAAGGGTGAAGATTCAGAGCCAATTTCCATAGACGAAGGAAAAACATTGCGATATTGGCAAGGTAAGTACTCAACAAGAAAAATCTGAATTCATTCATCTTTATCAAGGATTCCTAGATGTCTTTACTTGGACTCACAAAGATTTAAGAGGCTGCAACCCAAAGATTGGCACAACACACTATCAAGCTGGATCAAGGATCTAAGCCTTTCAGATAGAAGAAAAGGCCATGTAAATCCTCACATTGATCCTCTCATGAGAAAAGAATTGAAAAAGCTAATTGAGGTCCAGCATGATCTTTCCCTATCACGCATTTGAGATGGATTGCAAACTTGGTGCCCGTGAGGAAAAGAAATGGAGAAATCAGACTGTGTGTGGATTTATCATGATCTAAATAGAGCATCACTAAAAGATCACTTCCCACTTCCATCGATGGAGAATAGATCTTACATGATTGTAGCTAGCTCTGAGAGGTTTTCATTGCTAGATGAATACTCAGGCTATTATTAGATAATGGTGAAAGAAGAAGATCAATTCAATACAACCTTCACCAATAAATGGGGTACATATGCTTATTGGAAGATGTCATTTGGACTTGTAAAATGTCAGAGAAACATTCCAGAAATATATGGACATGGCATTCAAAGGCTTGATCAATAATATGGTTCTGGTGTATCTAGATGATATCATCTGTCTTATGCAAAGAACAACGGAGATCGTATCTTCCACCTTAAGATAGATATTTCAGAGGTGTAGGAGGGTTCAGAGTGTCATTAAACCCAAACAATTGTGTGTTCCTGGCTCATGAGGGGAAATTGTTGGGCCACATTTTCTTGAGAGAAGGGTTGATAATTGAACCAGAAAGGGTTGAAGCCATCCGGACACTTCCATCTGCTATAACACAAAAAGTCTCTTGAAAGCTTCTTAGGGAGGATAAACATTTCTTCACAAGTTTGTACCTGATTTTTCCACTCTTGTGAATCCTTTAACAATGATGTGTAAAGAAGAGTCTTGAATTTAAATGGAAAATATAAGGTAAAAGATAGTTTTAAGGCCATTAAGCTCACAATATCACAGGATCCTAACTCTTATTAACCTAGACTTCTCAAAAGACTTCATGTTATATGCTTTTGGAGGGTCAGACACCATCTCAAAAATCTTGGTCCAGCCCAACGACGGAAGGCTTCAAAACAACTAATAGCCTTCTTCAATAAGATCTTGGAGGTCTACGAGGTAAAATACTCTTTCATTGAGAAATCATGTCCTTGCTATTAATACAAGCTTGAAGAAATTCAGACACTTGGTATCAAACAATAAGATTCAACCGCTAGTATCCCATGTTGGTGTCAAGGATTTTCTCCTAAACAAGGACTTGAATGAGAAGATAGGGCAGTTTGGATCACTCGGGTAATGGAATATGACATTGAGATCAAGGTGACCAAATTGGTTCGTGGAAAGGGTCTATGTATGAGCAGCTTGCTTCTAAGCAACAAGCTGAGTCAGTGAATAAAAAAGAGGTTGTTTCTGTTACTATAGAATGATCAAGAGCATCCAGCTAATGATGCACCTATTCCAGGTTGGACCCGAGCCTTGGTGCATTATCTCCAAACAGGTCTATGCCCTCTAGAATGGAAAAAAGTAAAAAGGAGATACTTCAGACTACAAGCCATCCCATATGTGCTTTTTGATGGTGTCTTGTTTAAGAAGGATATCAATAGTGTTCTATTGAGGTGAATTGGGGACAGGCCAAATTGAAAAGGTATTGCATGAGTTCCATGATGGAGAAGTAAGAGGCCACTTTTATCCTTGAGTAAAAGCTCTTAAAAACATGAAAGCTAGTTATTATTGGCCTACGGTGTTCATGGATTTCTACTCATGGATCAAGAAGGTACAAAAAGTGTGCATTAATCACAAGGAAGTAGAAGTTAGTCAGCGCTTGACCCCCTTCATCCAATTTTAGTGGATCAACCATTCATGCAATGGGGACTAAAATTCATTGGGGTAATAAACCCAAATTCAATCCAGGGCCACAAGTGGATACTTATAGAAACGATAGCCTATTTCACCAAGTGGACTGAAGCAGTGGCTCTTAAGGAGGATAAATGAATCCAACATCTTGGATTTATATGAAGGAATAGCCACTAGGTTTGGAGTCCCTTGCCACTATTATATCAGATAATGCATTGAGCATTCCTTAGCACAAGGATCACTGAATGGGCTATTCAGGAATGGTGTATATCTCAGCATCATCATCCAACTATTACACCCTTAAGGTAATGGCCAAGAAGTTTCCATAAACAAGAACCTATTAAGGATTATCAGAAGGACTCTTGATGAAAATCAGAGATAACTTGGCATACAATGAATCAAAATCATCTCTATGGACTGATAGGATCACATCTAAAAGGCCCACAGGTAACTTCCCCATAGAAGCTTATATATGAAAAATAGGTAGTGTACTGCCCATATCATTAGAGCTTCCTGCTTTGGAGCTTATGAAATAGTTGGAACTGACTGAGTTTTAACCTATAGAAATCAAGTATGCAGATCTGATGGAATTAGGAGAAGCAAGAGAGCATGCAATGCAGAGCAGGGAGAAAGGATCAAGCATTTATCAAGAAGAATTTTTAATAAGAAAGAAAGAACAATGATGTTTTAAGAAGGAGACTTAGTTATAAAGTGGGATGAAGATTGGGGAAAGCTAGGAAAGCATTCCAAGTTTTATACCATTTAGAGTGGCCCCTACATGATCAGAATATGTACATGTAGCAATGTCTTCCAGCTAGATAAATTGGATGGATCGAAGAACTATAGTATATCCTGAATAAACGGGAGCTATCTCAAACATTGCTACTGAAATAGGAAAGTTCTCATCCTTGTAACTATTAGCATAGGATTTTAAATTTCTCCTAAGTGTGTATACACATTATTTTGTTGTAGCATTTAGGTTTCATTTCCCTAAGTGTTGGTGGCACAAGTTCTATTGCTTCTGGTACTGCTAGGTTGGCAGTTCATCTCACTAAAGGAAAAGACTTGTGGCCATCAGAAATGAAATCTGTAGAGCATCCATATTGGCCCTAGGTCTGGATGTCATTATTGCACTCCAACAGAGACCCATTTGTAGATAGATCAAACGTAGGGACAATTTCTCAGGTTTTAGACAATTCTCTACTCTCTTAAATTTTGCAATCTAAAATTGGGTCTCGCAAAGATAAGAGTCCATTTCAGTAGAAAAAAGTTCCAGAACCATTATTTGGCCACCACCCAGGTAGACTCCATGCCCAATGGATACTAATCCAAGGAAATGCTGATCTCTTCGTCTAGCAGGAAGACATCCCTGTGAGTCACCAAATTTTTATCTCAAATTTTCCCCATAAGGAAAAATTGATCAAAACACGACCCTGTATCAGGACAGAAATTAAAGGGACGGTTCTGTCAAATGAACCCACATTTGAAATCTATCATCTAAAGGGTAGGCAATAAGGCTCTATTTATGGATGAACAAGGGTCAGGTAAGAACTAGAGTAGAATAAAGTCTCAAAAAGACTAGAGGCTCAAAAGGAGAGAAATCTCACGAAAGTGCACCCTGTAGAGAGATGGTTACAGGTGTTCTAAAATGCTTGAAAATTTTATCTCTCTTTTTCATAGATACAATGGAAACACCTGGAAGTTCCATGTGGGTATAGCTATTTTGAATGAATTGTCTCCGGTATCAAGGCAAGTTCCTTACAGGTGTATCCTAAATTGATTTGTCCCAGGTTGAAGGGTAGAAGATAGCCGTAAAAAATTAAAACTAAGGTGATACACCAAATTTGTATGAGGGATTTGAATGAGTATATGCATAATTGATATGTGAAAGGATTCTTGATGCACCAACCAACATTTTTTACAGAATGTTAAGGGAAAAACACTTCAGAGGTATTGAGGGAAATTATAACAACAATACTGCTAAGCTAAACATGCACATTAATATCATGCAGAAATTACTGAATTTGCAATAGGGTAAGATAATTAACCAGGGAATTTGCATTCACAAGATTAATGGAAACATACACAAGACTGAAATAATTGGAAAGGCAGAAAATACTTCACATTCAGAGGGTAAAACTGGCAAAAATTGCTTCAGCACTCCTATATCTAAAAAGTCCTCCTTTGTGCTTTGCCAAAGCACACAATATATAGCAAAAATAATTTTTCCACCCTCCCTAAAAATAGACTAAGGCTTGTACTCACCCATGCATCCTATTTTTATCCTTTATCTATTAATAAATAAAAGTATAACATGCAATTAAAAATAGATCATTAATAGCCTTTGATTACATTCAGTCAAACTGAAGTTGACTGTTCTATTTTTAAGAAAAGAAGAGGTGAATAATTTGCTAATAATAAGCTTTGCTTGTTGGGAAAGTCTCTTTCCTTGTGCATGTGAATTCGATCTTCTTGTTTGTTTTTTCCTCTTGTGAAGGCATGCAAAAATACTCCTGTTTGTGAGCAAAAACAATTACAATAATTGTAATATTTGTAAAATAATCCATCCACACATCCATTTGATGGGGACCACTTCCATGTGTACATGCTCAACTTTTCCTCTGCAGTCTTTGGGGCTACCCTTGCACTTGATCACTGATCTCCATTTGATGAGTACGAGGTAAATTTTGTAAGTATTAAGGTAAGTTCTCTTTGATTATTGGTTTGTATGGACATATTACATAGTTTAGACCTTATACAAGGTCAATGCTAATAATGCCACACTCGACCACCACATGCTATAATATTTACTTAGTGGCTTTTGACCATTTGAATGGGCCTGATGATTATTGTTGGCATGTATGGTTGGCTCGCATTATTTGAAGTTTAGACTATAGTGAGTAAGTCAAAATTGCAAATAATTTGGCCGCCCCCTTCACGATGATGACTCAACCATTGGCATGTTTTGTAGGTGGCTTGTATAACTCACGTTGAGTTAGGTCTTTGATGTAGACCATCGATCTCTTATCCTATTTGATCCGATGTCATTGATCTTTAAATTATAGTTAGGGTTTCTAACCATGCATTGAATGTGGCTGTTTACCCCGAACTAACTCTTGATGGTTTGCTTCTATTTGGGAGATTAATCCTTGAGCATTGATCTATTGTCCTTTTGATTTACGGCTTGTTGATCCTTCAACCATGGTTGAGTTCTGTTGACTCACCTCTCGAGTTTGCGTGGTAAAGGGAAGCTCAACCCTAATGATCATTTCATTTGGATTTTCAGTATGCGGATGAAGCCCTGGAAATTTTTTGTTCTCTTGGCCATTGTTTGAAGCTTTTGAACTCAACTCTTTGCAAAATGGTTTTCTGTCATTCTTTACTTCTCTTGAGCTCTCTGTAGGGTCTTATGGCAACCATTTTTTGATTATTCAAGCTCTGCTAGTTTCTGTGATTTCCTACAGCCATAAGGGCTCGAACACTGGTATTTCTTGTCATTTTGATTTTGGTTGTTCAACCTATGTGGAGGAGTTCATGAGCTCAACATTCCTTGAGTTTTCTTCATGGCTATACATTGATCATTCCCGAGATTTTCTGAGTGGGATTGGTCAATTTCACTGTTATTATTGTCTTTGAGCTCATTTTTTATAGCTGTGAATACATACAATTTAAGGATCTTTCTCCCTTTTGAGCTCTGAAGGATGAAGCTACCATTGTTGAGCATATTTGAGCCCTCTGCTATTTGAAACTTCGTTGTATTTTGCTCCTGCTAGAGCTTTGTGAGCAAGTTTTCAGAAAATTCTGCCATTGTTGACCTCTGTCGAGCTCAGTTATATGTTATTAGCATCACTATTTTGATGAAGGAAAGGTAAGTTTTGACCTCTAAGTATCACTGTTGCTTCGTTATTGCCACTTTGATTTCAATATACTGATACTTTTCACTCTTTCTTTGCATTCTCTTTGTGATTTCATGGTTCCCCTGGATTTTCAAGTTGAAACTCGTTCTGGGTCCTCTTTCTTTAGTTCTGAACTTGATGATCCTTCAAGGGTTTTGATAGATCCAATTTAATTGGTGAGTTCTTTCTCGTTTCTCTGATTTCTTGATACCCATTAATGGGTTTTTTTTATCAATGGTCAGGATCTTGTACCCTTTTACTCTGATACTGCAATTTGAATATGATTTTAATGGGAATGACAATTTCTAAAATACTGGAATATTTCTTTGACTTGGATATGTATGAGTTTCTAATTCAAAGATTGTTCTCAGGTCAATCCTTGAGCCTTTTTGGAACTTACTTTTCTTCTAGCTCTGTTAGTAACCTTTTACTCATTGTGGGTTCCTTCACTAGCTGTGCTACTGGATTTTTAGCCACTGTGTGAACTGTTGTTGTTGCATTGAAAAAAATTCATTGTTTCTTGTAAGAGATTTTATGGATTCTGAAATGTTTTGAAATTTTGTGGACACCTTTGATCTCTAACACTTTGAGCTCTGAAGCTATACTGTAGTAGTCTGTACACTTGATACTTGCTTCATTTCTGAAAATTGTACTTTAGGATTGCTGCACTTTGTAAATGTTACCTCGAAATTTCATTTTCTTCAGTTTTTAAGCTATAATTAGTACTCTAAAGTTCTTCACCTTGATGACTGAAAGTGTATTTCCCATTTTGTTTTCTACTTAAATACTGCATTTGATTTACATTACAACTTTAGTATGTATGCTGGAAAAGTCGTAAATGTCCATTTTACATGGTGAAGCCCTATCAAAATTTTCCCAGAATTCTTTAATTTTTTCCTTTTTAAGCTTGATAGTAGTTGTATTTCTGATTCAGAATACAGAATGTAACACTTTTCTGTTGAAGCTGATTTGTAGTTGGAAACTGAAACATAATAACTATTATCTTGATCATGGCATGCTTTTATGCTTTTGTGTATCACTTATTTGATTTACATAAATCTTTTAAAGCATGTATTAGTTAAAAAATAACATGATGGAAAGATGTAAATATCCATTTTACATGGCAAATCCCTGTCAAAATTTTCCCAGAATTCCTCTTTCTCATTCTGTTTCAGTTGTAATCCTTTCTTTCCAGTTAACTTTAGCTTCTTCAAAATATGATTCTTCTTCTTTAGTTGCAATCTGAAACACGTACTTCTATTTGTCAGTCTCTCTTTTGCACTTGTAACTTCTTCTATTTGTATGACAGTTACTGAAACTTGAGTTGTACTCTTCCTTCATTCCAACATGTACTTAATGACTTAAATGCTTTATGCCATAGGATAGAAGTCATTGAACTCTGTAATCTTTGTTTATAGTGAAAGACTTTATTTATTTCTTCTTGGCTGCAACCTGTACCTGCACACTTAAGAAAATAGTTAGAAAATATTTAGGGATTTTTGGCCTCTCTTATGTCCATGGTTTTTTTTCTTTTCTTCTCCCTCCTTCTTTCTGAGTGAGTAAATCATGTATGGAGTATGATCTTCAAGTAATTTATATCTCCTATTATTAGAGATCCATGTGCACGAATGAGGACAAATATAGGAATATGGATTGTACCCTGAGCTCATAAAATGATAGTTTCCTCTTTTCTGTTTTCAGGTGCAGTACTCTCAGTAATGAAGATAAAGAAGGAACAAAAGCTGAAGAAGAGGATGCATCAACCAAAGGAGAAACCTCAAGGCAATGATGGGTTCACTCATACTCCTTTATTTTCTCTTTCATGCATGTGTACCTCTTATTTCAGTAGTTGTACTTTACTTTTCAGTTACATCCCACGGCTTGTGTGGGAACATTTGAAATTCCTTATGAATAAAACATTGAATTATGAAAATGAGTTGTGTATTTCTTTCTACATTTCATGCTTTCTGATATGGATTGTATGATGAACTAAACAACCCAGTAATATAATTGAATGTCTTAATCATGAAGGAAAGAACATTAAAGAATACCTATAACATCCAGTAATGAACTCTGATTTTGCAATCTGCATTTATGTTTGTTGTTCCAAAACTTAGCATTTCATCTATTCTGCAATTGAATGTCTTCATCAAGACAACACAACTATCCTTCAGGGGCCTTGTGTTCTTTTGCTGAGGATAGTCATGAAATTGCAGACTATGTGATCTGTTACATTTTGTAACAACACACATAGCTGCAGATTTCATGTAATCATTAATTAATTCAACAGTAACAATATGTCTGAAAGAAACTCCCCTAGCTTAGGTATACTTCACCAATGCTATCTATCATAACAAAGTTTTCAAGTTGCCCATTTTTACACAAGTGCAAAAATTGTCAACATTTCTGGAAATCCTGTGGGGAAAGCTGCCTGCTAGCTTGTAAACCAGTGCCTTGCTCTTGTCCATTGGGCATGGAGTCTAAAGCATGTAACCAAAATCTACCTTCCTGAAGGTCCAACCCTTCCAAAATGAAACTAAAACTGGGAAAGGATCTGGTAAACCAGATCACGTGTAGAAATGCACTTATTGAATTGAAAAACATTGCAATGTGCAGGAACTGCACTTATTGAAGGGAAATCCTACTCTAAATAGACACTGTAGGATTTTCAATAATAATGTTTGAGAAACATACCATTCACAGGAATGGGAAGTTCCTCTCCATTTAGCCTTGAGAGCTGAAAAGCATTGTGTTCTTTGCAAGCTGAAATCATGTAAGGACCACTCCAGATTGTATCAAACTTTGTGTGTCTTCCTGGATTTTACACGATCAACATCCCACTTTAACACAATATCTCCTTCATTGAAGATTTGAATTTGGATTTCTTATCAAAAGTCTTCTTCATCTGTTTTTGATTCTTTTCCATGTTTACATGAGCTTGATCTCTTAGCTCTTGTAACTCCATTAATTCTGCATAACAAACCTGCAATGGTTCATTCTCAAGTAGCTCCATTTGATGTAGCAAATCTAATGTGGGTAACTCAACTGAAATAGGCATTCTTGCTTCTCTTCCGTAAACAAGCTTGTATGGTGAATTTCCAACTGATCTTTTAGGAGTCACTCTATCAGCCCAAAGTGTTGAATTCAACATTAGATGCCAAGCTCTCTGGTTATCTTTGAGTGTTCTTTTGATGATCCTTAAAATATTCTTATTAGTACTTTCAGCTAACCCATTACCTTGTGGGTAATAGTTAGATGAAGAACTTATATAAATTCCATGATTAACAGCCCAATCTGTTACCTTTGCACCAAGAAATGCTAAAGCATTATCTGATATGATAGTTTCTAGAACACCAAATCTACAAACTATACCTTCATAAAAGGATAGTATCAAAGTTTCATTAGCATCTTTCAAGGCTATTGCTTCAGTCCAGCATGTAAAGTAATATGTAGTAGTCAAAATCCACTTGTGTCCTTATGACGAAGGTGGGTTTATCATGCCAATAAAATCAAGGCCCCACTGCATAAAAGGTTGATCAACTGAAATAGGCTGTAAAGGCAGTGAAGCTAAACGTTCTTTTCCAACAAAGAAGGCACATTTCTTACACTTTCTGATCCATTCAAAATAGTCCTTGAATATGCTGGGCCAATAGTAACCAGCTTTCATAATTTTTAAGGTTGTGGTACATGCTGAGAAATGACCTCCTGCAGGTCCTTCATGGAATTCTGATAATAATTGCTGAATTTTGTCATAGTCAACACATCGCAACAAGATTCCATTTATATCCCTTTTGAACAGTACACCATCAATGAAAACATAGGGTACAACTTGTAATCTAAAATACCTTCATTTATTCTTGTCCATACCTTCCAGATAGATGCCATGTTATAGATAGTTAACTAAATCAGTCATCCATCTTGATTCCTGGACTTCTTGAGCAAGTTCAGGTTGTTGATTTTCTAGTTGAACCATAATGTTTGATTGTTGATATGTAATTTCAGCATGATGTTTTGAATCTTTAGGTTCTGCAGTTTGTTATTTTTCCATATCAGTAAATTAGATGCTCACATAAACCTTTTCCTTGAACTGTCTTAGCAACCCGGATATCAACATCATATTCCATAACTTTCGTTATCCAGCCTGCTCTTTTCTCATTCAATTCTTTATTTAACAAGAAAGATTTCACACTTGGATGAGAAACAAGAACATGAATTTTATTGTTTGAAAGCATGTACTTGAAATTCTTTAGCCCTCTGACTACTGAAAGTACTTGTTTTTCAAGAAATGTGTACCTTGTTTCGTAATCATGCAAGCTCTATCCAAAGAAAGCAATAGGTTGCTCAATATTTTCATCATTAACCTGAGTTAATATGGCTGAGATTGTTTCAGCTCCTGCAAGTGCATACATTGTAAAATATTTATCAAAATTTGGATTTGCAAGAGTAGGAGCCTGAGAGATGGCTATTTTGATTGCTTCAAACCCTTCTCTCCCTTCACTGGTCCAAGAGAAAGTTTTCCCTTTCTTTAACATAGTTGTTAATGGTTTAACCAATGTTGCAAAATCTGGAACAAATCTTCTGACAAAGTTGATTTTTCCCAGAAAACTCTGCAATGCCTTCTTATGATGAGGTAATGATAGTTGGGATATGGCTTCGATTATGAAAGGATCAATTGCTAATCCTTGCTTAGAAACAATATGACCAAGTAGTTTACCTTGATGTATTGAAAAGATAGACTTTTTGGGATTCAAAGATATTCCAAACTGCCTACATAACTGAAAAGTCTACCTTAGATGCATTAGATGTTCATCAGAATCTTTTGAAAATATAGTAACATCATCTAAATAAACAAGGATGCATTTATTTAACAAGCTGCGAAAATCCATGTCCATTGCACGTTGAAACATTGCACCAGCATTTGAAAGGCCAAAAGGCATTCTTTTGTAAGCATAAGTACCCCACTTGGTGGTAAAAGTTATTTTGTACCTATCTTCTTCTCGAACTAGAATTTGATTGTATCCACTATAACCGTCTAGAAGAGATAGTCTATCTGAACCAGAAACTATTCTTAAAATCTGATCCATATTTGGGAGTGGGTAATGATCTTTTAATGAAGCTTTATTAAGATCTCTGAAATCCACACATAATCTGATTTCTCCATTCTTCTTCCTAACAGGAACAAGATTTTCTACCCAACTTGAATGCTTAACTGGAAAGATAATACCTGATTCAATCAACTTAGATAATTCTTTCCTCATTAGAGGCTCTATTTTAGGATTCACAGGCCTCTGTTTTTGCCTAACTGGTTTAGAATTTGGTTGTAATTTGATAGTATGTTGTGCTAAACTGGGATCAAATCCTTTCAAGTCTTGGTATCTCCAAGTGAAAACATCTTTAAATTCTTTGCAAAGATCAATAAATGAATGCTTTTCAGCTGAGGAACATACCTTTCCAAGAAACAAATTTTTCCCTTCATCAACTGAGATCTCCTCATAGTTATCAGCATGTGTTGATATCTTAGTTTTGTCTTTTCTTAACTGATCATCAGTGCTGAATATGTCTTCTAATGTGACAAGACCTTGAGGTAGTTTATTTTTCTTTAACTAAACAATCTGGTCACCATATAAGTGTTGTAATTTATCTTGATTCACTGTGGAAAACTCAGCTTCTTGCTGCAAAAACCTACAGATTTGATCATCACTTTCAAAAACTTGCCAATTCAAATCATTATCAGGTATTGAAGGCCTGACAATTAGCTTTATATGAGGCTGAATTTTGTCTATTTTCTATCTGTTCCAGCACTTCAAAACTAGCACCAATTGCTGCAAGTCAATCTGCATGCTTATTTTCTATTCTAGGAATGGATTGGATGTTAATAGCTTTGAAATATTCCATTAAGTCTGAAACTCTATGTCTGTAAGACTTCATTAACGGATTCTTACAAACATTGAAATTTCTTACTTGATTGATAACCAACTCAGAATCACCAAAAATATGTAACATGCTAATACCTCTCTTTCTGGCCCAAAGTAAACCATGAATCAATGCTTCATATTCAGCTACGTTGCAAGTGCATGAAAATTGGAGACTCAAAGCTGAGAAGTACCTTTCGTTCATTGGGGAAGTGAGCATCAAAACCTGCTCCCTGTCCTTTCTTATTTTAGCTCCATCAAAATGAAGCTTCCAAATCCCTTCTGCTAAATTTTTTGTTTTGGACAACAAGGGAAGTGGTGTGTTTTCTTCATGTAAGCAATACACACCAAACATGTGTTCTTCAACTTCTTTGAAAGGATCATGAGCATGTTCTTCATGTGTATTTTCATCCATAAACATGTTAGAAACACCATCTAATGCTGAAACATGAGCTATATTATCAAAATTAGACTAGTCTAAAGCTGAATAATTAGCTATTGCATTAGAAGCATGAGGCTCAATGTGAAATCTGGCCAACGGTTCTAAATTGATAGTAACCTTGGTCCCATAACAAGTAGTGAAAAATAAGAAGACCAATATGAAGAGAGATAACCTCCTATCTTTGCTGTGAAATCTCTAGATAAGCATAATGCAAAGTAAGGAGGTAAATCTACAACAGTGACATCTTACAGAATAGAAACATTTGGGAAAGCATGCAATGTTACCTCTAAATTTATGATTACACCAACTGTATTAGTTGCAGTTCCATCAAGTTGTAAGACACTCTTTTCTGTAGGCTCATACTGCAGAGCCTAATTTTTCTGCAATTGCTTTTGGCATAACTGTGCTACTTGCACCACTATCCACCATACAATTATGAACAAGATGTTCTTAAATAATCAAGTGATAGATAAAATGGTGGTGGCTTCTTGATGTCATGAGCATTTAAGAACTTTTTGAACCATCCATTTAACTTCTTTGATGTGGTCTTGTTCCATTGTTCCAAGGACCATGTCTACCTTCTGGACTTCCTTTTCTGTTGTTTTAGAAGAAATCTGCAGCTTAGCTAGTTCATGAGAAAGTAAATCTTGTTGTCCTGGAATACTTAGAGCATCCCACATTGAGATGTTAACATTATGATTTTTCATTACATCAACAATGTTAAAAGAAGCAACAGTTTTAGAAACAGATTCTAATGTTTTAGCATAGGATTTGGCAAAAACTGATTTTGCTTTAGTTGCTTTTGATATCTGAGGTATAAATAACCTTCTTGGATCAGGATATAGCTGTTTTTGTTGTTCTTTATCAGCTGTCACACCTACTTGTTTTTTTAGAAACAAATGCACTTTTGGCTGGTTTTGGGGCTTATGCTTCCTGTCTTATCAGTGATAGTAGGTAGAACAGGCATATTTTGTTGTTTTTTACTCCCTGCAGCCTTTTCCTTGAGCCCTAGTAGTAACTGTAATGAAATCATCCTCATTGAAACTGACTAAATTTTGTTCAGGGGCCTTTTGAACCTGATTATCTTTTTGCCCACCCTCCATTTGAGGCATGAACAATGTCGCAGATTGAGGTTGTGCAACAAGACTTATGTTCAGAAAAGCATTTGGGCAACTTGTAGCTGAATGAGGTTGATTACAAGGATGACACCACTCTTCTGTAGCCATATTAACTGGAACTAAAGTGTTAGATGAACTAGGAGCCTTTGGGTCAAATTGCCTTTGCTGATAAGGTTGCCTATAATTTTGATTCTGTTGGTAAGGCTTCCTATTTTGCTGATTTAGCTGATTTTACTGATAAGGAGCCTGATAAGGTCTACTAGGTAATGCAAGCCTATTCTCAATTGAAGTCAGCTTGTTCCCCATAGTCTACAAAGCTTTAAATATGTCATTTGATGGGGTGGAAACAATATGGATTTATAATTGTGATAGGCTGAGGAATAGGTGCTAAATCACCCAAAAAAGGCATTGAAGGCCTTGGTGCTAATTTTCCAGCTTGAATAAGACTATTTTCAGCTCGGATGGCGATATCATAGGTTGTTGGGAGCATCTCTCCTCCCATAGACTGAATCATAGTTGAAATATCATAGTTTAATTCCCTAAGATAATAAAGAAAAGTGTGATCAGCTTGAGGCTTGACACTTGCTGGAATTCTTTCCCAAGTTCTGGAAAAACGGATGTTGAAACTTGACATAAATTCATTGGGAGATCTTTTAATGGTAGAGAGTTGTTCTATAAGAGATAAATGATCTAAATTATCTTGAAATTGTTTTATAAATTTATCACCTAATTCATCCCAAGTTCTTATGCATCCAATCTCTATATTTCTATACCATTGCAAGGCTTGTCCTTTAAGAGATGCAGCTAAAAATCTCACAGCTACATCCTTATGAGTAATATTATGAACTGCACATAAGGCTGTGACATCTTTAATGTGCTCTATAGGTGTAACTTGATTTTCACCAGTGAATGATGGAAAATGTTTCATGGCAGCATTAGGGATGTCATGGTAAACTAGGATTACTAATGGGCTACCATTAGTAAAGGTCACAAAATTCCTTGGTGGTTGAATAGCCATTTGAAAAACTGGGATTTGAACAAAAAGATTGACATGTGGTGAAGGAATATTAGGAGGAGGGTTATCAAAACCAAACCTATTATAAGGTAAAGTATTACCAACTCTTCTCCTTCTTGTAGAATTCAAAGGTAAAGAAACAAAATCAGGAGGAATTCCTCTTACCGATGATCTTGTAGTCACTTTAGGCATGGAACATGCTACAATACTGGTCTGAAATCAACCCTATGGAGTCGCCAAATAGATCTTTGAGTCTTTAAAATAGATTTTTACAGCTTGCTGTCTGAAAGTAACTTTTATCTGATGTAAGATCTGCTGTAAATATTTGTAACTTGCATGCAGATCTGATTTGTGACCCACTAGGCATGCCAAAAATTGTTATCTCTCGAAAGTGCACCCTGTAGAGAGATGGCTGCAAGTGTTCTAAGCTTGCAAATTTTATCTCTCTCTTTCGTAGATATAATGGAAACACCTCAGGTTTGTGGGTATACATATTTTGAGGTGAGTCTCTGGTATTAAGGCCGGTTCCTTACAGGATGTATCCTAAATTGATTTTTTCTGAGGTTAAGGGTAGAAGATGGCTGTAAAATAATTAAAACTAAGGTGATACACCAAATTTTTATGAGGGATTTGACTGAGTATATGCATAATTGATATGTGAAAGGATTCTTGATGCATGAACCAATAATTTTCTACATAATGTTAAGGGAAAAACACTTCGAGGTATTGAGGGAAAGTATCACAACAATACTGCTAAGATAAACATGCACATTAATATCATGCAGAAATTACTGAATTTGCAATAGGGTAAGATAATTAACCAGGGAATTTGCATTCAGAAGTTTAATGGAAACATACACAAGATTGCAAATAATTGGAAAGGTAGAAAATACTTCACATTCAAAGGGAAAAACTTGGAAAATTTGCTTCAGCACTCATGTATCTAAAAAATCCTCCTTTTGTGCTTTGCCAAAGCACACAATATATAGCAAAAATAATTTTCCTCCCTTCCTAAAAATAGACTAAGGCTTGTACTCACCCATGCATCCTATTTTTATGCTTCATCTATTAATAAATAAAGGAATAAAAATAGAACATTCAATTACAAATAGGCATTAATAGCCTTTGATTACATCTTAATCAAACTGAAGTTAACTGTTCTATTTTTAAGAAAAGAAAAGGTGAATAATTTGCTAATTACAAGCTTACTTCCTAGGCAAGTCTATTTCCTTGTGCATGTGAATTTGTCTTCTTATCTGTTTTGTCCTCTTGTGAAGGAATGCAAAAATACTCCTATTTGTGAGAAAAACAATTACAATAATTGTAATATTTGCAAAATAATCCATCCACACATCCATTTGATGGGGACCACTTCCATGTGTACATGCTCAAATTTTCCTCTGCAGTCTGTGGGGCCACCCTTGCACTTGATCACTGATCTCCATTTGATGAGTACGAGATAAATTTTGTAAGTATTAAGGTAAGTTCTCTTTGATTATTGGTTTGGATGGCATATTACATAGTTTAGACCTTATACAAGGTCAATGCTAATAATTCCACACTCGGCCACCACATGCTATAATATTTACTTAGCGGCTTTTGAATTTGAATGGACCTGATGATTATTGTTGGCATGTATGGTCGGCTCTCATTATTTGAAGTTTAGACTATAGTGAGTAAGCCAAAATTGCAAATAATTTGGCCGTCCCCCTCGTGACGATGACTCAACCCTTGGCATGTTTTGTCAGTGGCTTGTATAACTCAGGTTGAGTTAGGTCTTTGATGTAGACCATCGATCTCTATCTTGTTTGATATGATGTCGTTGATCTTGAAACTGTAGTTAGGGTTTCTAACCCTGCATTGAATGTGGCTAGTAGGAATTAACTTTTATGGTTTGCTTTGATTTGGGAGGTTAGTCCTTGAGCATTGATCTGTTGTCCTTTTGATTTTTGGTCGTTGATCCTTCAACCATGGTTGAGTTCTATTGACTCACCTCTCGAGTTCGCGTGGTAAAGGGAAGCTTGACTATAATGATAATTTCATTTGGATTTTCAGTATGTAAGTGGAGCCCTAGGAAAATTTTGTTTGACGCCATTGTTTGAAGCTCTTCAACTCAACTCTTTGCAAAAATGTATTTCTGTCATTCTTTGCTACTCTTGAGCTCTCTACAGGGTCTTATGGCCACCATTTTTTGATTATTCGAGCTCTGTTAGTTTTTGTTATTTCCTGCGGCCATAAGGGCTCGAACACTAGTATTTCTTGTCATTTCTATTTTAGTTGTTTGGCCTCTATGGAGGAGTTCATGAGCTTGACTTCCTTGAGTTTTCTTCATGGCTGTAAATTGATCATTCCTGCACTTTTCTTAGTGGGATTGGTCAATTTCACCATTATTATTGTCTTCGAGCTCGTTTTTTACAGCTGTGAATATATACAATTTAAGGATCTTTCTCCCTTTTGAGCTCTGAAGGATGAAGCTGCCATTGTTGAGCATATTCGAGCCCTCTTCTATTTGAAACTTTGTTCTCTTTTTCTCTGCTAGAGCTTTGTGAGAAAGTTTTCAAAAACTTCCGCCATTGTTGACCTTTGTCGAGCTCAGTTATGTGTTATTAGCATCACTATTTGATGAAGGAAAGGTAAGTTTTGACCTCTAAGTATCATTTTTCCTTCATTATTGCCACTTTTATTTCAATATATTGATACTTCATTCTTTCTTTGCATTCTCTTTGTGATTTCTTGGTTCCCCTGGATTTTCGAGTTGAAACATGTTCTGGGTCCTCTTTCTTTAGTTCTGAACTTGATGATCCTTCGAGGGTTTTGATAGATTCAATTTAATCAGTGAGTTCTTTCTCATTTATCTAATTTCTTAATACCCATTAATGGATTTTTCGATCAATGGTCAGAATCTGTACCCTTTTACTCTGATACTGCAATTTTAATTTGATTTTAATGGGAATGAAAAGAACTGAAATACTAGAATATTTCTTTGATGTGGATATGTATGAGTTTATAATTAAAAGATTGTTCTTAGTCAATCCTTGAGCGTTTTTTGGAACTTACTAGCCTTCTTCTAGCTCTGTTAGTAACCTTTAACTTGTTATGGGTTCCTTCACTAGCCGTGCTACTAGAGATTTAGCCACTGTGTGAACTCTTATTGTTGCATTGCAAAAATTAACTGTTTCTTGTAAGAGATTTTATGGATTCTGAATTGTTCTAAAATTTTGTGGGCACCTTTGATCTCTAACACTTTGAGCTTTGAAGCTTTACTGTAGCATTCTGTACACTTGATACTTGCTTCATTTCTAAAATTTTTACTTTAGGATGGCTACACTTTGTAAATGCTACGTTGAAATTTCATTTTCTTTAGTTGTTAAGCTATAATGAGTACTCTAAAGTTCTTCACCTTGATGACTGAAAGTGTATTTCCTATTTCTTTTCTACTTAAATATTGCATTTGATTTACATTAAAACTTTAGTATGTTGTTGGAAAAGTCGTAAATGTCCATTTTACATGGCGAAGCTCTGAAATTTTTTTCCTAGAATCTGCTTTCTCATTCTGTTTCAGTTGTAATTCTTTCCTTCCATTTTACTTCATCTTCTTGAAATCTGATTCTTCTTCTTTATTTGTAATCCGAAACACGTATTTCTATTTGTCAGTCTCTCTTTTGCACTGTAACTTCTTCTATTTGTATGATAGTTATTGAAACTTGAGTTGTATTCTTCCTTCATTCCAGCATGTACTTAATGACTTGAATGATTTATGACATAGGATAGAATTCATTGGAATCTACAATCATTTTTTATAGTGAAAGAATTTTTTTATTTCTTCTTGGTTGCAACCTGTACCTGCACACTTAAGAAAATAGTTAGAAAATATTTAGGATTTTTTGCCTCTTTTATGTCCAAGGTTTTTTTTAATTCTTTTTTTTTTTCTCCTTCCTTCTTTCTGAGTGAGTAAATTATGTATGCAGTATGATCTCCAAGTAATTTATATCTCATGTTAATAGAGATCCATGTGCACGAATGAGGACAATATAGGAATATGGATTGACCCCTGAGCTCATAAACTGATAGTTTCCTCTTATATGTTCAGGTGCAGTGCTCTCAGTAATGAAGATAAAGAAGGAACAAAAGTTGAAGAAGAGGATGCATCAACCGAAGGACAAACCTCAAGGAAATGATGGGTTCACTCATACTCCTTTATTTTCTCTTTCATGCATGTGTACCTGTTATTTCAGTAGTTGTACTTTACTTTTCAGTTACATCCCACGGCTTGTGTGCGAACATTTGAAAATTCCTTATGAATAAAACATTGAATTATGAACTTGAGTTGTGTATTTCTTTCTACATTTCTACTTTCTGATATGGATTGCATGATGAACTAAACAACCTAATGCTATAATTGAATATCTTAATCATGATGGAAAGAACATTAAAGAATACCTGTAGCATCTAGTATTGAACTCTGATTTCAGAAATATGCATTCATGTCTGTTGTTCCAAAACTTAGCATTTCATCTATTCTGTAATTGAATGTCTTCATCAAGATAACACAGTTGTCCTTTGGGGCCTTGTGTTCTTTTGCTGAGGATAGTCATGAAATTGTAGACTATGTGATCTATTACGTTTTGTAACAACAAACATAGCTACAGATTTCATGTAATCATTAATTAATTCAACAGTAACAATATGTCTGAAAGAAACTCCCCTAGCTTAGGTATACTTCACTAATGCTATCTATCATAACAAAGTTTTTGAGTTGCCCATTTTTGCAAAAGTGTAAAAATTGTCAGCAAGGAGCAAATGGAATCTAAAGAGATCAAAGCGCACAGAAGAAAAATGGAAGTGGAAGGTAGAGTTCAATCGGGCCCAAATCAGCTAAGCACATAGAGCCTGCAAAGACCTCCACATGTTCAAATGACACTCCTTCAAAGGGGAGATCCAAAAGTGTGTTTTCAAATGAGTGCCAGCCCTCCACGTGGTCAAGACTAAAAAGGGGGTAGAAACGGCCCTAAATTGACTAAGTATGGAAGAGCCAGCGGAGGCTTGCATGTGTTTCTTTGGCGTAACTTCAAAAACGTGACCCAAAAGATGGTCCTCAAATGAGCGTGAAGTTTCCACGTGTCCCAGGTCAAAGACGGGTCTCATTGGCTGTCGAAAAGTCACAGGCTGACAGAAGCCTCTGCGCGTCGACTTGGCATAATTTCAAGGATCGAATATAGAGCGTGTCCCCAAACAAGTGCCATCTCATCACGTGTCCAAGGTCTGAAAGGGGACAAAGCCAGTCATAAAATTGGTTAAGTATAAAGAGCCGATAGAAGCCTCCATGTGTCAGCTCGGTGTAATTTCAAAGGGTGGATTAAAGGGCAGGCATTGAAAATTCAAAAGGCCAGCGGAGGTTTCCACGTGTCTTATCCACGTAATTTCAAGAGTGAAGTTAGGGGGCAGTTTCCAAACATGCGCGAGGCCTCCAAATGTCTCAGGTTAGACATATGGCCCCGCTAAACAAAAGACTTAGCCAAAACATAAGGAAATAGAGCAAAGCCACAAAGGGTGCCACGTGTCTCTTCAGCGTAACTTCCAAAAAAAAATCCAAGGGATAGACCCAAATGCACGCCAGCTCTACACATGGCCATGCTTCAAGTCAAAGTGGGAAGGTAGGTCGTCGAAGGAAATTCAAAATTTTTGGCTCGAAAGGCATAAATTATAGAAATGAGCCACACCTCCTCTGACACCCAAGGAGCCACATGTCAGGCCTAAATCACATGCGGGCCGACGGGCTTGAAGAGAACTTTTCACCCAAATGGAGAATGTGGACCAACGGGCTCGAAGATGCTTTTTTGACAAAATAAATCGTGGGTCAGTGGGGCATATTTTGCTTTTTTATATTTTTAGTGCCAAAGGGCACAAAGGTGAATTTCAGTCCTGCGGAACCGCTCCACTAACTAGTTTTTGCCATTTTTGTACGGACCCAGAACAAACATTCAAATGGACATATCTTTCGACCCAGTGCCCGAAATCCAACAAATTTGGCACCATTGGAAAGGTCTCAACCTTTTCTACACCATAGAAACCTGAAACTTTAATTTTGATGAAGTTAGGTGGGTGAAAATTGAGAAAACATCTTCATGCCATTAATATGTGATCCGATTGCTCCAACAACCAGATAATATTTGATTTGATCCACCATTCTTCCTTCTTCAACATGCCGAGTAGACATGGAGCGGCAGACTCGACAGATTGTGGGCAGATTTGCAGAGGCATTGACGGCTGGTAACTAAGCTCCAAATCAAGTTTCCCGCCTCTTTTCTTCTTCTCTCTTGGCTACATCTATAAAGGAAAGAGCTTGACTCATTTTAAAGGCTTGGACATTTTTGTTTTGCACCCTCCCTTCTTCCCTTGGCTGCAAGTGAATTTGTGGAGTTTTCCAAACCTCCCATTGAAGTTGTAATACAAATTTTTACCTCTTGGCTACTGTAATGTACTGTATCAAATTTAGAGCAATAATATATGCCTGTGGATGACTCTTAACCCTCTCATGTGTTCATTTTTTTCTTATGATCTCTCATTGCAATTTGGTTATTTGTGCATGGTGGTTGTATTGCATTACTATGGTCTGTGTTAAATTGCAAAATAGGGGTTTAACATTCCTTTGGTCCATCACCTTGTTAGCTTAGGTTTATTTTCTCACATCTTCTTAACCTTGTCCCCTTGGAAAGATAGAGTAGGTTTTATAGTAGATCCTCAGCAATTTATTTGTGTGCACCTGAATGGAGGAATAGGAACCGACCTTCATCTGGAGAGCTCTCTCGATTTAAAAGTCCCACACTTTGACCAATGCTCCATGTTATGAAATCAGACTGAGAGTCTCAACCCTCCAAGTTGTATACATTCAGGGGTGTTGTGATTTTGCATTAACACAAGGTATATTGATTCTTCTAATATTTTATTTTGATTAAAAGGCATATTTATTATATATAAATACATAATTTTGTATAAAGTTTTTGGATTCTAGCTTTTTCACATTCCTTAACATACCAGTTTAACATGATGAGGTTTAAGTCATTTATGGATATGTATACAACTATATATATATATATATATATATATATATATATAAGGATATGGGTTTACTTTTCTAGTTAAAAATTTAAACAGGATTGACAAAGAGGAGATCACTAGAAAAGTTAAGCTCCTAAAGATCTCCTTCTCTAATTTTCTTTAAAGGATGAAATCTAACAAAAACATAGTTTGATGGTGTCTCCAAGAGTAAGGAGTAAACTAAAAGAGACATTCCCATTTACATTCCAATCAGATTTATGAAAGATTTCTATTTTCAAATGCAATGTATTCCACTCCATACAACACCAAGTCATAGTATACATCTAATACAAAGAATTATAAATACCCATTTGAGTTGTAATTGAGCTAATTACATTTATAGCTCCAAGGTTCAACATAAATAGTGCAAGATTTAGTTTTCAATGACTCCTTTAGGTGATTAATTCAAGCTAAACTACACTATCATTTTACATTTCCTTATACCATATGTAAGAAATACAATGTAAAACTACCATTTCTACTTCCATATTTCTAGTAAGTAAAACCATCCTTTTGTAGCATAAGGAACAATTAAATGGAACCCTTTCCTCTTAGTCAACAAACTAGTCATAAGAAATATGAGTAATTATTCATTTACAACTCAACAATAATCCATTCTTTTTCAATAGGAGAAAATTTACCATAAGCTTCCAAAACTAAGGTTTGCATCCTTTTCAAAGATAGGAATAGGGAATCTCATTTTAACATGAATCATCAAAGTTTTATTACAACACATTCCTTATGGATACAATACATTTCAACTTTGTAATAATCATTTTGAAGAACATATGTGCATCCTCAACTTCCACAAAATAAGTTCTCAAACATATTCAATAGCAAGAATAAGAGATTATTACAATATGTAAAGAAATATTTATAATATCCCTCTACATAATTCTCAAGGAGAGGAATAAAGACACAACCTTTCTACAACAACCATAAAAAATCCTTACCATGGAAGTAGAGAACACAACATTTGATACAACACTTGTTTGCTCAAGATAAAAATAATTCCCAAGATGGAATATAAAGGAAGAGTTTACAACCTCCTTTACAAAAACCAAATTAAATCCAAGTGGAAAATCCTTCTCAAAATTGGGAAACAACATGTCCAAAATTCCACTTTTGCTTCATCAATCTTCAAGCTAAAAAATTGTATGTTTCCACTCCAAATGGTCTTTAAAGCACACGATTAAAGGGACTGGTTACCTCCCAACCTATTAGAATAATTCCATGCCATATCCAAAATATGGGGTACATGATAGCCTCCCTCCAATCCCGAGAGAGAGAGAGAGAGAGAGAGAGAGAGAGAGAGAGAGAGAGAGAGAGAGAGAGAGAGAGAGAGAGATGATGCATGCCTCAGTTTGCACAAGTGATTAAGTAAGGGAAAACAAACATACAAGCACACATTTTCAACATTCACAACAACCAAAACACAACAACACATGAGGGAGAAGCTCCACACTTTCCCCAAAAATGGGGAAGAGTGAAAATAATCCCATATGAAGCCAATAGGTGAATCCAACCATAGTACCAAAAAATGAATCTCCAAGCACCCTCTTTATCTCTACAAATCACAATATCCCTCCTTATCTCTCTAACCCATGCACCAAGCCTCCTCCTTGGAAATATTTTAAAACCATGATGATGTTAGGAAAATAATAGTAGTGTCAATATTATTAATATTGTAATGTGAATAATTATGTAAATAATTATTCACTATTAGTAATTATTGTTGTAATTAGTTAATAATTTGATTCTATGTTATAACAACATAATATGTTATTATACCCGTAATATTATAAACAGGTTATTTATTTCCTAGTTTGTAGGAGGTAGTTTCCCTTCCTCCATGGCTATATAATAGCCATTTTAATAGTTGTATAATACATTTTGAAATAATATATTGTGCATTCGTGAGTATTCTATTTTATTCTCTTAATTTGGTACTAAAGTAAAGTTTGGATCATGTTGTATTTAGCTTGATTATTATGTTAAGGGCACTGCATTTCTTCCTTCCCCTGTTAATGCTGGGTATTTGAAAAGGATTTTTTAGGTTTCATTGTGTTTTGATCTTTGGATTAATTTCCTCATTCCTCTTCTGACTAGCATTAAGATTGGGGATCACCTTTGCAATCCATTGTCTTCTCATTTTGGATGCATTTTTTTATTCTTTGAAGGGGCATCATTTATATTTCATTTGAAAGGAAGTTCAGGTGTAGAGAAAATGGTTATGATAGATCTATGGAATTGAATAATTGGATCCATTTGATTCTAGTTGGTGCTTAGCATAGAATTCCATTCTAAATTCCATATCAATTGGTGAAAATAATATGCCCAACTCTTTATCAACATGTGCACAATAAAAATTCTATATGCTTAGTTAAGACACTACAAATCCATTGGTGAAGATAATAGCTTCTATCATTATTTGAAGGTATGTGCATTCATTTAATTTGGTGAAAGGATAGTGAAATGTTTTTGTATTTAAGGATCAGTTTGTGTGACATTTCAAATTTGTGCATTCATAGAGATTGTACATTGAATGTTCAAAGTTATTCCACTCAAATTTGAAGACATTCATCTTTGGGGGACACTTCCGATTGGAAATTGACTCTGATATCATGACATATCTCTTACCTTTGTTGAATGCTAATTTCCCAAGGCACTTGTCACATTTTACTTGTTGCATTAGGTCATCGCCCTATTCATGGTGCATGAATAGTTTTTTTTTTTTTCTTATATGTGGTCCATTTATTAGTCTTATTTCACAAATTGAGTTTTCTAATTTATAGTTTTAAAGTAACGTGTCTAGTTCGGATATATGATACCTGCATCATTGTCAAAAGATAATGCTATTGTTTAGGTATTTTAAAAAAATTATTGTCTACATGTTCATTAGATTGTATGCATTCTAAAATTTCTCGAAGAGTCTCCATAAAAATATATTTTTCATTGTAATAGTTGTATTGAAAATTAATCTTTAATTACTTTTCGTCATCTTTTTGGTTAAAAATTCATATAAATTTATCAAGTGTCAATTTTTAAAAGTTCATTATTAGAAGTTCTCATTAAGGATCTCATACAGGTTATTTTAGGTTTGTTATTTCATAGTCATTCTCATGGAAATACCATTGGAAAAAATCAATGGACTCAATTTTCACACCTGGAAAGTCAAGATCCAGATGCAATTAATGAACAAAAATCATTGGAGGATAGTATATGGAAACAAACTGGTACCTTCAGATCCAACCAAATTGGCAGAGTAGGAAATGAGAGATGATAAATCCAAATCCATTATTGGCATTTCCTTTTCATATTCTAAATTACATTATGTCGATTTAGAAAAAACATCAAAGCAAATGTGGGATACTTTGAGAAAAATGTTTGGTTCAAAATTAGTCAATGCAAATTTTTTCCTGAAACTTCAGTTGTTCAAGCTCAAAATGAGTGATGGAGATACAATGTCTAGTCACATAATCAATTTAATATCTCTTCTGAGACAAATAGGAAAAGTAAAATCTCTAGTAGATGATGTGGATGCAAAATTTATTGTACTGAATAGTTTATAACCCAAATACATTAATTTTGTTTTCACTCTTGCTCAAATGCCTTCTTACTCAATGGAAGATATGATATCATCTCTTCTAGATGAATAAAAAATTACTAAAGAAGATGTAGAAGAGGAAATGGAAATGTATGTGAAAAATAAATACAAAAATAATCTAAAAAGGAGGACTTAGAATGATTTTATTGCAATAAAAAGGGACATACATCTAAATTTTGCATAGCTCGAGCCAAATATATTCTCAGTGGAAAATTGAATCCAAATGAACCAAATATATTTTTAAAAGAAAATTTTGAATTAGAAGATGAATGAGTGAGTGATTAACTTGATTATAATTATGAAGACTTATTGTATTGAGTTTAGATTATTGAAGGTTGGAGGAAATGGAGGATGGATGCCAATCAGAAACCTCTCGTCAGTCACCAATGATGGGGCCCCACACTAATTTGGTGACATGTATGCAGTGTGGTTTCTATTTTCAATGCATTTTAGTGTTCATGTTTGCAATGTGATGGTTTGTTGGATAAACCGCTTTCCAGAATTTTGGGGAAGATTCATGTTTTCAGAAGACTTGGTTTTGGGAAGCAGGAGAATATTTCACGGTAGACTCAAGGGATGGTTATATAGTTAGTTCTAAGCTTGTGGATCTTGTAGATTCAAAATTTGGGTGGGTAGGGAGGAAGGGAAAGTCCCACAGGAACCCAAAGAGGAAGGTAAGATTCCTATATAATTCGGCTTTACACTATGACTTTAGGAGGGTAAAGAGATAATCTATGGAGTTTGTACTTGTTCTAAGCAGGGATTTTAGGAGATGGCTCAACTGATTCAAAATGTGGTTCTTCCTCATGTTCACAGTAAGGGGGTGAATTCAAAGATTAATAATGTTCACACTAAGGGATTGAATGTTAGGAAAACAATAGTAGTGTTCACATTATTAATATTGTAATGTGAATAATTATGTAAATAATTATTCATTGTTAGTAATTACTATTGTAATTAGTTAATAATTTGATATTATGTTATAACAATATAATATGTTGTTATACCCATAATATTATAAATGAGTTATTTGTTTCCTAGTTTGTAGGAGGTATTTTTCCTACCTCCATGGCTATATAAAAGCCATTGTAATAGTTTTTCTGATAGACCCATGGCATTGAATACTTGGATCCATTGGATTATAGCTAAAGCCTAGCATATAATTCCATTCTGAATTCCATATAATTTGGTGCAGATACTATGTCTGACTCTCTATTGACATGCACATAATACAAATTCTCTATGCTTAGTTCAGACATTGCAGATCCATTGGTGAAGATAATAGTTTCTATCACTATTTGAAGGTATGTGCATTTAGTTTATTTGTTAAAAGGATAGTAAAATGTTTTTGTATTTAAGGAGCAGTCAGTGTGACATTTCAAATTTGTGCATTCATGGAGATAGTGCATTGAATGTTCAAAGTTATTCCACTCATATTTGAATACATGCGTCTTCAGGTGACTCTTCCTATTGGAAATTGACTCTGATATCATGACATATCTCTTACCTTTGTTGATTGGTAATTTCGCAAGGAACTTGTCACAATTTACTAGTTGCAACAGGTCATTTCCCTATTCTTGGTGCATGAATACTTATATTTTTTGTTATAAGTGGTCCATTTATTAGTCTTATTTCACAAAGTGAGTTTTCTAATTTATAGTTTTAAAGTTACATGTCTAGTTTGGATATATGATACCTGCATCATTGTCAAAATATAATGTTATTGTCAAGGTCTTTAAAACAATTTATTGTCTACATGTTCATTAGATTTTATGCATTCTAAAAGTTCTTGAAGAGTATCCTTAAAAATACATTTGTCATTGTAATGGTTGTATTGAAAAGAAATCTTTAATTACTTTTTGTCATCTTTTTGGTTAAAAATTCATTGAAATTTATCAAGTCTCATTGTGTGACACCCACAAAATTTCACCCACAAAACCTGGAATGAAACAAAGGTTATAAAGGAAAAATAATGGAATAAGTTTTTTTGTTAAAGGACGAAAACAACGTTTAGCTAATCCTATGGTTAACAGACGATTGCAACAAAACTAATTAAATAATAATATTTAATTTGCAGATAAGTTTAAAACTTCTTTCCTACAATCCTTAATTAATTTGATAATGAAGTTCTTAAATTCATTCCATAATTTATTATAAAAAGGTCTAGGATTATTTACCCTTCAATTTATTAAACACACTTAAGCTAAATTCCTATAATCAAGCTTACTTAGTTATAACATGGTAGATTGAATTAATTAATTACAATGGTCAAGTGGCTTTTATAAATAAAAAACACCATTTAATTAAAACGTTATAAAATCAAATTAATTCCTACACCACTAAAATGGCCCCATTCAAAACATGACCCATGTGATCAAATGATGATCTTACGTAACGCCCACCTAATATTTGTAGGGAACGATCCTAGCCATTGGATGAGATTAATCTAAGCCATTGGATTTACTAGATTTCAAACTAACCCTGATCTCTATGGAGAGCTTCTTTTATTCTTTTCATTTGACTTTTTTGCTTATATTTGTTTTGCAGGTTAAGGCAAAGAGGAAGACGAGGAAGGCATGGAAGAGGATAATAAATATTGGGGATGCCCAAATCTATTCCATTTTTTTACATGTTATTACATTCTACCCTACTTTAGCATTTGTAGTTTTCATTATTTGTTCTGAATTTGTTTTCCATGAATTTGCCCTTCTTGGGAATTTGGGGTATTTTACCCTAATAATTACTCTGGTTTTCTCAACAATACATACTCTTTTATTTTCTCTTCTTAGTAGATATACACAAATAAAACTCCTCACACACACACACACACACACACACACACACACACACAATATATATATATATATATATATATATATATATATATATATATATAATTTGAAGTGTTTGATTTAATATTAATAGCCGCAGCTTTAAAACATGCACAGTCCACTTTTAACAATGTTTCGGCCACTTATTTCCAACGTAGGGGTTTAAATTAAGCAATACATTGGTGGGGGCTCGGTCCCCACCCTCATTTCATTTAAACAAAGTATTAAGGGGGGGAGGGAGGGGTCGCCAACCACACTCCCATCCCATTTAATTAATGGGGTGGGGGTGGGGTCATCGGAGTCCCTCCCCAACCCATTCCCTCATTAAATACAAGGCGGCTACGTTGCTTACAATCAACTGTTCTTTTTTTAATATATGTTTGGTATTAAAGACAAACGACGGAAGGAAGGAATAAGAGGCCAGAAGGCACACGAGAAGGAAGAGAAGAGAGAGAGAGAGAGAATATATGATATATAGATATTATTAGATATATAGATATATATATATTATATTATATATATATATATATATATATATCTATATCTATAATTGGAAGTGTGATTAATATAATGCCGCAGCTCTAAACATGCACAGTCCTGTTAACAATTGTTGGCCACTTATTTCAACGTAGGGTGTAAATTAAGCCAATACATTGGTGGGGGCTCGGTCCCCACTCATTTCATTAAACAAGTGTATTAAGGGGGGGAGGGAGGGGTAGCCACCCACACTCCTCATCCCATTTAAAATTAATGGGGTGGGGGTGGGTCCGCGATCCCTCCCCAACCCATCCCCCTCATTAAATACCAATGGGCTTACGTTGCCTTTACATACAACTTTTCTTTTTTATATGTTTTTTTTATCAATACAACTACTTAATAATAAGAATAGTCATATCACACTATCATTAATATAATATATATATAGAGAGCTATATAGAGAGATAGAGAGATATAGATATATATGATATATATAGATATATAGTATTATATATATATATATATATATATATATATATATCACTTTTAATATTATAATTTAGTTAAAATAATATTATTATATTAATAACATTAATATATTAATATTATTAAAAGAGTTAAGTTTATTTAAATTTTTCCTTCTTTTTTTTTTTGTATTTTGATAAATGGAAAGAATAGTTAGTTTAATTAGAGGTGAAAGAGATTTATAATATCACTCCTTCAAAATTGGCTCAATCATAACTATGTTTAAGTAGGAAGTATATACAATCTTATTCACTTATATAATTATATGTACATCCTTTAATCACTTTCACAAATATAGGTATTCCTTTTGTTAAATTTTATCTAAACTAAAACTAGGAGATTGTTACGATTTTTTAAACAACTAGATACACTTAATAAAAAGGTAAGATTCATACTCATTTTAAACACAAATTAACATACTACTTCCTTCCTTTCAACTAAACTAGAATGTAACTATAGCTTAAAATTTTTTTAATATTCGTTTCATTCAAAGTAACAAGAGTAATATTTATTTTCCTCTCTCAAGAATTAAAAGACAACCTTTTTCACACATCAAGTGCAATATAACAAGATGCTCATTTCTCCTATAATAAACCATATCACATTTTGGAATAATGAAAAAACTTAAAATTAAATAGGGAAATACATTCCCATTTTACTTATTTCTACACATTTTACTTCTTCCAAACAAGGAGATAAATTTGTAGTTTCCCTTCACAATGCTAATACATTTTAAAATGCACATTCTCATACAATACTCTTAGAAGAGTTTACCAAATATAGGGATTCCCAAGTCATAAAATAACTCTCTTATAAGCTTATAGATTTAGCAAACATCCAATCAAGTGGGGATAGTAAAATAAACAATTTACTACAAGGCCTATCCCAGCCCAACAGTCAAATATATAAGTCTCGAATTTGCATCTCTTATCCCAATGGTAGCTACAAATCTTGCTTTCTTCAACTTTTCATCACAATGAAGGTCATAATACAAAGGAAGGGGGAGTAGGCAACGCTCTCTGCCCAACCTTGAATCCATTAAGAGGATAACCAATCCCCTTAATGGCCACCAAGCCCCAACCAAAGAACCATGAGGGGTCTTGAGCAACAAATGACAACTTTCAACAAAGTGGCTTCAAAACAACATACATTTCCAAGACATTCAACACAACAAAAAAGACATATTTTACAATTTGTAACCTTCTCAAAACAACACAAAGGTTTGAAATCAAACCAAATATAGCAAGGGCTATGGGAAACCACCTCCTTATGCCTCTCAAGTGAAGTGGAGTCTCACCCTAAGCCTCCAAGTGCACAAAACAATCAACACAAAATCCTTATCTCTCCCTTGCAAGTATGCAACAAAATAACCATGATTTCCTTTTCACTCCCCATAGCTGAAAATCCCATTCACACTCCCACCAAATGCATGCCTCAAAAAAATCCCTTTTCCCTCCCCAATGGTCCCATAATCCCTTCTCCCACACCCAACTTAAGGCCTACTACCCAACCAACACACAAGAACATTCACAAGACTTAAACAATTTTAACAAGCACAAACATTTCATATAAACAAGAATAATAAAAAAATAACCAAGGTGGAGAGCCTACCTCTCCATCAAGCTCCAAGAAAACTTCAAAAGTCTTTCAATTCCAAGCCAAGCAATTTCCAAAATCACTCCAACAAGCTCCAAATCCAAAAGTGCACAAGAAGAAAAATGAACAAGTAACCCCCATTCCAACCAAAAATCATCAATAAATAGAAATGGAATGTGAGGATGATGAGGTGGATCCATGTAGGATGTCACTTCATCATTCCTCCATCCCCACACTCAATTCAACACACCAAGTCCAAGAAAATCAATGCACTTGTAAGAACTATGACAAACCACATGGCTCACAAACTTGCACACCATGCTTTCAAAGGACACAATAAATTAAGGTAGAAGGAAAGTGCAATTATTTTCTCTCTTTTACACTCAAAAAGGGATAAATAAGTCAAAAATAAGATTCCCAACCCATAGGTAGGGTTGTTGGGTAAATTTAAGAGGCATGGGAAAAGCCTTGCTTTTCCCACAAGCCTCTAAAAAGGACCCCCAAGTCAAAATCCGAATTTTAAAGTTGGGGTGGAGTAAAAAACTCACAAATCAACATAAATTTCACTTACAAAAAGGACTACCTAACCTCATTATTAACTATTTTTCACATCCCAAATTTAGTTAACCAAATAAGAACAATTTAGCTTAATTAAGACACATTACAACATGCTAATAAAGTGACAACAATTACAAAAATTTAAATGCATAAAACACAAATAAAGCACATACAAAAATTAAAAGAAAGGGAACAAAATTCACCCCATGGCCACATATGTGAGGTCACCCCCATGGAAACCTCCTAGCTAGGCATGCAAAACACCACAAAACAACATTACACAAGTTGTCAAATTTTGGCCATGTTTCTCAACACCCGACATCCTTCTGTGGTTGGTCCCCTATCCCCTTTGATGTATGTGATCAAATTTCCACAATATGACAAAATACCTCTCTAGCCTTTCAGTTGTATTAACAACATCGAGACAATATACATATAAGATCAATAATCATCATTCGACATTAGCAATTCTATTATCCATCAATATATCAAAAATCTAATCCTAACATCCATGAGATTATAATTCTACTCAAAACATCTAGAGTATAATGTGTTAGTATAAAATCCAAATCATGTAAATCAACATATATCAAATTGTCTATCATCACCATCTAGTGCATCATAATAAAATGTAAACCACATAATGTCAATAGTCCAAATATCAGTATAATCTATCATCTACTGATCAATGTATCATAATCAAAATGTCTGAGTATCAGTCCAACAGTATCAATATCAAAATGAAATAGTGTCAAAGAGGAGTGGGCACTACATCCCCCTCCCCTTAGACTCGACTTCCTCCTGGAAGTCACTAGAATAGCTGAGGAAACTGGGCTCACAATATAGTGGCATCCTCCCAAGTGGCTGCAGTCTCATCATACCTATCCCACTAGACCCACACCTGGTCAATCTCATAGCCTCGAAGGCCTAGGGTCCTTTGCTCTATGATGCACACAGGCTCCACTGACACCTTCCCCTGCTCCTACACCTGCAATGCGGTCCAATCCAAAACATGAGAGGGATCTGGAATGTATCTCCTAAGTACAAAAACATGAAATACATCGTGCACATGAGACAAGCTGGGTGGAAATGCTAGATGATAGGCCAAAGGACCGATACGCTCCAAGATCTCAAAGGGACCCAAAAATCTAGGAGCTAACTTAGAGCCTTTTCCATAACGATAGGACTCTTATGAGGCCTGACATGAAGAAACACCTTCCTGCCCACCTCAAAACTATGATCAGTCCTCCTCTGATCTACATATTTCTTCTGTCTATCCTGAGCCTCCTGTAACCTCTGTTCGAATCAAGACAACCTACTGCTCCATATCCTATACTAATGTCTGGCCCAAGAGAAACCTTTGTCCTCCAATCTATCCCAACTCAATGGTGTCCTGCACTCTCTGTACCATACAATTCCTGAAAAGGAGCCATACCAATCAAACTTTGAAAATTGTATTATTGTAGGAAAAATCCACTAATATACAAGTACTCCTCCCACCTAGACTGATGGTCCATGACATACATCTGCAACATATCCTCCAAGATATGATTCACCCACTCTGTCTTCCCATCTGTCTCTGGATGATAAGTTGTACTAAGTTGATACTCATCCCAAGAACCTGCTGCATGGTAGTCTAGAAATGAGAGGTGTATAAGGGATCACAGTCAAAAATAATCTTCCATGAAATCCCATGTAGTCTAACAATCTCATCAAGGTATACTCGTGCCACTACACTAGCTATATAGGTGGTCTTCACCAGAGAAAAATGAGCCACTTTCATCAATCTATCCACCGTGACCATGATGGCGTCATGGTGGTATCTCGACGTCGGTAGCCCTACTATGAAATCCATGGAAATGGTGTCCCATTTCCACTCCGGTATGGCATGTGGGTAGAGAAGGCTAGCTGGATGTTGATGCTCGGCCTTCACCCTCTGACACTCTAAACAACATGACACAAATTGAGCTACATCTCTCCGTAGACCTCTCCAATGGTAAAGTTTTCTCAAGGTGGCATGCATCTTCTTCACCCCTGGATGGGATGAATAAGGTGCATGATGAGCCTCTGCCAAGATATCATGTCTCAAGCCTCCATCTCTAAAACATATATCTAACCTCTGTGTCTGAGAAGACCATCTTGAATCTAATGAAAATCCATCAAACTTCCCCTCAAGGGGTCTCTGAGACTCAATATCTGATCTGGCTACAAGGTAGAAGTTGTCATGAGGAAGCTACTACAAAATCCTGCTCCACAAATTTGTACCCACTGAAGTAGCCATAACCAAATGTCTCTGTCTACTCAGGGCATCTGCAACCACATTCTCCTTCCCCTTCACATGCTCTATCTCCATGTCATACTCACAAAGAAACTCCATCCAACACTGCCACTGACGAGCATTGAGATTGGGTTGTGTGAAGAGGTGGTGAAGACTCAAGTGATCAGTCCTGAGTATAAATCTCCTACCAAGAAGGAAATGTCTCCATCGAAACCAAGGCATGCACAAATGTTGCAAGCTCAAGGTCATGAGTCAGATAATTGAGCTCATAATCCTTGAGTTTGTGAGACTCAAAGGCTACAACATGGCCCTCCTACATCAACACACCTCCTAATCCTGCCAAAGAAGCATTTGTGAAATGAAGAACTCTCCTTGAGGGATCTGGCACTGCAAGAATGGGTGTTGTCATAAGGCATTCCTTTAGTGTCCTGAAGGCCTACTCACATCTATCTGACCAGATGAACTTCTTCCCTTTCTGCTGAAGGGAAGTGATGGGGTGCGTAACCTGAGAAAAGTCCTGAACAAATATCTTGTAGTACCCTGCCAACCCCATGAAACTGTGCACCTCGTCACACTAGTAGGTGCTGGCCAATCCATAATGGCTCTAATCTTGGAAGGATCAACTGTGATACCTTCCCTAGAAATGATGTGACCCAAATACTGCACCTCTGACTGAAAGAATGCACACTTCTCCAGGTTCCCGTAAAGCTACTACTCATGAAGACACTGTAGAACCTGACAAAGGTGCTCCTCATGCTCCTCATGCATATGAGATAAGATCAAAATGTCATCAAGGAACATGAGGACAAAATGGTCTAGAAAATTCCTGAACACCCCATTCATCAAACTCATGAACACTGCAGGGGCATTCATCAGACTGAATGGCACAACTGTGAACTCATAGTGGCCATATCTCATGGAAAGATGTCCTATGAATATATGCCTCTGCAATCCTCAGCTGATGGTATCCTGACTTAAGATCAATCTTAGAAAACATAGTGGCCCCCTTCATCTGATCAAATAAATCATCAATGTGAGGAAGGGGGTAACTGATTCTTGATCATTACTTTGTTCAGCTGACGATAGTCCACACACAACCGCAAGGATCCATCCTTCTTCTTCACAAAAATCACCTGGTGCACCCCAAGGGGATACACTAGGATGGATTAGGCCTTTCTCAAGAAGGCCCTCAAGCTGTAACTTGAGCTCACATAGCTCAGGTGTGGTCATCCTATAAGGAGCGTGTGAGATAGGTTCCACTTCTGGAACCAAATCAATGTGAAAATCTATCTCACGTGGGGAGGCATCCCTACAGTTCACTAGGAAAACATCAGAAAAATCCTACAAAATGGGGTGATCATCAAGTGAAGGTCCACTAGCCCCATCCTCCAACCTATCACTAACTGTAATAGCATACAAATGACAACCCCGTCACATACACCACTTCAGCTGCATAGTAGGAAATAGTGCAAATAGATATGGGTCTCCTAACTCCAACAATCACTGACTCCACTCCCAAATCATCTACACAAGATATCACCTTACTATGGAAATCAACTCTAGCTCTATGTGGAGACAACCAATCCATGCCCAAGATAACTCCATACGAACCCAAGGGAAGGATACAAAGATCCAAAGTAGTGGTAAAGGGTCCTAGGTCCACTACACACTCCTTGACTAAGGATTCTACTGAGATCTTGGCTCTAGAAGCCATCTCGACATCCCAACTAAGGCCCTACCTAACTACCACTAGCCTGCAACACTCTACTAAAGATGGAGAAATGAAATAATCTAATGATCCTGAGTCAAATAAAATAGGGATAAAAATACCACCAATGCTACCTATGGTCTCTATCACCATTCCCTGGTGCTCTTCCTAGTGGTTCTCGACCGCTGCATATATCTTGTGGCTCCTAGCCATGTCACCAACAGTAGGCTCAGAAATAGGTGCCTTACCCTCATTAGAAGGGTTTTGAGGGCACTCTCTCCAATGATGTCCATGCACGCCGCATCCATAACAAGTACCTGGTCCTCTCCACTAAGTGGATAGTCCTCCAAGTGGCCCAGTAGTACGTGATGAAGGACCTGATGATCCTTCCATAGATCTCTATGGGTGTTGTTGTGGACGTACTCCTACTCAACTGTGCTTGAGGTAGAGCTTATGTCCTATTGGGCCCCCTAGCTAGAGGTCCCATACTATACCCTCTCTGAGCATCATGGCACTGTGGAGGTCGAAAGGGTGGTTGAGTTTGTTGTTGTTACTGCTGAGGAGGTGGAGGAGGCCAGAAGGAAGACTATGTTGAAGTGTGTCCACCACGAGGAGGAGGAGTTGATCCCCTATATCTACTATCCTGTAACTGTTGTATGTGGCTCCTCACTCTGTCATGAGCCTCTTGAGTCTTCCCCCTAGTTTCCTCTGATAATATAGGCCTTCTCCATGGCCTCTGATAATGTCTGCGGGAAATGAATGTGCACTGCCCCACCCAAGTCTAAGTTCAGGCCCAAGATGAACCTATGAACTCTAACCTTCTCATCCTACATGTAGTCTACATACTAAAGTAGATCCAAAAACCATCCCTCATACTCTGCTACTATCATGGAGGCCTGTCGTAGATCATGAAACTCATCAATCCGTGGTGCTGAATGAATCTCCTGGATATATACCTACTCCTAAACACTCCTCAAAGAGCTCCCAAGTAACTATCTCTGAATCCACATGGAGCTTCTTCTCCTCAGTCCTCCACCAAAATCCAGCTCTGTCTCTCAGAAGGTGGATGACAACACGAGCTTTCATGTTGCTAGAACAAGGACATAGCTTGAAGCATCCACTCAAGCTAACCAACCATGCCTCTTCCCAAAATCCCCTTGTGTCTCCCAACAAAATGAGGTAGGTGTAACTTCAGTATCTCTCTGATGTGATCTTTTTCCGTCAAATTTTGACTGTCGACCTCTAGGTCTCTCTGCATGATCATCTCTCGGCCTAGGGCTCCTAGACCTATCTTTGTGCCCATAGCTCTATCTTTGTGCTCCCTAGGAGGTGAACTCATGCCTAACCGACTCCACATGGGATTTCTCTTCCCTATCCTCTGCATTGTGACGTGAAGGTGCACGAGCCTCTACTGATGGCTCTCTGTCCTGTCTGCTAGGTCGCCCTCCTAAAGATCCTCTGCGTATAACAACATTAACATCATGTAGTGTCTTGCAATATCTGAGGGAAAATAGCCACTACAGCCTGATCTGGGGGTGGTAGGTCTAGTTCCACGTGTAGGAACCCCTCATCTAGTCCACACCTCCTGCACAGACTAAGATGAGTGTTAGTTTATCATCATCTAAGTTTTTGTTTCAGTTTTCTAAGTTTTCTACATTTAACAAAATTTCATGCAATGTTGTGTGTTCTAGGTTTAGAGTTGCGCTAGGTTTAATTGTTTATGTTTCATGTTTTCTAGTGTTCCCAGGGTCCAAGCGTTGAACCCATGAATCTGATACCAAGTGTAACACCCACAAAATTTCACCCATGAAACCCAAGATAAAACAAAGGTTATAAATAGAAAAATTATGGAATAATTTTTTTTTAAAAGAATGAAAGTCGGTTAACGTTTAGCTAAACCTTGGTTAACAAATGATCATGTCACAAAATAATTAAATAATAATATTTAATCTTCAATTAGGTTTAAAAATTTCATTCCTATAATCCTTAATTAATTTAATAATGTGGTTCCTAAAGTCATTCAATAATTTATATAAAAAGTTCTAGGTCTAATTTGCCCTTCCATTTACACAAATAGTACTATTAAATTTAATTCCATAAATATAAATATTGTCTAAGATACTTAAGGGAATGAATTACTTAATTACACTAGGTCATGGCCTCATTAATTTTTAGAAAGATACTAAAATAAAACATAATGAAATACAAAATTTGATTAACTTCAACACCACTTAAGTGGCCCCATTCAAAACATGACCCATGTGATCAAATGATGATCTCACCTAACTCCCACCTAACATTTTTAGGGAACAATCTTGACCATTGGATGAATCCAATCTAGGCCATTGGATCTATTAGGTTTCAACCAACCCTAATCTCTATGGAGAGTTTCTTTTATTCTTTTCATTTGACTTATTGACTCATTTTTTTTTGCAGGTTAAGGGAAGGAGGAAGAGAAGGAAGCCATGGAAGAGGAGGATAGAGCTTGGGGAGGCCCAAATCTATTTCATTTTCATTTTTATTTGTTATTCAATTCTACCCTATTCTAGGGTTTGTAATTTTCATTATTTGTTTTAATCTTGATTTAATAAAAATTCCCTTCTTGGACATTTGGGTATTTTACCCTAATAATAAATCTAGTTTTCTCAACAATAAATACTCTATTTTTTTTTGGGTATATACACACAAATAAAAATTTCTTAAATATATCTATAAATATATGACATATATATATATATGATATAGCAATAAATATGTATATACATATATATATATAATAAATTCATTATAAATAATATGTATAACCTTCACATACAACATTTATTAAAGATATATATATATATATAATATATATACACGTATATATGGGTGAGGTATAATTTATATTAAAAGCGGTGACAAGTCGCACTATTATTTGAACCCCCTTATTAATTCCGAGCATAGATATTAACAAAGTTTTATATTGCCGATTGGTGGGGGCTCACCCCCACCCTTTTTTTTTAAAAATTATCTAAGGGGGGCGGGGGTGGGGTCGACCGAACCTCACCCCCATCCCTCTATATAAAACTTATGGGCAAACAATGGGGTTGGTGACCCCATATAAACACTTTTGCCCCCTGCCCAATTTTTTTCATTAAAACCAATTAATACCCCTGTACAATACCATTTTTTTGTTTAACCCCACGCGGCCCCCATTTAATTTATTAAAAATTTTATAAAGTTTTAATAAATAATAATAATTAATAAACCAAATTATATTAATATATTTATATATATATATATATATTAATATATTTAAATTTCAATATTATATTTAATTAAATTTTTATTAATCAATAACATTATATATTAATATATTAATAATAGTTTCTATTAAAAATTGTTTAATCTTTATTTTTTTTTTTTGATGGATGGAAACAATAATAAGTTAAATTAGATATGAAATAGGCTTTATGAGAAATTTTCTTATTTGATTCAATCATATATATATTAAGTAGGAAAACATATATAATTTTATTCACTTATATAATTATGTTTATCTTTTAATCAACAAATATATTGGTTCTATTCCATTTGTTAAATTTTATCTAAACTAAAACTGGGAGAAACCTGTTAAGATTTCTTACACAACTAGATAATCACTTAATAAAAAGGAAGATTCATACTCATTTTAAACATAAATTAACATACTACTTCCTTCCTGTCAACTAACTAGAATGCAACTATACCTTAAAGTTTTTTCAATATTCCTTGTATTCAAAAACAAGAGTAATATTTCTTTTCTTCTCTCAACAATTAAATGAAATCCATTTCACACAAGTGCAATATAACAAGATTTCCCCATTTCTTTAAAATGGACCATGATCACATTTTGCAAGCAATGAAACACACTCCAATTTCCATCAAGATACATTCCCATTTTATCTCATTTAAAACTTTCTACTTCACCAACAACAATGTGATAATTTTGATAGTTTCCTTTCACAAACTAACTCATTTCAAAATGTACTTTTCTCATTCAATACTTTTATAATAGTCTACCAATATAAAAGGGATTTCCAAGAAATAAAATGGTTTTCTTTCAAGCATATAGATTTTACAAACATCTACTCAAGTGGGAGTGATAAGAGGAAAAATTTACAACATAAGGCTTTCAACAAGGCCAAATATACAAGTTTTATATTTGCATGTCTTCTCCAAATGTAGCTCCAAATCATCACATTCTTCAACTTTCACAAAGAAGGATCACAATACAAAGGAAGGTGGAATAGGCCACACTCTCCGCCAAACCTTTAATCCATTAAGAGGAGAATCCATCCCCTTAATGTCCCCCGAGCCCCAACCAAGATAACAATGAGGGGTATTGAGCAACAAATGACATCTTTCAACAAAATGGCTTCACAAAAACATACATTTCAAATACTCAACACAACAAAAACGACATATTCACAAGTTTGCAACCTTCTAAAAAAAAACACAAAGGTTTAAAATCAAACCAAATAGAGCAAGCACTATGGGAAACCACCTCCTTATGCCTCTCAAGTGAAGTGGGAGTCTCACCCTAAGCCTCCAAGTGCACAAAAAATCAACACAAAATCCTTATCCCTCCCTTGCAAGTATTTAACAAAATAACCATGATTTCCTTTTCAGTCCCCATAGGTGAAACTCCCATTCACACTCTCACCAAAAGTGCATGCCTCACAAAACTCCCTTTTCCCTCCCCAATGGTCCCATAATCCCTTCTCCCACACCCAACTTAAGGCCTACTACCCAACCAACACACAAGCACATTCACAAGACTTAAACAATTATAACAAGCACAACATTTCATGTAAACAACTACAATAAAAAAATAACCAAGGGTGGAGAGCCTACCTCTCCATCAAGCTCCAAGAAACAATTCACAAATATTTTAAATTCAAGCCAAGCATACTCCAAGAAATTTCCACAAGCTCTAAATCCAAAAGTGCACCTAAAAAAATTAACAACTAACCCCCATTCCAACCAAAAACCATCAATAAATAGAAATGGTAAAGTGAGTATGATGAAGTGGCTCCATGTAGGATGTCACTCCATCATTCCTCCATTCTCAAACTCAAGTCAACACACCAAGTCCAAGACAATCAATGAACTTGTAAGAACTATGAGAAAACCCACATGGCTCACAAACATGCACCCCATGCTTTCAAAGGACACAATAAATTGAGGTAGGAGGAAAGTGCAAATGATTTTCTCTCTTTTACACTCAAAAAGGGATAAATAAGTCAAAAATAAGCTTCCCAACCCATAGGTAGGGTTTTTGGGTAAATTTAAGAGGCATGTGACAAACATTGTTTGTCCCACAAGCCTCTAAAAAGGCCCCCAAGGAAAAATTCAAATTTTGAAGTTGGGGTGGAGTAAAACACTCACAAATCAACATAAATTTCACTTACAACAAGGACTACCTAACCTCATTATTAACTATTTGTCACATATCAAATTTATTTAACCAAATAAGAAGAATTTAGCTTAATTAAGACACATTACAAAATGATAATAAAGTGACAACAATTACCAAAATTTAAATGCATAAAACACAAATAAAGCACATACATAAATTAGAAGAAAAGGGAAAACATATCACCCCATGGCCACATATGTGAGGTCTCCCCCCATGGGAGGCCTCCAAACTAGCAAAAACATCACAAAACAACATTACACAAGTTGTCAAATTTTGTCCACGTTTCTCAACACTCTGACATCCTTCTATGGTTGGTCCCCTATCCCCTTCGATGTACGTGATAATATTATCTGCAATATGACAAAATACCTCTTAGGCCTTTTGGCCGTATTAACAACATCGAGACTAATATACATATAAGATCAATAATCATCATTCAAATCTAGCAATTCTATTATCCATCAATATATTAAAAATCTAATCCTAACATCCGTGAGGTTATACTTCTACTCAAAACATCTAGAGTATAACGTGTTAGTATAAAATCCAAATCATGCAAATCAACATATACCAAATTGTTCTATCATCACCATCTAGTACATCATAATAAAATGTAAACCACATAATTTCAATAGTCCAAATATCAATATAATGTATCATCTATTGATCAATGTTTCATAAGAAAAAAGTCTGAGTATCAGTCCAACAATATAAATATCAAAATGAAAAATTATCGAAGAGAAGTGGGCACTACACATTGTCTAAAATTTCATTGTCAGAAGTTCTCATTAAGATACTCATGTACATGATTTTATGTTTGTTATTTGCATATTCATTCTCACGAAATACGAATAGAAAAATTCAATGGACTCAATTTTCATACTTGGAAAGTCATGATCCAGATGCAGTTAATGAAAAAAAATCTTTGGAGGATGTTAGATGGAAAAGATCTCGCACCTTTAGATCCATCCAAATTGGAAAACTGGGAAACGAGAGATGATAAAGCCAAATCCATTATCGGCCTTTCCCTTTACGATTATGAATTACCTTATGTTGATTTAGAGAAAACATCAAAGGAAATGTGGGATACTCTGAGCAAACTCTTTTGTTCAAAATCAGTCAATGTAAAGTTTTCCCTAAAACTTCAGTTTTTCAAGCTCAAAATGAGTGATGAAGATACAATGTCTAGTCACATCAACAATTTAATATTTCTTCTGAGAAAAATTCATAAGTAAAATATCTAGTAGAAGATGTGGATGCAAAATCTATTATGTTGAATAGTTTACAACCCAAATACAATAATTTTGTTTTCACTCTTGGTCAGATGCCTTCTAACTCATTAAAAGATATGATATCAGCTCTTCTAGATGAAGAAAAAAGGACTAAAGAAGATGTAGAAGAGGAAATGCAAATGTTTGTGAAAAATAAATACAAAGAATTATCTAAAAAGGAGGACTTAAAATTCTTTTAGTACAAGAAAAATGGACATACATCTAAATTTTGCATAGCTCGAGCCAAATATATTCTCAGTGGTAAATTAAAGCCAAATGAAGCAAATATAATTTTAAAGGAAGATTCCAAATTAGAATATGAATGAGTGACTGATGAACCTGATTATAATTCTGAAGACTTATTGTATTGAGTTCAGATTATTGAAGGCTAGAGGAAACAGAGGATGGAGGCCAATCAGAAAGCTCTTGTCAGTCACCAATGATGGGGCTGCCCACTAATCTGGTGACATGTATACAATGTGGTTTCTATTATCAATGCATTTTAGTGTTACTCTTTGTAGTGTGATGGTTTGTTGAATAAACCGCTTTCCAAAATTTTGGGGAAGATTCATGTTTTCAGAAAAAATGATTTTGGGTAGCGGGAGAATATTTCAAGGAAGACTCAAGGGATGGTTATCCAATTAGTTCCAAACTTGTGGATCTTGTAGATTAAAAATTTGGGTGCCCAAGGAGGAAGGGAAAGTCCCACATGAACCCAAAGAGGAAGGGATCATTCCTTTATAATCCGGCTCGACACTACACATTTACTAGGGTAAAGATATAATATATAGAGTTTCTACCTAGTCTAAGAAGTGATTTCAAGAGCTGGTTCAAATTCTTCGAAATTTGGTTCTTTCTCGTGTTCACAGTAAGGGGGTGAAGTCAAAGATTAATAATGTTCACACTAAGGGGTTGAATGTAAAGAAAATAATAGTAGTGTTTACATTATTAATATTGTAATGTAAATAAATACGTAAATAATTATTCATTGTTAGTAATTACTACTGTAATTATTTAATAATTTGATATTATGTTATAATAATATAATATGTTGTTATACCCCTAATATCATAAATGATTTATTTGTTTCCTAGTTTGTAGGAGGTATTATTCCTACCTCCATGGCTATATAATAGCCATTGTAATAGATGTAGAATACAGTGTGAAATAATAGATTGTGCATTCGTGAGTATTCTGGTTTATTCTCTTAATTAATGATTTCCTTGCCAAGGATTGGGAAAGAATTTCAAACCATATGAAATTATTTCCACACATCAAACCATATGAGGGGAGGAATAAATAAGACCATCATGGCTTTCCCATCGATCCATGTGGTGAGAAAGTATTCCTCCCCCTTCCCTAACATTCCAAAATCCATCACAAAGCATGATGGATGAAGAAAAATACAATAACAAAGATCCACCAACACACCCATAATCCAACTTACAACAACACAAAAAGACACCAATTTCATTTCATAACACATGATATTTCCATAAACAAAAATATATTAGAAGAAAAATGAGACCTTCCTCAATAAATCTCTCCAAAAAATCTATGCAATCCAAAAATCCAAAGCTCCAAGCTCCACAAGCACACCCAAAATCCCCAACACCCAAAAGTAAGAATGACCAAAAAGTATCAACCCCTCTCCATGAGGGAATATAAAAAGGAAAAAAGATAAAAATTCTCTCGAATGAGAGGGTGACATGTGTCACCCTTCTCATCTCCCCACAAAATATTCCAAAAACAAAATCAAGAATAAAATAACTCTCATTTTGGAGGTAAATTCCAATTTCCCCAAAATGTAATTAAATCCAAAACCCCTACAACTTTTAAGAAACAAAAAAACCAACTCTCTTACATGAAACAGATATGTGAGGGGTCAAATGGGATGGAAAATCCCATTTGGCCTTGAAAAGAGACCCCCCTACCCATATGTAAGGTCCAAGGGGTCCTTTTCCATGAAAGGGAAGCTCCCAAAATGAAAAGGGGTCACCAAAATTGTCACTTTTAGCCCAAATCCGTGATTGGGCTAAATGGCATAAGGGTTAAGGTGGTGGGGCCCATCAAGTGACACTTAGGTGGTCCCATACCTCAAACAACCATACCTCAAATAAAATACTTAATTAACATTAAACACAATTAGCACAAGTAGGGACCACTAGTCCCCTAAACTAGCTCAATACAAGACTAAATAAATTACAAATAATAAAATTACATTTAGGGATCACCCATGGTGCCAAAATAAGACATACAACAACATATAAGGCTTAAAACAATCAAACATGGCTAGGACTCGGCCTAGTTGGCCGTTTGTGCAAACCCAAAGTGCAGTGCTGAAACCCATGTTCTCTTGTGTGCTTTAATTTGCACACTCAATGTAAACATTAAACATACATGCCCAATAAAATATCAACCAAATAATCCAAATAAATCATACATGGATAATTCATGCTAACTATACCAAATAATGTCAGTGTGAAATGGCTAACGCTAATCATATACATCCATACTAACTCAAAATATATTAACCATCTAAGTAACACATGACAACATCCAATTAGCCACTACAATTCACATGATAACCAAGTATATGATAAAACCATAAGAAAATCCATCACATGTTAAATGAAGCCAACTATAACGTAATATGCTGATATTCAAAATCATACTATGCAAGAGCTAAGAAATGATCCACAATAATAGCTTGGTGATATGCACGCAAATCACCACAAAGTGTCATCAAAAGAAACATAATAAAAACATATAGTAGTCACATGATGCTAAAGTCCATGTACATCATCAATAGAAGTATTGAGTTAGGAAAAGAACTATGGTAGCAAGAGGTGGGCACTAGAAATACAAAACTGTTGTTTTCTATTTACTGGCCGTAGAAAAAATGCCAAAGAAAGAATAGTGACGTTGCATCACACACAACAACAAAAGACATCCAAGCACCAAAACACTGCTTTGATACCAATGATGGATGAAAAGATGGGAGCATAATTATATGATGATTTAATTTGATGCAATATAACAAAATTTATATAAAGAGAGTAGATGATTAGTCAGTTAGACTTCAGGTCAGTTTAGTAACTGAATGTCCTACATGTAACCAATAGGTCGGTGGAGCTACTGATAGGTAGAAGATAATGTAATATAGACAGTTTTAGCTAATAGAGGATCCCATAAAAATATGATCTCAATTTTTTACACATTCTCTTCTATTCCTATTGTGTAGGGTTACCGTAGGAAAATGTGTAATTCTAGCAATGGAAAATTTTGGAGAATAATACTTCTTAACTCAATTTAGGATTTCAGTTATCACAAGGGATTAAGCCTTAGCCAGACTACAAAGTTGTCTAGGGTGCTAGGATTTAGGGAGTGCCTGAATTCAAATATCTCTTATTTTAAAAATGATTTACCTGAAAATTTAATATTTATTTAATCATTTATTGATTTTATTATATATGAATATAAATTTCACGCATAGCATAAAAATATGATAAAATATTTTTGCAAGTAAAATTAAATATGGCATATTTATTAGCTCATATGATTTTGTTGTTATTGTTACCTATTCTCCAATTTAACTTTAGCTAATAGAGGTGTGTAATTTTTTCTAGGAAAAGGTTCGTACATTTTTTATAATAGAGGTGAACATAATTGAGGGAAAGAAGTAGTAAATTTTGTATTCCTATTTTTTGGGGGAAATTTCTATTATTTTTATGGAGGAATTGGTGGGCCTAGTCTAAATAACACTTTTCACAAAAAAAAAGAAGAAGAAGATTTACATAACCATTTGTATTGCTTCCTAAAAAATGGTACTTTGTTCAGGTTTGAGTCTCATCATCTATTTTATATTGGTAAATTGGACTTGCAAGAAACCGTTTATTAAAGTTTATATTTGTTGTATAAAAATCTCTCCATCAATAGAATATTTATCATATTCATGTGATAATTTTACAAGATTTATTTTCTTGTTGTATGACAATATCTCTAAAAAAATTCTTTATTGTGATGTTAATGAAATTTTGAAAAGACAAGAATGCAAATAGATTTTATTTATTTATTTGATAAGAAAAAATTATTTAAATAAAATAGTAAGAAAGGCATCTGCTCTAATTATTACCTAGGATCCTCCTAACAGTTAATGCAGCTTTGTAAATTATTCTATGTCATTCCCAAAAAGTCCATGAAAAATTCGTGTACCACTCTATATATCATATATCAACTGGCTCAATCAAGGTGGGTTTCACAACTCGGATATTCCACTAATCTATCCCAAAAAAAAAACATTACACAACTTAAAATATCCTCCCATGATTGCAACAAAGAGCTTACAATGTATTATTAATCAATCAAGATTTATTCAAGAATCCTAAATTACCAACTCATGCTTCCATGGAAAAATGAATTTGAGCATTACTTATTCGGCCATAAGTCATGTGCACATTTCACTTCTAACTGCATTACTGCATCCTATATTTATAAACACGTAGCTCACTTAACCATTCCCTGTCTCATGTTCTCACAAATCTCTCTTCTTCCCCACCTCTAATCCTCCATATATATAATCTCTCGATATAGTACATGCCCCTCATCGCACTTATAACAAAGTCATAAAAGCACTGTAATCTTAGGATCAAGAACACCGTAAGTCGAGTTTAGATTCTCTCTTTCACCATTCCTTCACAACACCTCCTAGTTTAGGAATCTTCCTTGTTCCTATCAATATTAGTGTAAATACCATCAGCATTACCAGGATCAATAGGTATAAAAAGAAAATACATGCATGAAAATATACCATGGATCATACATCAAGATATTTTTAGGGTGTTACTAATTTGCTAAGGTTTGGTTAAGCTTGTTGAAGTTACATTTGTTGTTTGTCTTTGAATTTCAATCAATTTTTATAGAGCCTTTTACTTAATTGTTTTAATTTTTTAATTTTCAAATTGATAATTTCATCACACGAACAACTTTAGCAAGGGTCTTTCAAAACATAAGAGTCGAGTTTGATTCAATATCAAATATAAAAGTGCCTCTACAAGGAGAAGGGTGCCCTACACAAACACAAAGTTATATCGTGATTAGCTGCTTTAGAGTATAAGATTAAAAGTTGGATGGTATACCCCAATGCAATATCATTCTATACCTATCTGCTCTACCACATTCTTATCCAACATTTCTTCTATTTTCTTCAATTTTTCTTCCAAGGTGCCATATACAAAGATACACATGTAATCAGTTTGTTATTGTGAAATAACACAAGGGCTGAACTTGTCTTTAATTATCGTTAATAGAGTTCACCTTCGTAATATATAATTGTTACTATTAATTTTTATTGAGAGATTTTATATTTCAATGGTGTAATTCATTAAATTCATAAATTGTTTTGCTAGAGAAAAACTTTTGTATAAAAGATGCATTGTCTCTAAAAAGACAAAAATGATATTTTGTTTGGAGAAATAAAATAAGTAGTTTTATGTATTTTTTCTAAAGAGAAAAATAATATTTGTCCCTAGAGAGAAAAAATAATAATGCACAATACGTTTATGGGGAAGGCCATTGGGATCTCTGACAGGTGCCAGAGATTGGCGGCACACATTGAGACGTATGTTGACATTCGCACAACTCAATCTCTGTCTGTTGATGGCTTCTATAGATTTTATTACGAGTTTTTTTTGCTCTCCTACTCTTCCTTTTCACCTCAGGGAATTCATTCTCTGCACAAGGGCAGGGGTTTATAATCCGTCTCGCCAGAAAAGGGATCAAGAATTTCACGTCTTCCATTTGAATGTACCACTCTTTTTTCCTATAAGTAATAAGGAAGTACAAGTGACGGTCACATGCTACAGAGAAATGGGCTTCAAAATCCTCATGCGGAGCGGCGGGAACAACTACAAAGGTGCCTCCTCCATAGCCGAAGCTCCTTTCACCATCATATATACCTTATGAGCTTGTATAGCATCATAATCCATTTGGGAACCGCCATGAGGTGGGTTAAGATTGACCCTATCGTGGGCCAACTATATTATTCCATTACACAAGCGACAGGGGGCTACGAATTCATATCTATTTATTAAAACGTTTAGAGGCCTAGGAATTTAGTTTTAATTCTCTTATTTATGTTCTGTAATTAATATCAGTTATCTGTTTCAGGGAAAGAGTTGAAGAAGGAAAAGAGGATGAAGTCCTAAATTGAGACATTAAAGAAATGCCACGGACTCGGGAAATGGCACATTTGATGGCGAATTTGGAAATGGTGCATTTCAAGGGCATCCTGCAAATCCCTTTCACCTACTTGGATAAGGGACCGCATTTTCATGGTTTCATTCTATTTTATTTTCGTCGCACTGTATTTTAGTTTGCTTTCATTATCTATTGCACGATCGTGCTTCTCTTTTTTGGGTCTGAATTGTTTTGATCTTGGTCTATAATGTGTGTTCTTGTGAGGTCTGTAATAATGTGGTTCGGGTGGTTCTCTGTCAGGCATGTAGAAATAATAGCCCAATATTTAGGGATTCTATAGTTAGCAATTAGGGAATTTTGTTTTGTATTAGACATCACATTACATGATATCTGTACGTGTTGTTAATGTTGTCTATCTATAGGTTGAAGAGTAGAGATAGGATACTTTGAGTTTGAGTTTGAATAAGACTTTGTTTACTATTATTTTATAAATATTGTATTCTCTGATTTAGCAGAGTAGAATAAGAAATAGACCAAAACAGTATTGCATTTCTATGTTTAATTTAAGAATACTAATAATTTTCATGGTATCATAGAAGTGTTGGTGGAGTGTTGCTGCAGAGAAGTACCAGATGTTTAAGACAGAGATATGGCCACATTTGTTGCAAGAGATCCTCACAGGATGGTAGAACGATTTGATGGCATTGGATTTAATCTTTGGAAGCTTAGAATGAAGATGTTGTTGTTGAACAAGGATTTACTCAATATAGTTGAAGGCACTGAGACTAAACCTACCCAGGATGCATATATGATCAGTAAATGGGAGTCAAAGGAATGAAGTGATCATTCATGTATACTTTGAAGTTTGACTAATAATGTGCGTTTACATGTAAGTGAGGCAAAATCAAAAAAGGAAGTTTGGTATCGATTAATCAAGTTATATGAATCAAATGATGTTAGCACAAGATTATATCTTAGAAGAAGATTTTTTCAGTTAAAGATGTAGGAAACACAAAAGATATCATATTTCACAAAACAATTTAAATCTCTCAAAAATCAATTGGCATCATGTGGATCAGTGATTGCAGAAGAATATGTTGTTATGTCACTTCTTGGGAGTTTTCCATAATCATATTTTGGACTGGTAGTAGCACTAAGCACCCAAGATAAATTGGATTTGAAAAATGTAATAGAAACACTACTTCAAGAAGAAATCAAAAGGAAGGATGGGGGCCTGAATGATGAATCCTACAACACTATTTTTAGCAGGATATAAGGGCAAAGCAAAAAGGAAGAGTGACAACAAATCTCATCCTTCCCAATCCAACGTCTCAAAGAATGGTAAAGACATAAATGAGGAGAAAAATAAGGGAAATTGCTTTCATTGTGGAGCTCTTGGGCATTTTAAGAAACAATGTCGAAAGTGGTTAGCATGGGCAGAAGAGGTAAGGAAAAGGAAGGTTGTTGAAGCTAAAATGACCTTAAGCAATGATTAGGAATTTTTTTTTCAGTTATCACAACCCCAAGTTCTGAAGTTTCAAATTGCTGGTATTTAGATTCATGAGACACTCAACATATGACACCTAAGAGAGGTTGGTTTATGGCAGATATAGAAGCACCCAAAAGTAAGATTGATAATCTTGGAGATGATAACAAATGTGAGATGATCGAAATTAGAGATATCCCATTGCAAATGTCAGATGATAGATACAAGAGAATCCAAAATGCATGGTATATACCTACTCTAGTAAAAAGTCTTTTATCAGTGAGCAAGATTATCGATGTTGGGATAATTACACATTTTGACAACAAGGAATTTTTCCTAAAGGATGTTGAAGGAGTAATTGTTGCTAAGGGAATCAGAGATGGTAATCTATATCAGTTGTGTGCAGCAATACCTGATGTGGTGTTAACAACAAAAATAATGAAATATCTAATTCATTTCTTTGGAATCATAGATTCAGACATGCAAATACTCACTCGCTTCTAATATTAAAATTAGAGAAGCTTATGGAAGATTTTAATGTGCATCTACCGGTTGAGTTAGGAGTGTGTGAAGGATGTTTTTTTAGGAAAACAACATAGATTCCCCTTCTCAAAGAAAGGAGCACTGTGAGCAATGCAAACAATGTCACACAAAGGGGCAAGGTATTTTATTACCTTTATTGACGATTCCTCTAGAATGACCTTTGTTTATTTTATCAAAAATAAATCATGTGCATTAGAAATGTTTGATATTTTAAAAGTATTTGGTGAGAATCAGTCAAGAATACCTTTGAAATGAATTAGATGTGCTAATGGGGGTGAATATGTATCTCAAATGCTTTCAAAAGTTTATGTGCAAAAGAGGGTATCAAACTTGAGTATATTGTTCCTTATTCACCGCAACAGAATGGTTTCATTGAAAGAAGGAATATGACTCTTTCTGAAAGTGCTAGATGCATGCTTAAGAGTAGTGGATTATCTAATGTCTTTTGGGCTAAAGCAGTCTCTAGTGCATCATATATACAAAACAGTTTTCCAACTACTACATTGCATAAGAAGACACCTTATGAGGCATGGCATGAAAACAAGCCAAGTTTCAATGATTTAATAATTTTTGGCTCCACATAACCCATAGGATATGTACAAGGAGAGCAACAGCTTCGTAGATCAACAAGACTACGAAATCCCACTCAAAAGGCATTCGAATCATATGCGCTTGATGTAGAGGTTAATGAACCACTCAGTGTTCAAGAAGCACTTCAAAGTATTTATGCAGGATATTGGAGGCAAGCAATGGATGTTGAATATGAATTGTTTGAAAAAAAATTAGACATGAAAACTCACAATTCTTTCACCTAGAAGGAGAGGGGTTGGGTGTAAGTAGTTATTCAAACAAAAGTACAAGTCTGATGGGTCAATAGACCGCTACAAGGCTCGTTTGGTGGCAAAAGGCTGTAGCAAAATGTCAATTTTGGATTATCATGACTCTTTTTCTCCTATAGTCAAGATAACACCCATCAGGATTCTGTTAGTAGTGGCAGCAACCTTGGATTTTCATGTACATTAGCTAGATATAAAAAATACATTTTTAAATGGATTCTTAAAGGAAGAAGTTTACATGGAACAACCAGAAGGATACATACAAGAAGGAAAGGAGAAGTTAGTATCCAAGCTACAGAAAACATTCTATGGACTAAAATAGTCTTCAAGAGCATGGTATGAGCGTATTTATGGGTTTCTCCAAAATGAAGGTTGTGTAAGTTGCAATGTTGATTCAAATGTCTACATAAAGCATATTAGCGAGTCTCTAGTCATTTTAGCCATATATGTTGATGACACCATCATTATGAGTAATGATTTTAAGATGTTAGGCTTGTTTAAGTCTCAATTAGCTACATAATTTGAGATGACTAATCATGGTGAGATTCATTATTGCTTGGGCATTAAAATTTTAAGAGATAGGGAGAAGAGGAAAATCAATCTTAGCCAAGAGAGGTACATTAGGAACATTCTCATGAAATTTGGGATGGAAAATTGCAAGCTAGTAAGTACTCGAATGAAAATAGGAAATAAACTTTCACTAGACATATGTCCCAAAACATAAGAAGAAGAAAGTTATATGAGTATGGCTCTATTGGTATCCAAATTTATTCTCCCTTGGAGACCCAGTAGCATCACAGATTTAGCAGGACACTGAGAGACAAACAAATCATATTATGAGTCGTTTTGTAGCCAAGGAGGGGATTTGTCTGACTCTTTGTCACTCGAGCATCGGAGAAATGGATAACACCTTCATTAAGGATTTGATCTATCCTAAGTGCTTTAGGCCGTGCCTTTCGACCAGGGTGAGAGGACCCATTTTGTAACCTCTGTTGATTAAGGAGAATACAGATGTCTTTCTTTGCACAAATTTGAAAAGAAACCTTGAGAAAATATGATCAATGCACCACAATTTAACTCTCACGAGTTTTCACTTCTAAATAATGGTGATATTTTCTAAATAGGGCTAAGGTTACTAGAGACATTATGAGATCTTGATTGCTTCTGCATATTTTGGCAGTAGAATTTGTTCATTCATGGATACATAGAGAAAATAGGGGTAGTTCTGGATGGATTCATTGTTTTTTTAATAACTTTGGTTGGAGATTGAGCATGATAAAATTGATTATACTAGATCATTGAGAGACTTCACAACAATCTGGAAAGCTGAATGACAGAAAGCTTCGGAATAGATAAAATATTCCCTCAACCAGAAGGTGTGCATCAATGGAGGCCCAGATTTGCATGCTTTCACACAATCTCCAAGAATTTAACATGAAGGCTCGAGCTAAAGACTCAATAAAACATCAAAGACCCCTGGTTCGTCACGGTTAAGATACACTTGAAGGCTTACAAACAATATTTATCAACAAATGAAAGTGAAGTGATTTTAAATTTTTTATCTCATCACATGAGGAAGGCTCTTCTTGAAATGAAATTGCAAATGCCACTAAACTGTCACAAGGACAAGATCCTATGTGATTCAGAGGGACTTTAACACAAGATTGCAATAGGAATAAGAAAAACTACTTATAGACGTTTTGAAACGAAGTAGACACAGATTAACTCAAAATTGATTAGATTCACCAACAGGGGAAAGTTTGTTTGAATAGTCTCAGAGCCTGTCAATGGTTGTACACTTGCAACCAACTTGACATGATTAAAATCTAAAACACAAGAAATTAACAGGTTTCTCAGATTGGTCTCTCAGGAAGATGGGCTCTCTCAAATTTGCTCTTAAGAATTCCCCCCGACCAATTGCAAGAGTATTCTCATTGCATTTATACATCTCATTTGCTCACTCATCCCAAATTTTCCCCCAAAAATAAGAATATTCGAGGAATCCTTTTCTTGTTACCAATTTTTTATAGAAAGTGACCTTTAACAAATTTGCACCCATAGCTGCTAGGTGGAAAAATCATGAACTGATCACATTTCTCAGACCCTCGACTAATGATTGGGATGCCATGGCACAACTTTTTGACAGTTCTTCTAATCATTTTTATTTTGTCATGCGAGAAATCCCCGTTTTAATCATTTTTTGGTGGCAATGTATAGCTGGGTCTGACAAGAAATCCTTTTCACCCTCGAGGACACATTTTTATCCTTTGTGCCTGCAACCTTTATCATTTCATCCTTCTCCCACTCTTCCCTCTGCAACTCTGCTTTGTGTCCAACTTCTCTAGTAATTCACCTTTTTGCAAGTGCCCGAGCCACTTTAACTTCAAAATATCAGTCTCTACAATCCTTAAACTCATGAATAAATCTCTGAATCCATTCAATTACACTTTGCAGGAAAAAATGACAAGGAATTGCACCATAAATGATGAAAAACAGCGTGTATTCGCATTTCCAAGAGTCTTAGAGTAAAAAATGGCAGAAAAACAGATGCAATGCATAGAAATCGTTGATTCTACTCCTTCTAAACTTTAGATTAGAGTAGTCCACGTGTTTCCTTGGTGCAACAACAAAGACGAAGTGTAGAGGCAAGTTTTCAAACAATCGTGGGCCTTCCATGTGCCCTCGGCCAAGTAAAAAGCATTTTGGCCTTTGAAAAGTCTCAGTATAAAAGGAGCTAGCAAAAGCCTCCACATGTCTCCTTGGCACACCTTTTTAATGGTGCCCAAAAACAGAGACCCCAAATGAGCGCGGACTCACCAAGTCTCTTAGTCTGGAAGAGTTGTTAAAAATGTTTAAGGACCAGCAGAAGGCGCCATGTGTCTAGGGTCCGAGATAGTTTTCCTTGGCCGTTGAAAATTCCAAGAAATGGAAGAGTGAGCGGAAAATTCCACGTGTCTTCATGGCGATCTTTTCATATGGTTCCCAAAAACGAAGACCCCAAACGACCGCAGGATCACCACGTGTCTCTTCAACACTCCTGCTAAGGTATGACCTAGAGGTGGATCCTCAAATAAGCATCGACCCTCCACGTGTCCATGGTTCGAGAGAGTTGTATCTGCTGCTCAAAAATTCTAAGTATGGACAGAGAGAGCGGAGACCTCCACGTGTCCCTTCGGTGCTCTTTTGATATGGAGCCCAGAAACAAATACTCTAAACAAGCGTTGGCCTTCCACATGTCCTGAGTCTGACAAAACTACACCGGCCACATGAAAAAATGTCTAAGTCTGGGAAAGGAAGCGGAAACCTCCACTTGTCTCCCCGGCACAACTCCAAGGTCAAACCAAAAGGAAAATTTTCAGATGAGTGCCGGCCCTCCATGTGGACAATTTTTGAGTTGAAGTGGGCTTTAGAGTTTCAAAGTGCCCCTCTGAGCCACATCTAACCAGAAAGGGCCGCGTTTCCACATATTCTGAGGTATAAATCTGACTGGGAAAAATACACTTGTCAAACCGTAAAATGCAGGAAAATCACCATTTGCACCCGGAAATGAATCCTTCTTCAAAGACAGAGAATTTGGAAATGATATAAGACCCAAATGTGATCCTCCAAGCTACATCTAAACATGTTTCTACAGACATTGGGACAAAAATTGACAGGGAAAACAAAACGTGACTGCAGAAAAATGGAAGGAAGGGAAAAAACCCGATTTTATGCCCAAGTTACAAATTCTTTCACATGTATAGAGGAACGGAAAAAAAATTATGGACTTAAATTGATCCTTGACCAAAACAAGGGACTAATCATGGTAACCAAATGGAGGACATATATTTCATGTATCAACACAGGGAGATAGAAAATACGACAGAGCCCACAAACTGAATAATTTTAAGGACAAACGGGGTGAGACCAAATTGAGCACCAACATCGGCTTCGACTCGGGGATGGGAACTCCCTGTGAGTGCCACAAGAACAAATAGCAGACCAAGTACCACAAGTAAACCATTGGGTAACGGAGTCAAAGACCAAGCTTGCAGAGCAGAACAATAATAACCAACTCCCCTAAGGACGAACCAAGAGACCAACAAAACGGCTGCCAAGGACTAGGATGAAACAAAACAGAAAAACACAAAAGCAGAAAGAAACCAAAAGACTATACACTGTACAATGGAGTGTGCCCTAATTCAGAGAACACCATCAAGGAAAATTTTCAAGTTCCTTCGATTTTGGATATGACCATGCTAAGTAGTTATGATATGTCTTTAACAGCTAGTCATATGATTGTTTCTCTTCTTGATCCAAGTGGCTATCTGACCATATTTTTTCAAGCTTATCCTTTATGCCCATGTCAATTTTTTCAACATCTCTCAAGGCTACATCAAACATCAAAGTCACAGGAAAAACAATCTTCTCAAGATATCTGCATTGATAAATCTCATAATCCTTGAAAACAACATAGCTCACAAAGTTATCAATATCAATATTTGCCGACAATACTTCATAAGAAGCATTGTCAGGGTCCTCAATGAGATATAACATTTTATTTTCACCAGGTAACTTCAAAAAGATGCCCTCAATTGGTATGGTGGCATAAGACATATCCATTTGAACACTTCCACCAACACTTGCATCCCACTTTCTTGATAACAGCATGCCCTATTTGGCAGGGCATTCAACAATAACAACATCAAGTTTCAAGTTCTTACTCGGTTAGGCTACAAGTTGCACCATCAAACCCTTGACACATCCAACCACTGGCACCTCTCTGGAATCCATGGCAGTGCACTTCCCATAACCTGGTGTTACCTTGATACCCAACTCATTCATGACCTCAAGAGGCATAACATTACATGATGCTCCAGAATCAAACATACAGTTGTGTAACATCTTATCCTTAATAATCAAAGTAGTGAAAAATGGATCCACCTTCAGCTAAGACTCAACCAAGGATGTTCCCATATATACTTCAGGTGGTTCACCTAGTTCCTCTAGTACTTGGGGTTTTTCCAACTCTGAAATGGCAAGATGAACCTTAACATTGTTTACATTTCTACCTTGGGTGACCTTTTCTTCTTTAAATCCAAAATATTCAAATGCATTATTCCTATGCTCATGGATTCTAAGAAATTCAATAATAGGAACATAAATATTGATCTAACTCAAGATTTGTGCTATGTCATAAGGAACATATTTGGGTAAGGCAGTATTAGGAGTCCAAGGTTTACAAATTCATCTGATGGCACAAGATTTTTTGCAGTCTGAGCATGGGGAGGAATACAAGTTTTATTTGGGGTGAAAAATCCTTTTCCAAATGCATCTTTATTAGGGGTTTCCTTAGGGATACTGGTAAGCACTGGAATCTTTGGTTTGGCCTGAGGCCCTGCTCCTTTGACAACTTTGCTCCTGGTATTATATTCTTTTTTGTGGCCAACCACAACATTCATTAACAACTTTCTACCATCCTCATAAGGGATTCCTCCATCATACTTATTAATCATTAATGCCCTTAAGTACTCAAAATAATTGTTAGGTAACTCAAAATATTATACCATATCAATTTAAGAAGTATGAGTGGGAGGAAGAGGTAATACCCGGTGAATGTAATCCCAGAATTTTTTAACAGTTCTAGCACTCATCAGCTCAGTTGAAGTTGCTCCCTACCATGAAGTTCTAGAGCAATCCATTGTGCATGCATCATCATCTATCTCATCATCATCAGCTTCCTGCTCAACTCCCTTTTCAACAACACATGGAGAATGTGGCAAGAAACAACTATCACCCCACTCAATTTCATGAGCTTCCTCAACAACAACAACTCTACTATAATTGATCACTTTTTTAATTTTCATTTGTTCCTTTTTAAAATATTTATTTGAGAAGATGCAATCTTTCTTACAAATATGATAATTGTTTCCAAAATTATCTCTTGAAAGAATACAAAAATTATAACTAAACTCACTTTGTTATGAAATATTAATGAATTATTAGAATTACGCGACACTTTATGAGGATTTAGCGAATAATTTAAACATTTTGAAGAACTATCTTATAATGTAAATGTTAGTGTAGAATCATAGCACCCCCAAATGAGCTCTAAAAGATACTTCTCTAAGGCAGATTCATGTGGTGTGATTGCATAACATAGAACTTTTCCTAAGGTGTGGGGCCTTGAAAATTGGAAAAGCTCTCTAGATTAAAGGTTGGGTCCTTTTTCCTCTGTTCAGGTGCATATGTGAGGATTTGCAGAGGATCTATTTCTCATATCTAGTCTAAATCTTGTCAAGGGGACAGGGATGAAAGAGTACAGGAAATGAGAAATAACTCAACTACCAGGTGATGCACCGATGGAATGATGAACACTTAGTTTGCCTTTCGACATGAACCAATAAAATGCATACCATAAACAACCGCCAGATAGCTAGATCTGTAATGAGAGACTGGATAGAGGCAAAATAAAACAAGAGATGATCTAAAATCAATCACAAATGTATTTTATTGCTCTATAGATTGATACAGTTCATTACAAAGTATCCAAAAGGTAGAAACATATTACAATTTTAATGGAAGGCCTGAACCCCACAAATCCTTTTGCTAGAAGGAGAAGGGAGCCTAGAAAACAAAAAATATTCCAACCCTTTACAATGAATCCTGGACCCATATTTATAGATTCGATCCCTGACAGATAAGAGAAAGAGAGAGAGAGAAGTGGGAAAATTAGGTCAAAGATCAACCACCGTTGTCAATGCTTCCACTAATATCTACCCCCAAATCCATCTTTACTCCACCAATCCTTTTTTCGGTGCCTTGAAGGAAGAGAAAAAAATAAAAAATAGATCTCATGCGATCTAGTTGTTGAGACTGATGATCCTCCATTGAAGGCATGAAGATGTTTCTTCATTTTATCTCCTACCTAACCTTCCCAAAAATTAAAGTTTCATACTCCCATGGCATAGACGAGATCGAGATCTTTCCAATGGTGTCAGATTTGAAATATTTCGAGCCCTAGGTCGAAAGATATGCCCCTTAAAAGTTAGCATTGATTTTATATGAAAGGGTGGGAAAAAAATATGAAAAATGGGTCTCCGTTTTGGTTTGGGGACATGTGGTAGATAGATTGGAACAAAAATCGGGCCCACCGAGCCTATACTTTACCATTTTTATTTTTTGTACATAAAATAACGCAAAACTTAATAAACTCCCGCAATCCCTGAAGATCCACTTGGACACCGCGGTTCCTTTTGGTTGGGTGGGAAATGTGTTTCCATCTTTACCTTTAAGACTTTTGAACGTAAGAGAAAAATTTCAATTTTTTCCCCAACTCCTCACCTTGACTTTTAACTCGGGTCTAAATGATGACTTTTTACCCTAGGTGGAGTTGAGGGCTATTTTTCAAATTTTACTCCCTTATGAGGCAGCAAGGGGGAAAACCCAACTGTTTTCCCTAACGATGGCCCACTTGCTTTCCACTGGGACACGCATTACTCTAGCACTTGCTCAGGAACCTTCTCTCCATTTAACCCATGAAACAACGCCCTTAAGACACTTGGCAACCTCCACCGGCCCACTTATGCCATTGACTATTCAACTAACTCTGACCCCCTGTGAGAACACGTAAAGGCACCGCACTTCTTTGCAAACCTGACCCAAAGTTAATCCTTTGGAGGAGCATTGTGTTGACACTTGTTAGCCTTCGGTACTATATGGAATTTTTAACGGTTCCTCCTACTTTTTAGACTTTGGGCTACGTGGCGAGCTCACGCTCATTTGGGTCTCTATCTTGGGAGCCACTTTTAGAGATGGGCTACACTGACACTTGTCACTCTCCACTTACACTTTTGTAGTTAGCCAATTTTGAATCCTATTCTGCCTGCCTCTTGACTCTCTTTCAAAATTTTCTACATGGAGGATTGGCACAAGTTTGAGCTCCCCTTTTGGATTTACTTTTGGAGAAGTGTCGTTAGGACACGTGGTCCCTTCCACTGCCTCCTCCATACTTAGTCATTTTTTGACCTTTTCCTGAAGCGTTTCGAGCCCGAGGACTTCGAATCTTTGATTCTTCTTCCTTCTTCTTGCTTTTGGATCCTCTGTACCATCCCCCCTTCTTGTCTGACCCTGCTATCTTATAGTTCTACCTGCCTATAACTTGGAGAATGGATTTAAGATGTAGAAACGGCCCGACAAAGTCATTTTCTTTTGTACAGGATCCTTTGATCTCTCTTGGCCTCCGCCACTTCATTGCTGAATCTTTTTTGACAACCAATTTGCAGGATTTGAATGAGTTTTCTCGGGTTCCTTCTATGCGGGGTCATGATTCAATCCAATATTTAGCTCGAGGTGAAATATGGATAACAATTTGGTGACTCATTGGGACATATTTTTGCTAGATGAAGAGATCAATTGATCTTTGTCATATTTGTTGGGCATGGAGTCAACAATAATAGTTTAATACTAACGCCTACCTCTAGTTCACGAGCCTCGGCTGCTTTGCACTCTCAAATTTTATAAGAAAATCTCGAAATGAATATATTTCTGAGAGTAGAAATTTGTTTTAAACCCCGAGGGCTTCATCTGTCTCTCTGAACGAACTACATAAGAGCAAAAAAACATAGCACCACAACTATGTAAAAAATATGAAATCATACATGCTTGAAATGGAACATGCAAAGTGTGCAAAAGATCACTTAGAATAAAAGAAATCTACACTACAGCAAGACAATAATGTAGAAGTACTTAGAGGAAAGAGAAACTAAACTAATATATATAGAGTGGAGACTCCCTTTTAGTAGTAGTGCTTAAGATAGATCCCGTTTACTGGAATCTGAAAATCTTCACCCTCCAAATGTAGTACAATTGGGAAAGTATTAATACTTTTACATCTTGTTATCATATAGGGGCCACTTTATATGGTGTCGAACTTAGAATGTCTCCTTGGTTTTGCTTGATCTGCATCCCATTTCAAAACCAAGTCTCCTTCCTGGAAGGTCCTTGCTTTTACTTTCTTATCAAAGCATTTCTTGATTGAAGCTTGATTCTTCTCCAATGCTTAGAGAGCATTCTCTCTGGTTTCTTCTAATTCTATCAGCTCCACGTACCTGGCCTCCATTGGTCCAAATTCAGACATCTCTAGTTGTTTCACAAGCTCCAATGTTGGTAACTCAAGTGATATGGGAAACAGTGCCTCTTTCCCATAAATGAGCTTGAATGGAGAGCTTCATGTGGATCTCTTGGGCATTATTATATCATCCCATAAGGCCATTTTGAGCTTTATGTGCTAGGTCCTCTGATTCTCGTCAAGAGTTCTTCTGATGATATTTAGCAGGTTCTTGTTTGTGGAATCAGCCTGGCCATTACCATTGAGGGTAATAATTTGATGAAGTGCTCAAATAAGTCCCATTCTCAACATCCCATCCTATGATTTTGGAACCTATAAATTCTAGTGCATTATTTGAGATGATGGTAGTCGATACTCCAAATTTGGTCAATATCCCTTCATAGAAATCCAGGATACTAGACTTATTTGCTTCCTTGAGTGCCACTGCCTCGGTCCATTTGGTAAAGTAATATGTCGCTGTCAGGATCCATTTGTGACCTTGGCTTGAATTTGGATTGATGAATCCAATGAAATTCTAATCCCCATTGCATGAAAGGTTGGTCGATTGAGACTGAGTGCAATGGAAGTCCCGCTAGTTTCTCTTTTCCTTTGAAGAATGCACAATTCTTGCACCTTTTGATCCATGTGAAACAGTCACTAAACACTCTGGGCCAATGGTGTCCTACTTTCATAATTTTGAGTGTTGTCACTCTTGGAGCAAAATGGCCTCTAGCTGCTTCAACATGGAATTCTTGTAGCACCTTTTCCACCTGATTTGTTCCAATGCATCTCAGTAAAATGCCATTGATGTCTCTTTTAAACAAGACACCATCAATAAGAACATATGGGATGGCCTGTAGCCTGAAATGTCTTCTTTTTTATTTACTCAACCCATGAGGACCACATGTTTTTTTGAAGGAAATGCACCATGTCTTGGGTCTCACAAGGGGTAGGTACATCATCTCTATCCCTTCTTCATGATCATCTTGTAGAATAAGAACAACCTCCTTCTCACTATTTGTTTCATATTGTAGAGCAAAGGCTCGTTGCTCACATAAGCCCCTCCCATGGACCAGCTTGGTGACCTTGATCTCAATGTCATATTCCATGACACGGGTGATCCATCCTATACATTTCTCATTCAAGTCCTTACTGAGAAGGAATTCTTTGACTCCTGCATGGGAGACCAGTAGTTAGATTTTGTTGTTTGAAACCAAATGCTTAAAATTCTTCAGTCCCCTGATTACCTCCAGGACTTGCTTCTCAATGAAGGAGTACCTCACCTCATAGTCTTCTAGACTCTAATTGAAGAAAGTAATTGGTTGTTCTGAGCTATCTTTGTTCTGCTGAACCAAGATTGCAGAGATAGTGTCACTGCCACCAAAGGCATACAATATGAAGTCCTTGGAAAAATCTGGATTTACAAGAGTTGGGGCTTGTGATATGGCTTCTTTGATAGCTTCAAAGCTTTCCTTTCCTTCAGCTGTCCATCTGAATGTCGAATCTCTTCTTCAGTGTGTTATTGGCTTAACCAGAGCAGAAAAGTTTGGGACAAACCTTCAAACAAAAGTTGATCTTTCCCAAGAAGCTTTGAAGAGCCTTCTTGTGACTTGGCAATGGAAGTGTTTTTATTGCTTCAAATCTCTCTAGGTCAATTGCCAGACCCTCCTTAGACAAAATGTGGGCCTAAAATTCTGCCTTCATGGGCCAAAAATATGCATTTTTTTAGGGTTCAAAGATACCCCAAATCTTCTTCATATTTTAAAACACTTTGCTTAGATGAAAAAGGTGGTCTTCTGCGTTCTTGGAAAAAAATGTGATAATCATCCAGATAGATCAACACTATTTTGTTGATTAGCCCTTTGAATGCCATATCCATGGCTCTTTGGAAAGTAGCACTAGAATTAGACAGTCTAAATGGCATTTTTTTGTATGCATAGGTGCCCAATTTGGTGGTGAAAGTAGTTTTGAATTTATCATATTCTTCACCATGATCTGATTGTATCCTAAGTAGCAATCTAAGAGAGAGAATATCTCTAACCCAGACACCACTTACAAGATCTGCTCCATTAAAGGGAGTGGGTAGTGATCTTTGAGGGAGGCTCTGTTCAAATCCATGAAGTCAACACACAGCCCCGATTTCTCCATTTTTCTTCCTAACTTGGACCAGGTTTATAACCCAACTTGAATGCTTGATTGGGAATATGATACTTTCTTTTATTAGTTTGTTCAGCCCCTTCTTCATTAGAGGCTCAATATGTGGGTTGAATGGTCTCTCTTTCTGCCTGATAGGTTGAGCAGATGGATCCAATTCAATTGTGTGTTGTGCTAGTTTTGGATGAACTTCCTTAGGTCTTCATAACTCCAGGAAAACACATTAGGAAATTCTTAGAAAATTTGTACAAATTCATACCTTTCTGACTTGGTGGCCACCTTTCCAATTTGAAGTGTTTTGTCTTCTCCAACTAGGATTGACTCTGAATCTTCTCCTTTGATCTGCATGTTAGCCTTCTCCTTTCTGAACTGATCATTGGGATTGAAAATGGATTCCTTTGGAAAGCTTGTTTTTATGTAGCTGTACTATCTGATTCCCATATTGCCTGCTCTAGCCTGTTTTGGTTATGGGCTGAGAATTCATCTTCTTCTTACAAAATTTAATGATCTGCTGATCATTCTCAAACACCTACCAACATGTATTATTATCTAGCACCGCTGGCCTCATAACCAAATGGATATGTGGATGGTCTTTGTCTCTTTTGATGTTATCCTCCACATCAAATGCTGTCTCCAACTGTTGCAAGTCTATCAGAAGCTTCATTCTCTTTCCTGGGTATGGACACAATACTGAAAGCTTTGAAATCCTCCATGAGGTCCCATACCCTATGTCTTATAGTTTGTTGAGCAAGTCATTTTTGACAGCATTTAGTCCTCTGACTTGATTGGCAACCAGTTCACTGTCACCAAACACTTGCAAGTTCTTGATTCCTAGCTTTTCTTTCCCAATGGAAACCTTGGACTAAAGCTTCATATTCAACATTATTTTTTGAGCAAGCAAACTGGAATCTAAATGGTGCATAATATCTCATATCTTTGGGAGAGAAAATCAAAGCTCCTCCTCCATCTCCTTGTCTACTCCTTGAGCCATCAAAGAATAATTTCCATATTTCATTGTCATATTTATGCTCTGGCTTAATTAGGTCAAGGAGAGGATGATTCTCTTCATGTAGACAGGTATACACCTAGCTCAACATTCTTCCATTTCCTTATAGGGGTCAAAAGCATGTCTTTTGTTAGCCCACTCATCTAGAGTCAAGTTAGGGATACATCCCAACTTGGTATCTACTTCATTAGTGCTTAGGAGGTCTTCTTGATCAAAATCTAAGCAGTTGGAATTGATTGGGCTAGATACATAAGATTAAATATGATAATCAACAATAGGTTAAGATTTGATTGTGGCTTGTTGTATATATTTTCCCCCTCGGGTAGATAGGTGAAATGAAAATTCACGCCCTGGCGCAGGTTGGATGCGCACGTCAGGAAATGTCGACAAAGAAAATGGATGTGCCCTGACGCAGGTAGGAAATAGAGTGTCGACAAGGGAAAATTCGTGCCCTAGCACAGGTTAGAGGTGAACATCAGGAGATGTCGACATGAAAATGGATGCACCCTGGCACAGGTAGGAAAATGTCAACAAGGGAAAATTTGCGCCCTGGCACAAGTTGGAGGTACACGTTAGGAGATGTCGACATGAAAATGGATGTGCCCTAGCGCAGGTAGGAAAATGTCAACAAGGGAAAATTTGTGCCCTGGCGCAGGTACTGGAGGCGCACGTCAGAAGATGTTGACATGAAAAATGGATTTGTCCCTGGCGGAGGTAGGAATGAATGTGGACAAGGGAAAATTCGCGCCTTGGCGCAGGTTGGAGGTGCACAACAGGAGATGATGACATGAAAATGGATGCACCTCTGGCATTAGGTAGGAAAATTTCAACAAGGGAAAATTTGTGCCCTGGCGTAGGTTGGAGGCGCACCTTTAGGAGGCACAACATTTTCAGCGCTGACAGGAAGCAAACCCTGACCCAGATATTCAAATGGCCATAACTTTTCACAGGGAGCTCGGATTAACGCAAGTTTTGGACTTTTTGGAAATCTTACAAGGTCCTCTATCCAACTATGACTAGATATCTTTAATTGGGAATGAAAAAGTTCTTCAAAAATGCAAAATACAGTTCGCCACTTTTGGGTTTGCTAGGGTTCTCACCTACCACCATAATGAGATGAATTAAATGTAACCTGGAGGTGGTTGGGGTAGATTTGGAATTCCTCTCACTTTTCTCTCTCATTCTTCCTATAAATTTTAAGGAGGGGCTTATTTATAAAGGTTGGACATTCTTGTTTTGCCCCTCCCTTCTTCTCTTTGGCAGGTGAATTTGGTGGAGTTCAAACCTCCCATTTAAAACTGTAATGCAAATTTGCCTCTTGGAATTTTGTAGTGTGTTGTATCAATGTTTGGAGCAAATAATGCATGGTCTGTGGATGATTCTCAACCCTCTCTGTGTTCATTTGCATCCTCTTTATCTTTCATTGCAAATCTAGTTAATCTGTGCATGATCTTGCATTGCCTTTTAATGGGTTTTGTGTTTATTGGCAAGATAGGTGTTCTTCATTCCTCAGTGCATCACCTTTGTTATTTTAGATTTATTTTTTATGCATCTTCTTACCCTGTCTCCTTGGCAAGTTAGATTAGGTTTTTTGAGTAAACCCTCTGCATTTTTAAGTGTGCATCTGAACAGAGGAATAGGAACCAGCCTTCATCCAGAGAGATTTTTTGATTTCGCAAGGTCCCACACTTGGGAAAAGCTCCATGTTATGCAATCACACTGAGAGTATCAACCCATCGAGTTGCAGACACTCATGGGTGTTGTGATTCACCATCAAACATGGCCTTTTCCCCATACCTTTTCCTAAAGAGCATATATGACCAATCAGCAAATAGGTAGCCTCTAATTTTGGTAGTGAAGTCCCTAGACAGACACAAAGCAAAATGTGGTGGAAAATCTATGATGGAAACATTTTGCAAGAAGTCACATCGGAGCAGGCATGTATAGTGAGACTCAAATCCTTGATGATTCCCACAGTGGTCACTGTTGTCCCATCTAATTGAACTACTCCTCTAGACATAACTTCATATTGAAAACCCAATTGATAAACTATTTGTTTGGCCATCATAGAACTACTAGCTCCCAGAATCAATCATACAATTGTGCACTAATTTGTCCCCAATAATTAATGAGACATAGAATAGAGGAGGTCTCAAGTTCTTACCTTATTGATCTCCTAGGTTCTTCTCAGATTGAATTGCATTGGCAAGTACTATCTCTTGCTGGTTAAAGGTAGATTTGAACTTGACCAATTCTGCATGGCAGTCTGTAAAAGATCCTTCTCTACCCTGGAATGGAAAATGACTCCCATAGTGAGATGCTCACACTTGTCTTCTTCATCTACTCAATGATATTGAATGGGCTGTCCTTTTGCTGCCCTTTCCTAGACACATTCTTTTCTTGCACATGGGTTGACACAACCGGTGCCTGACTGGGTTTTGGAGGTGGTTTGGATTGGTTCTGCATGTTGCAAGTTGCTCTTGAAACACCAAGACCTTGTGGAGTGATGGAAGGTTGATGGTCGCCTGAGTTCAGTGGTTGGCCTTCTCCAATACTTCTCCTTTTGGACCGTGTGTTGGCAGCCACACTTTGAGTAGGGGATTGATTCATCCCATAGAAGTCTTTAGCCTGCCAATTGATAAGCATGGTCTCTCCTAGAGGCTCTCCTTGTTGAGCTCCTTGTTGCTGATCTCCCTCTTGGCTAGATTCTCGTGCCATCATATTGGTTTGCACCATCAAAGCTTGATTTAGAGCACCGTTCAAACACATGGATTGGTTATGTGGATGACTGCATAGAAAACACCAATCATATTCCTGTGCCATATTGTTCTGTGTAGGAACCAATGCCTTTGATGTTGAGGCTGTATTTGGATCGTAAGACCTAAAAGGTCTAGTAGCTTGAGGTTGTCCTTGATTTTGATTTTGATTTATATTTTGGGATGGTGGTCTATTCTACTGATATTAGGGTCTAGCCTGATACTGAGTCTGAGGCTGATATGGCCTAGAGCTCTATGCCTGCTACCTTTTGATGGTCACTAGTTCATTTCCCAAGTTTTGCAGTTGCTTCATCACTTCCTGAAGCTCTTTAAAGGTGTTAGATGATGAAGTGGAAGCTTTAGCTAAACTTTGACTCCTGGGGTGGGTGTAGGAGATAATGTAGGCGTTTGGATAGTATCTGGGTTTCCTAACTCAGGGTACAGAGGCATGGATGGCCTAGGAGCAATTTTACCATATTGAATCAAATGGTTCTCAGCCCCTATGGAAAGGCTATAGGCTACTGGGAAATGTAGTTCCCTCCATTGACTGGATCATTAGAGAAATATCAAAATTTAAATCCCCAAGAAAGTATAAGAAGGCACCTTTATTAGTGGGCTTTACTGCTGTTGGAATCCTAGTCCCAAGTCCTCTCGAATCTGAGGATGAAGTTCACCAGTTGTTAGTTGCTCCAACAAAGATAAGTTATCACCCTTCTCTCCAAACTGGTTATGGAGGGATTTACATAGCTGATTCCAATTTTGGATAGAGCATACCTCAAGAATTTTGAACCATCGTGAAGCCTTCCCTTTGAGTGAAGAGGTGAGAAGCTTGAATGCAATGTCTATCTTATAAATCTCATGGATTGTACAGACCTTTGTAATATCTTGGACATGATCACCAGGAGAAATTTGGTTTCCCCCAGTGAAATATGGGATACTCTTTAATGCTGCAATAGGGACTAGATTTTGTGCATTTTAGGGCAAGTGGAATACTGCTAGTGAAGTTAACATAAGGATTTGGCTAAGCCATTTTGATCAGTCTGAGCACTCTTCTTGATTGAATGAACGGTCTGCCAGGAGGAGGTGTTGATAAAGCTTTGCTTGGCAGAGATAGAGACCTCTAGACTCTTCTTCTTCTTCTCCCTCTGTCTGGGGATAAGTATAGATAGACAAAATAGTCCCTCTTCTCTGGTTCTTGACCGTATTTGTATTCTTCTCATGAACTTGCTTGGGCTGTTAAAACCAGTAGATTTGTTTCTTTTGGAATCGTCAGATGTACAGTTTTAGGGATTCTAAAAATCTAGAATCACTGCAAGTGTACATCAATTCCTACTATAATGAGATGGAGACTTCTTTGTCCCATCGGCCATGCCAAAAATTTTAGTGCGAAATCACAACACCCCCAAATGATTTCTAAGAATCTACTTTTCTAAGAAAGAGTCATCTAGTGTGATTGCATAACATGGAACTTTTCCTAAGGTGTGGGACCTTGCAAAGATGGAAAATCTCTGCAGATTAAAGGTTGGTTCCTTATCGCTTTGTTTAGGTGCACACGTAAGGATTTTGCAAAGGATCTATTTCTATACCTAATCTAAAAATTTCCAAGGAGACAAGGAAAAATGAATATAAGAAATAAGAAATAACTAAATTACCAGGTGCTACACCAAAGGAATGATAAACACTTAGTTTGCGTTCGACACAAACCAATAAAAATGCATACAATAAACAAGCATAGATAGCTAGATCTATAATGAGAGACCAAATGGAAGTAAAAGAAACAAGAAAGGATCTGAGATCGATCAGAAACATATTTTATTGCTCTATAGATTGATACAGTTCATTACAAAGTAGCCAAAAGGCAAAAACTTATTACAAGTTAATGGAAGACCTGAACCCCACAAATCATTTTACTTTGAAGGAGAAGGGATCCTGCGAAACAAAGAATGTCCCAACCCTTTCTAATGAATCCTACCCCCACATTTATAGATTAGATCGGAGAGAAGAAAGAGAGAGAGAGAGAGAGAGAGAGAGAGAGAGAGAGAGAGAGAAAGAGAGAGAAGCAAGAAAATGCAGGTCAAAGCTCAACGACCGTTGTTAAATGCTTCTGCTAAAATCTGCCCCCAAATCCATCATTACTTCATCGATCCCTAGTTTGGCGCCTTGAAGGAAGAGGAAATGACAGAAATAGATCGAAACCAATCTGGTTTTTGAGACTGATGATCCTGCATTGAAGGATGGAAGACGTTTCTTAATTTTTCTCCTAGCTAACCTCCCAAAAAATTAAAGTTTCAGACTCCCATGGCATAGACGAGATTGAGATCTTTCTAATGGTGTCATATTTGCAATATTTTGAGCCCCGGGTCGAAAGATATGCCCCTTCTAAGTTTACATCGATTTCTGTACAAAATGGGCAGGGAAACAATTTGAAAAATGGGTCCCCCTTTTTGTTTGGAACATGTGGCAGCCAAATTGGAACCAAAAATCAGGCCCACAAGCCCACAATTTACCTTTTGTCTTTTTGTGCAAAAGGACACAAAACTTAAGAAACTCCCGCAGCCCCGAAACTCCGCTTGGACATGTGGCTCCTTTTGGTTGGTTGGGAAATGTGCTTCCATCTTTACCTTTATGCCTTTTGAATGAAAGGAAAACTTTCACTTTTTTCCCCGACTCGCCCGCCTTGGCTTTGACTCAGGTCTAAATGCTAAAATTTTTCCTTGGGCGGAGTTGCGGGCCATTTTACAACTTTTTACTCCCTTTTGAGGTAATAAGGGGAAAAAAACCAACCTTTTCCCCAACGTCCCATTTTTGCATTGACTATTCAACTAACTCTACCCCCCCTTTGAGAGCACATGGAGGCACCGTACTTGTTTGCAAACCCAACCCAAAGTTACCTTTGGAGGAGCGTCGAGTTGACACTTGTCGGCCTCCGCTACTCTGTGGAATTTTCAACTATCCATCCTACCTTTTAGACTTTTGGGCTATGTGGCAAGCTCACGCTCATTTTGGGTCTCTGTCTTGGCACCCACTTTTGGTGATGCACTACATTGATACTTGGCACTCTCCACTTACACTTTTATACTTTGCCAATTTTGAAGCCTTTTCTACCCACCCCTTGACTTTCTTTGACCATTTACTACATGGAGGGCTGATGCAAGTTGGAGTTCCCCTTTTGGATTTACTTTTGGAGAAGTGTCGTTAGGACACGTGGTCTCTTCCGCTGCATCCTCCATACTTAGTCATTTTTTGACCTTTTTCCTGAACCGTTTCAAAGCCCAAGGACTTCAAATCTTTGTCGTTCTTTCTTCTTCTTGCTTCTGGCTCCTCTGTGGCATTCCACTTTTTTGTCTGACCCTACTATCTTATAGTTCTGCATGGCTGTAACTTAGAGAATGGATTTAAGATGTAGAAATGGTTTGAAAAAGTTGTTTTCTTTTGTACAGGGATCCTTTGATGTGTCTTGGCCTCCACCACTTCATTGTTGAATCTTTTTTGCAACTAATTTGTAGTATTTAAATGAGTCTTCTCGAGTTCCTTCTATGCAGGGTCATGATTCGATCCAATATTTATCTCAGGGAAAAAATATGGATAGCACTTACTTGATTGAGGATTCTTTGGGTTTATCAGTTTAACACCCTCCCTCTTAGGAGGTTTTCCAATTGCTTTAATGTTGTTCTCAATTTACAGAGCCATGGTAAAGGCATGCCTTAAAGTTCTAGGGTTCTTATCCCTCAAATAGTAAGCAACTTTATTATCAAATGCATCTGAATACTTTATCAGACATGATTCATCACATGGCCTCAAATTAATAGGCAATCTTCTAAATGTTTTGTTAAATCTTGTATTGAAATCACGCACTGATTCATTAAGATTCTTCTTCTTAATATTTTCAAACTCTGATAAAAGAAACCTAGGGTTTGTTTTATCACCATATTGTAGTCTAAAAGCATTATTCATTTATGTCTAAGAATCAATGGAATTATCTGGCAAAGATTTATACCAGTCCCTTGCATCTTCTTCTAGAGTATTGGATAAAAAATTTAATGTACACATCCTCAAATTGTATTTGAAAATCCTCCATCATATTGATAAAGAGGTTCAAGTGATGATCACCAGTGATTGCATTATTTCCTTGAAAATTAGGCAATCTATTTCTTACATCTTGTGGCACAACATTTGGATAGCCAGCCATACCTCTAAAATTGAGGGGGCAAAAGTATTAACAATAAATAGAGGTCTGGGTGGAGGCTGAGCCATATTATTTTGAGGAAGTGACCTTGAAGGAGATGCAAACTTGGTGAGAAGTGATAAGTCTGTGTGGTACAGGGATGTAATTTTCAGAATGAATACCCTTTAAAGGCTGTGTTTCTTGGAAAACTTTGTCAGATTTTGGAAAATATAAGGGCATATTGAGAAGAAAAATTTTACAAATACAAGTGAAGGCCCCTCTCCAAATGATCAGGGGATCATTTTCAAAAAGTTTCCTAAACATCCCTAAATGGTGTCAGTGTAGAAGATCATCTCGATATCTTTCCAACGACTGTGAGAACGTGACAAACGGACATCGGGAGCTCTAGATATGTTCGGTCAAAGTTCAGACAGCGGGAAAAGTCAACTCTAGTCAACTGGTCAATATTTGGACCAATCGCACTGTGACATGTGGCTTGCCAACACTAGTCGAATTCGCTTGATTTACCTATCGGGAGGTGACAAGTGGACTACAGGATTACCGAGTTAATTATTTCTATGCCAACATTGTATGGGTCGAAATAATATTATTTTGGTAAGTCCACTTTCCAAATTGCCACATATATATTAATGTTTAAAACATTAGTATAAACCCACCAAATCAAATGCATATGCATTGACCACATGGAAGGTGGTGAAGTGGTTGTTTGGGAGGCATTAAGCCTTGCGTGGATGTTTCCACATGGAAGAAGGAAATTGAAGTGGTGGAGATGGGGGCGGGTATGCTCCAACGTGGTCTTTTGACCACTTCATGCGTATGGAAAAGGCTTAATAAAGCCTAAACTATTATCAGCTCCCCTAATGGGGGATAGTATACCCACTTACTTTAGCTGCTCATATGGGATTTTTATCCCTTAACAAATGTTTATGCCGCTGCGTGGGGATTTAATCCCATTTCATATGCAATCCGCCCATTATTGAGAATTTTTAATCCCAATTTTTCTATGTACAGGTAAGGCTAATATTAGCCTAAGGATGATGTTAAGTGCATTATTTTTTGGGCCCTAATTTTGTATAAATAGGGAACCCATTCTCTTGTAGACACACACCGACGCAATGGAGAAGCTCATTCCTAGAGCACGGAACGGTGGAGACACAGAGATCCCAAGCTTATTATTTATTAAGCTTATTTGTGGGATGTGTCAATAGGTATTGTCTATTGGTCTATTATTTTTAGGCAATAGTAGATTAAATATTTGTGGCTAGGAGTTATTCAAACTACCTAGTCGGCCCATAGTACCCACACCAATTACTTGCAAATCCTGGATTTTTTGACCGGAGTGCTAGCTTTGCATTGATAGCATCAGGAAAGGCCGATCACAGTCGAAGGAGATTGTATGCCAGGAAGGTGGAAGTCAGGTGCTATTTTTCACCCTTGTCATCTGAAGAACTGGTGTATTGATAGGAAAGTAAAATTCCGTTAGGTTTTTCTTGTGAAAGTACTATTGTAACTTACAAGTTTTGACTAGTGGAATGATTCGACCACGAACCCAGAGACGTAGGCAATTTTCCGAACTCCGTAATCAATCTGTGTGCAATTGTCATTATTGTCTTGCATTATTTTAAATTGATTACTTAAAAGGAGTAAATTTATCGGTAAATAATTAAAGCCTATAAGGGTCCGAGATCAGGTCATAATAATCTGATTATTTTTGGATCATGTTTTGGTATCAGAGCTGGTTTAGCTCCATATTTGTTTTTCAGTAAATCTGATTAACAGAGTGATTGCTTCAAGTTGGTGCAAATTGGTTCAGTTTGTGTGAACAGGGTACAAGTGCACTATGGGCAAGATGTCTAAATAGGCAAAGCTCGAGGAAATTGAATCTTATAAATCACCAGATCCAGGAAGAGAATTCTCTCCTGCGATCAATGTATTACTCCTTGGAAGAGGAGTATGCTCGTTTGAAATTGGAACTGAAAACCAAGGATGAGCTCTTGGCAAGGTTGCAATGTGGTGATCAGAGGAAGGAAATACCTTCAACTTCAGATGCAAAGGCCATGATAGATGATTACACTATAAGTTGTTTCACCACGGGAATCTTCTTCTTCCTCCCATTCGGTTTTGGATTCAGGTAATTAAGTCTTTGGTTTGTTTGAAAAGCATACTAAAGGAATTGGATCCAAGTTACTAGGTAAAAATGGGAATTTGATGGAAGAGGCCTTGGGAAAAATGGCCAAGGCATTGCTAACCTCCAATACAGGTCGAGGATCGTACTCATTTTACAGGTTTGGGTTTTCCTAGTGTGGGAATGGAAATTGGAGAATACTCCAAGAACACTGACAGGAGACAAGCTTCCGAAAGCAAAGTGATTACCCCACTAGTCTTGCAAGAAGATTCTAAGTAGGAAAGTTGTGCTTCATTGTCACAGGCAAGATGTGGTAAGAGAAATCAATGAAGAGGTAATGACATTCCACCTCCAGTTTCTTACCATAATCATAAGCACAATAAAACTTCTGATCCACTTTTTCAACTTAAGAAGTATGGTTATGATTTTCAGAAGATGTGGAATTCTTTTCCATGTACCTTTTGTGGATTGCATAATCATTCAGTGGCCAGATGCTGGAAGAGAAGGACACTGATGAAGAAGTTGATGTCATTCGTCAAGAACAAGGCAAATCAGAAAGACCAATCTCGTCATGCAGAATCGAGAAATGGCAGAAAGAGTTCCTCATCCCAGAAGAAGGAGATGAAGAGGAATTTTTGTGCTCATTGCCAAAGGAACGGGCATCGGGTGGAAAATTGCTGGAAACTGCATCCATCTCACCATCAGAGTAATGGCAAGCCAAAGACGGAATGGAGGCCTATTGCAAGGGTAGAAGAAGTTTCTACTCCACCACCAGTTGACAAGACAACCCAGGACCAGGTAATACCTGAAAGTGAAAGTCCTTTAAAAATGGGTAAGTTAAACAATTTTTCAATTATATATTGCATAATTTTAGATTGATGAATTGTATGCAGTATTAAGTTTGGAGATCATATTCTGTGAGAAAATGTTGAGAGAAAGGTTTACAATACTCAGTGGATTTTCTTACTTAGAAAATTTGATTAATGCTCCAAACATATCTCCTAATCATCTTGTGAGTACCTGATACAGCTTGGATACAGGATTTAACTCATATAAAGCTTGGAGATTGATCTGCCATTTGTGCAGACAATAGAGTTCTCAAAATATCATCTCAGAACTTCATTCTGTGTAGAGGCATTGTGACCGTGTAGTAGAATGGTAGCTGAATCACCATTGGCATTGATGTTGGGTTGGAACTTCATTCTTTGTAGAGGCATTGCGACTGTTGCAACAGAATGGTACCTGATATTAGTATGTCAACAAGAGGAGCTCTCAAAGGATTAGCTCGGAATGTCATTCGATGTCAAGGCATTTATGACCACACATACGAATGGTAGCTGATCAACAGACTTAGCATCGTGCATCGGAGGCTCGAGGTCTTGAAAGAGGCTTAGCATCATGCATCGGAGGCGTTGAGGTCTACAGTGACTTAGCATCATACATTGGAGGCTCAAGGTTTTGAAAAAGGCTTAGCATCATGTATCGGAGGCGTTGAGGTCTATAGTGACTTTAGCATCATACATTGGAGGCTCGAGGTCTTGAAAAAGGCTTAGCATCATGTATCGAAGGCGTTGAGGTCTACAGAGACTTAGCATCACACATCAGAGGCTTGAATTCTTGAAAGAGGCTTAGCATCATGTATAGGAGGTGTTGAGGTCTGTAACAGACTTAGCATCATGCATCGGAGGCTCGAGGTCTTGAAAGAGGCTTAGCATCATGCATCAGTGGCGTTGAAGTCTATAAAGGGACGTGGTACTGTCCATCATTGACAGTCGGATCAATCAAAAGCTCTACGTAACTTGGAGTTCCTTCAAAATAGTTCAGATTCTACGGAATCAACTCAGAGCCAGGAGTTGTGTTTATAGAGTAAAAGAAGATCCTTGTTGTTAGATATCAAGAAGCTTAGCACCGCACAGAAGGAGCGTTGAGGTTTCATTCAGAAACTTAGCACCATAAAAGCAGAGGTGTGGAGGTTTTCTTCGGATATCAGAGTGGCGTAGCAGAAGCATTGTGGACCCATAACCCACAAGTCCCAGGATTGAAGCAGAGTTGTCAAAGTGAGAAGGTTGGGGGAGAAGACCCAAGGGTCCTACTACAACAGCACTTCCGAGGTGGCAACCAGAGTTTTTCAGATTCAGGACAGTATGGAAGCTTTTTCGGGACAAAAAAGCTTTCCTCAATGGGGAGGTGTGATCAGGGGATCATTTTCAAAAATTTCCCTAAACATCCCTAAATGGTGTCAGTGCAGAAGATCATCTCGATATCTTTCCAATGACTGTGAGAACGCGACAAAATGGACATCGGGAGCTCTAGATATGTTTGGTCAAAAGTTCAGACAGCGGGAAAGTCAACTCTAGTCAACTGGTCAAATATTTGGACCAATCGCACTGTGACATGTGGCTTGCCAACACTAGTCGAATTCGCTTGATTTACCTATCGGGAGAGGCGACAAGTGGACTACAGGATTACCGAGTTAATTATTTCTATGCCACATTGTATGGGTCGAAATAATATTATTTCTGGTAAGTCCACTTTCCAAATGCCACATATATATTAATGTTTAAAACATTAGTATAAACCACCAAAATCAAATGCATATGCATTGACCACATGGAAGGTGGTGAAGCAGTTGTTTGGGAGGCATTAAGCCTTGCGTGGATGTTTCCACATGGAAGAAGGAAATTGAAGCGGTGGAGATGGGGGCGGGTATGCTCCAACGTGGTCTTTGACCACTTCATGCGCATGGAAAGGCTTAATAAAGCCTAAAATATTATCAGCTCTCCTAATGGGGGATATATACCCACTTACTTTAGCCGCTCATATGGGATTTTTTATCCCTTAACAAATGTTATGCCGCTGCGTGGGGATTTAATCCCATTTCATATGCAATCCGCCCCATTATTGGGAATTTTTAATCCCAATTTCTATGTACGGGTAAGGCTAATATTAGCCTAAGGATGATGTTAAGTGCATTATTTTTTGGGCCCTAAATTTTGTATAAATAGGGAACCCATTCTCTTGTAGACACACACCGACGCAACGGAGAAGCTCATTCCTAGAGCACCGGAACGGTGGAGACACAGAGATCCCAAGCTTATTATTTATTAAGCTTATTTGTGGGATGTGTCCAATAGGTATTGTCTATTGGTCTATTATTTTAGGCAATAGTAGATTAAATATTTGTGGCTAGGAGTTATTCAAACTACCTAGTCGGCCCATAGTGCCACACCAATTACTTGCAAATCCTGGATTGTCGATCGGAGTGCTAGCTTTGCATTGATAGCATCAGGAAGGCCGATCACAGTCGAAGGAGATTGTATGCCAGGAAGGTGGAAAGTCAGGTGCTATTTTTCACCCTTGTCATCCGAAGAACTGGTGTATTGATAGGCAAGTAAAAATTCCATTAGGTTTTTCTTGTGAAAGTACTATTGTAACTTACAAGTTTTTGACTAGTGGAACGGTTCGACCACAAACCTAGAGACGTAGGCAATTGCCGAACTCCATAATCAATCTGTGTGTAATTGTCATTATTGTCTTGCATTATTTTAAATTGATTACTTTAAAAGGAGTAAATTATCGGCAAATAATTAAAGCCTATAAGGGTCCGAGATCAGGTCGTAATAATCTGATTATTTTCAGATCACCAGATGGAGAATTCAATCCAACAAAGAGACTACCTGATTCATATTCACTTGAGGAAGTATTACAATCTTACATCACAGGTTGATCAGTTTCACCAATGAAGATCTCTTTTCTTGATTCTTGATCTCCAATAACCTTCCAAAATTATTCTTCCTTTTGAAACTAGACTTTCCCAACTATGGAAAAAAACCTAATACTAGGGTCCTTGGTGAAGAAATATCTTCTTCCTTCTAGCTTTGCAGAGATTAATGAAAAATCTCACTTGATATATGTTAGAGACACTAGTATTTATTAATAATTTAAACAACACAGAGTCGCCCACTAAGGATTTTCACCTTAGTTTGTGCAAATGCACTATGAAAGACCTATCAAATGTCTATCAATACTAATATTCATAGCAAAGGTTACAAGATCTTCTCTTCTTCTACCCCAAATTTGTCAATTATGATACAAAATTTAGTTCAATAACCATATAAGCTAGAAAATATTGCACTTAGAACTTACAAAGTTGAACAATTCTTACAGATCTGAATTAGATAATGATGTTTCAGAAATGTATTAGCACACAACATGTGTAAAGAAGTATTATCAGGGTTTGTATGTACTGCATTTGTAAAATATTTCAAATAGTCCTCGGTAATGACGCCACTCAGGTGTTGTTTCCACACAAAATGGTCCTGGAGTTTTTGAATATTCCCTGACAACACTAATAAGTCCCTTGCAATGGCATCATTCTGGTGTTGTTTTTGCACAAATAGGTCCTAGAGTTTCAAATAGTCCCTGACAACCCTAATAAAATCCCCAGCAACAGCGCCATTTCTAGTTTTGTTGCTGCATAAATAGGTCCTGGAGTTTCAAATAGTCCCTGATAATGCTAATAAGTCCCCAGAAAATGGAACCATTCAGGTGTTGTTGCCGCACAAATAGGTCCCAGAGTTTAAAATAGTCTGCAGCAATGCTAAGCAGTCTCCCCGAAAAACGGCGCCACTTAGGTGTTGGTATCCAAAAATGATTCTTCCCTAGAGACCAAGTAGCACAACAGATTTAGCAGGACACTGAGAGACAGACATATCATATTATGATTCATTTTGTATCTGGGGAGGGGGTTTGTTTGACTCTTTGTCACTCGGGCATCAAAGAAATGGATAGCACCTTCATTAAGTTTTTTGATCTATCCTCGTTGCTTTAAGGCTGTGCCTTTCGACCAGGGTGAGAGGACCTATTTTGTAACCTCTTTTGATAAAGAAGAATAGAGATATCCTTCTTTGCACAAATTTGAAAATAGACCCTGAGAAAATATGATCAATTCACCACAATTTAACTCTCACGAGTTGTCACTTCTAAAGAATGGTGATATTTTCTAAAATAGGGCTAAGGTTACTAGAGACATTATGGGATCTTGATTACTTCTACATATTTTGGTAGTAGAATGTTTTCATTCGTGGATACACAGGGCAAAGATGGGTAGTTCTAGACGGATTCATTGTTTTTTGAATAAATTTGGTGGGAGATTGAGCAAGATAAAATTGATTATACCAGATCTTTGATAGAATTCACAACATTTTTGGAAAGCTAAATGACATAAAGCTTTTGAGATAGCTAAAACAAAAGGTGTGCATCAATGGAGGCCCAAATTTGTACGGATTCACACAATCTCCAAGAATTTAACAAGAAGGCTGGAGCTAAAGACTCAATAAAACATCAAAGACCCCTCGTTCCTCATGCCTAAGATACACTCGAAAGGCTTATAGACAATCTTTATCAACAAATGATAGTGAATTGATTTTAAATTTTTTTATCTCATCACAGAAGAGAAGGCTCTTCTTGAAATGAAATTACAAGTGCCACTAAAATGTCACAGGGACGAGATCCTATGTGATTCAGAGGGACTTTAACACAAGATTGCAATAGGAATAAGAAAAACTACTTGCAAACATTCTAAAATGAAGCAGACACAGATTGCTCCAATATTGACACAGATTAACTCAAAATTGATTAGATTCACCAGTAGGGGAAAGTTTCTTTGAACAGTCTTAGAGCTTGTCAATGGCTGTACACTCGTAACCAACTTTGAAGTGATTGAAATCTAAAATACAGGAAATTAACAGGTTTCTCAGATTGGCCTCTCAGGAAGATGGGCTCTCTTAAAATTTCTATTAAGAATTAAACCCCCGGCCCATTTGCAAGAGTATTCTCATTGCATTTATAACATTTCATTTGCTCACTCATCCCAAATTTTTCCCCCAAAAAAGAAGAATATTCAAGGAATCCTTTGCTTGTTACCAATTTTTTTATATAGAAAGTGATGTGTAAAAAACTCACACCCCGCAGCTGCCAAAGTGGACAAATCAATGAATTGATCACATTTCTCAGACCCTCAACTAATGATTTGGGATGCCATGCCCGCAAATTTTTGATAGTTTCTTCTAATTATTCTTATTCTGTCATGCGAGAAATCTCCATTTTAATCATTTTTCTGGTGGCCCTGTATAGCTGGGTCTGATAGGAAATACTTTTAACCCTCGAGGACACATTTTTTATCCTTTACACCTGCAACCTTCATCATTTCATCCTTCTCCCACTCTTTCCTCTGCAACTCTTCTTTGCGTCTGGCTTCTCTGGTAATTCACCTTTTTGCAAGTTCTCGAGCTAGTTTAACTTCAAAATATTAGTCTCTACAGTCCTTTGGACTCATGAATTAATCTTTGAATCCATTCAATTGTACTTTGTAGGAAAAAAATGAGAAGGAATTACACCAGAAAATGATGAAAAACAATGTGTATTCGCATTTCCAGGAGTCTCGAAGCAAAAATGGTGGATAAATAGATGCAATGCATAGCAACCGTTGATTCTACCCCTTCTCAACTTTAGGATTAGAGTCGTCCCACTTTGTTTCCTTAGCACAAAAGAAAAGGTGAAGTTCAGAGGCAAGTTTTCAAACAAGCGCGGACCTTCCATGTGCCCTGGGCCCAAGAAAAATGCCATTTGGCCTTTGAAAATTTTTAGTATAAAAGGAGCCAGCGGAATCCTCCACATCTCTCCTTAGTGCACCTTTTGGATGTTGCCCAGAAACGGAGACCCCAAATGAGCATGGGCTTCACCACGTGTCTCAGTCCGGTAGAGTTGTTGAAAATGTTTAAGGACCAATGGAAGGTGCCATGTGTCTAGGGTCTGAGATAGTTTTCCCTAGCTGTTGAAAATTCCAAGCAAGGGCAGAGTGAGCAGAAACTTCATGTGTCTTCATGGAACTCTTTTGATAAGGTGCCCAAAAATGGGGACCCCAAACGAGCGCAAGATCACCACATGTCTCTTCGGAACTCCTACTAAGGTAGGACCAAGAGGCGGATCCTCAAATGAGCGCCAACCCTCCACGTGTCCATGGTCCGACAGAGTTGCATCCACTACTGAAAAATTATAAGTATGGACAGAGTGAGCGAAGACCTCCACGTGTCCCTTCGGCACTCTTTTGATATGGAGCCCAGAAATGGATACTCTAAATAAGCATCATCCTACCACGTGCCCTAAGTTTCAAAATTTTGCACCAGCCGCATGAAAAAATGTCTAAGTCTGGGCAAGGTAGCGGAAACCTCCACGTGTCTCCCCAACGCAACTGTAAGGTCAAACCAAAAGGAAAATTTTCAGATGAGCGTCAGCCCTCCACACTGACAAGTTTTTAGTTGAAGTGGGCCTTAGAGTTTCAAAGTTCCCTTCTGAGTCGTATGCAACCAGAAAGGGCCACATTTCCACATATGATGAGATATAAATTTGACTGGGAAAAATACACCCGTCAAACCGTAAAATGCAGGAAAATCACCATTTACGTCTGGAAATGAATCCTTCTTCAAAGACAGAGAATTGGAAATGATATAAGGCCCAAATGTGATCCTCCAAGCCGCATCCAATCATGTTTCCATAGACATTGGGACAAAAATTGATAGGGAAAACAAAAACTGATTATGAAAAAACAGAAGGAAGGGAAAAAAATCTTGATTTTACGCCCAAGTTACAAATTAGTTCACATGGACAGAGGAATGGAAAAGATATTCTAGACTTAAAGTGATCCTCGACCAAAAGAAGGGACTGATCATGGCAACCGAATGGAGGACAAAGATATCATGTATCAACATAGGGAGATAGAAAATATGACAGAGCCCGCAAAATGAAGAATTTCAAAGGAAAATGGGGTGAGACTAAATTGAGAACCAACAGGTTTCATATCAGAATGTTGCTGGGATCCTATGTATGCAATGGTTTCTAGAAAACCTAATATTGCACATTTTATAAGGATTGTGAGCCAATATTCTAGCAATCCTAGACCACAACATTGGGCAGCAATTAAAATAATTTTTATATATCTTCAAGGAACAAGTAAACATGGAATAATATTTAGTGGGAGTTCGAAAAAAAATCTACAACTTACAAGGTATTGTGATGCAGATTGGGCAGAGGAGGTTGATAGTAAGAGATCAACTTCAGGGTTCTGTTTTATGCTTAGTGGAGGTACAATTTCATGGGAAAGTAAGAAACAATGAATTGTTTCTCTCTCCAATGCAGAAGAAGAATATATAGCAGCATGTCAAGCTGCAAAAGAATTGATTTGGTTGATAAGATTGTTGCAGGACATCGAGGTTACTCAGTCCCAACTGATAATATTAAAGTGTGATAGCAAAATTTACATATCCGCGATAAAGAATTTGAAGTATCATGGGAGAGTTAAACATATAGGGATACAATACACTTTCATCCGTGAACAAATTGAGAACAACACTATCAAAATGGAGTACTGTGCAACTGAAATGATGACGGCAGATGCATTGATAGAGGCATTACCAGGAAATAAGTTTGAGTTTTGCAAAGAAGGATTCGATGTGATACAACCTGGTTGAAAAATATTTGGCTAGGTGGGAGTGTCAGTCAAGCATGCAGAAATAATAGCAGAATATTTAGGGATTCTATAGTTAGCAGTTAGGGAATTATATTTTGTATTAGATAGCACACTAGATTATATGTGTACGTGTTGTTAATGTTGTCTATCTATAGGTTGAAGAGTAGAGATAGGATACTTTGAGTTTGAGTTTGAATAATACTCTACATACTGTTATTTTATAAATATTGTATTCTCTGATTTAGCAGAGTAGAATAAGAAATAAACCAAAATAATATTGCATTTCTGTGTTTTATTTAAGAGTGCTAATAATTTTCATTCTCTGTATTTTTGTGCTGATTTTTTCATCTGAACGAGAAGAGCCAAGTAGAGAACACAATGCATCTCTCTGGTAAGGATTTACAAGCACTATTTACTTAGGTTTAAATGGTTTTTTTCATCACAAGATAGACTATTCAAGATGGTAGGCTTCATATTTGTTTTTTACTCTTTTCTATTCATGCAATTAATTTTAGTTGTTTGTTTGAGGGAAGGAACTGAAGAAAAAAAAATTAAAAAGAAGCCATAGATTTAGACCTTTAGGAAGCGCCACAAAATTAGGTAATGGTCCATTTTGATGAAATCTTGCTAATCCATTTCGCGTTCATAGGCCCTAATAGAGACACCTACTTCCAAAATAACAGAGAGGCCTTCCACACTTGCACAATATTCTCAAGTATTTAGATACGTTTTCAAACTACAAAAAAATGCCCTCTACACTGCAAAATTATGCAACTACACTTTTTTTATGCTTATCTACTCCTCTTTTTTTAAGTTTTTGGGTTTTTTTTGTAACCCCCTTTTACTTTATAGTGTGTTAGTTGGAATTAATAGTTTGAACTAAAATTTTCATAAATTTTACTCTGCTGATTATTAGACCCTCGGTGTATGATGTAATATTGTGAAAAAAGTGTGTTCATTACTTTATATAATTACCAGACCCTCTATTACAATAGGGGCATACTCAAATATTCTCAGTTCTATCGTCACCGTTCACTCTTCTACCTTCTATTCTATAAGAGTGTAAGAGTTCAATACATCATATTAATTAAAAAAATTAAATTTTATATGAGTGTTGCTGATAGACATGGAATTCGACACTGGCTAAAAGGAAGTAGAGACACATTATTGCCAGTTTTTTTGTTTTGTTTTCGTGGATCTGTAATTTTATTTTGTTTTATGATTTAATGCATTGCCATGCTCTTTTGTTGGTTTGAACCGATTTGATTTTGGTTTGTATTTGTTGTTGTGAATGGGTTATGTGGGAAGTTTATAACATTCATGGGTTTTATGTATTTTATTTGTTAATTTTTGTTTTGGGTCTGAGGGAGCAAAATAGACTATACCCAAGGATATCTTCCTCGTAAGTATCCATAATCTGACCATTTTACCATAATCCAGTTTACTTGAATTTTCCACTTAGAGTTTAATGATACTTTTTATATTGAAATAGACCATAGTTACGTGGATATTTTATGGCACAAGTATTTTCAATAACTTTAATCATAACATATTCAATAGTTGGTTTGTGCCAAACTGTAGGGACATTGGTCTTTCATATTTAGTTTTCTTTGATTAATGGAAATTTTGGATTTTCATTTCTCCATGAATTCTATGATAAAAAGGAAAGATGTCTCCACAATAGAGAGTTGAGGAAGTTTTGTATGCTACCTAACACACATAGAGTTAATTCCATAACAATTTACGGTGAAGCTTTTACATTATCTAGTCATTGGTTATATCATTCTAGTCATATCACTAGGAACCGAAGGACTGTTTTGAACCCCCGAATCCTCTAGAAATGGGAAAATGTAGTGAACCAATAAATACAAAAGATCATAAATATTTAAATCTAGAGACAAAAAATAGTAAAATTGTAAAAATAAATTTGTTAAATAAATGCCCCATAGAAGTACAATCCTATAAGACAAGCACTCCAATAGCTTAACAGGAAGGAGAGGATGTTTATAATTTTTTCTAACTTGGTATTTTCAAAATCCTCACCTCTATCTTTTGTTTTCCTTGTTGTGGGACACAAGATAGAATGCAAAATAACTAGATCTGTTGCCTTATTTCGTGATGAGATTGGATGTCTTTGAATGCATGTTACGTTAAATTGCTCTATTTATATGTTTAAAAGAATGTTCATTTTGCTTAAAGATTTATATATTAATTTTGATAATGAACTCTCTTAATTACATGTTTAGAAGATTATTTCTATGGGTGACAAGTTGTACAATGAACTCTCTTGATTTCAATTGATCATCTTGATTAAAGATTTTTTGTATTATTTTTTTAATAATTGTGTATAATATCATCATATATTAGACAATTTTGAAAGAATTTTGTTTAATCTTATGCTTCATTTAAGTTACACATTTTACAAATTTTGTTCGTAATAAGGTGTCTTTAAATGGGTATATTTACCCATATCACTTTGTTTTTTTTTTACTTGGTCTCTAGATTTACAAATCATGCTTTTGTGTTTGATTTCATCTATTTACTAAACATCTTTAAAAAATCAAAGATGGGTTTAACATTAAGATGGGAAGTCTGTTCCCAGAGAGAGCTTGAGAGTTTTCCAAATTTTTGGCATATTTTATTGCTTTTATTTTATCATCTTACAGTAAAAATAAAACACCAAGATCCTTCCTTGGAATAGCATCAAAGTTTGTAGGAAATGGTATTTTGAATGTTGGCTTGTTTTTACTGTGTTATTTTTCTGAAATAATTTAACAGTAAAAGTTGTAGTAGTAGTTGGTTTTTTCAATTATGGGTTGATTCCTACATTTGTTTCATTTCACAATTAGTGTTAGCTAAAATCTTTCTCAGTATTTTTGGTGAGTTTTTTCCACATTTATTTGTGTTTTCACAAATATTTTTACTAAATTTTCACTGTTATCCTCACATGCAACCAGAATTTAGTTCAAGCACAACACATAATATTGGGATCACTTTGAAACTAGTCAGTTGTTAGACATAAGGGTAGCTAGTTATTACACATAAGTGTAGCAAACGTTGCAAAAAAATAAAAATAAAATTACTATAATATAAAGTTTTGGTTGTTTTGTACTTTTCCTATTCTCTTTTGGCATCTAACTAATTTGTGTGGGGTGCATGCAGCTAATATCATGATGAAAAAATGGCATTAACATGATTCATGAAAACCCTGAAACAAATATTTAATGATTGCAATACCTATTTTGGTGTTTTTATCCCGAAGGCATTCATAGTTGGGTTGAGGCTTGCCCCATCTAACAAGAGATAAGTAGGTGTATGACATAGATGGAAACCATTCTTTGTCGACATATTATTTTTTATTTTTATCAGAGGGATTAGGTGAATGAGGACATTGACATACGATTATTTTTTGTATCGTGACTTTTTGTGAAGATATGTGTGAATAGACCCATATATGCAAAGGCCAAAAACATTAGCATTGCCTGTGGAGATTCTAAGGAAGGTTTTTTCTTATGAAACATACCGATGGTGGATAGGGGGTGAGGATGGGTACATTAAAGCACGACCTAACAAAAATATTTGAAATTGTTATCTATACTTATCCCTTCTACTTACGGTGATACTATCTTGGTGTTATGTTGAAGACTGTACACTAAAAGTACTACATACTCTCTCCACAGTTTTCTCACTGGGGTTCTCAAGAAATGTGTTCTTCTCATATGGATGGTATTTTGACCCATAGGTTTATGGGTCGGTTATGGCCCATGGTTTTGGTACCCACGATATTGTAAAAGTGCTTAAGCAGTTGCCTATTGATGTGATTTTGAGATTTTGATAGGGTAGTCATATATGTAGAAAAAAAATTGTGTTAGTATGCAAATATAAGATGATTATTAAACCAAATCAATCTTAATCCTAACACATCTTATTCATCTACCTCTGATCTAGAAATAAATGGAAAGGAGAGAGAAGATAAATACATGTAGTTACCTACACGATCGCAACACTCCTCCTTTGATTGGTTGGATGTGCTCTTGATGTTGGATAATTGATTATTGCTTTATATTTTAATGGAGACACATAAATACCACCTCCCCTTTGATTTTCCTTTATGATTGATGAACGATGATGATTGATTATGGATGAATAATGGATTTATTGAAGATAAAATGGATGATAGATGAATAAAATTGATCCAAAACCGAGGGGTTTCAGACTTAAGGAACAGATTAACAAATGTGCCAAATGAATTGCAAAAACAACTATCTCTGAAAAGAGATGTAAATTACTCAAAGACTTCAAAATACATCAATTATCTCTGCCAAGAGATGTCTATCTCTTCTTCCGGTTACATATGTATTTATAATAATTTTATAAATACGAAAGGACATCTAGAAAGATGTGGAAGGTCACCAGTCTTGAGGGAGACGAGGTGTTTCATCTTCCAAGACTTACATGTGCACTAATTTTGCGAAACATACTATTTTTAGAATTTACTATTTTTAGACAGCAGTACAAAAATCACAATTTGGGCCCCTTAAACGTGTATTTCGGGGGTCAAACATTGCTGAACAAAGTTCAGCACCTTCTCATCACATTCTACGCATTCCAAGCTTTCCATTTCCTTTTGAACGGAGTCAATCGGAGCTACGGTGCAAAAGTTATGGTCTCTGGAAGTTGCGCCACTAGAATTGCCTGCCTGGATCAAAAATAGTAGAGTTTTGCTATGGATTCTTAAGATGGCTCACATGGAGGATGAGAGCTAAATTTATAGCTGAGGAGTGGAGGATTCAATGGCTAGGATGAAGCCATCTTGGAATTTGGGTCAAGGGTGGAGAATTGTTTAGAGGAATGGAGGATTCTAGAGTTGTAAGATTCTAGAATTTGAATTCAAATTCTACAGAGGGAAGAAGCTTCCATTGAATTAAAAATTCAATGGAAGGAGAAGGTTATAGAGGCTTCTAGATTTAGAAGCCTTTAGATTTAGAGGTGTGAGGATGTGATGAGATTAGGATTAGATTAGGTTAAATAAATATGATTAGGGATGTGATTTGAGGGAAAGGTTAGGTGTAGGGATGTGTAGGGTAGGCAGTAGGTGAAGTCTATGGATTATTAAATTCCTATAAAATATTAGTGGAGTCTTATAATGATAATATGATATTATAATGAAATAAAAGGGATTAAGGATGAAATGAGATAAATGATAAACGATGAAAGGGTAAATATGATAAAATCCGATTTTTAATGAGATAAATGATAATATGGAATATTTAGATAAATGACGAAATATCAAAATAAAGGGATTAATGCTGAAATTAATAATAATTAATCTTGCGATTAATTATTATATGGATTTAGTTGTTGTTTCGGGACAGATTAATCGTAATTGATCATGTCGACATTTTAGATGCCTACAATATCATTATAGATGTGTGTGAGTTCAAGTGCGAATTCAGGAGATTTTTTTTAGCACAGCTCCAAATGGATATGAGTATTGTATTGAGAGAAAGAGGTGGCTTGTAATAAAATATGAGCAAGTGATTCTTGTTGGATGCAACCCAAATAGGGTGTACCATGTTAAATCTTGTCTTTGTGTTTTATTCTTTTAATTTTTTACACTTTTATTTCAGATATGATCTTTCTACATATTAGTTTCTATTATTATGATTTTGCGTGGGATTGTTTCACCATATTTTATCCCTTATTTCTAAACAATTGGTATCAGAGCCTAGTTTGGTTTGTTAAAGTGTTGAATCACAAGGAAAGTCTTAACTTGATTGGGAGCTATGACAGATGATGGAACATTAAAGGTTGATAAATTCAACATAAAAAAATTTTATTCTTTGAAAGATGCAAATGGAAGATTACGTTTATCAAAAGGATATTTATATTCCAATGTCTGAGAAAGGGAACAAACCCTCAACCATGATGGATATGGAGTGTGATTTTCTAGATAGGAAGGAACTTGGAACAATCCGGCTATGTCTTGAATCTTTGGTAGTATTTAATGTTTCAAAGGAAAAGACTACAAAAGAACTCATGGATGCATTAGGGAAGTTATATGAAAAAACCCTCTACCTCTAACAAAATATTTTTAATGAAAAGTTGTTTAATATGAACATGTCTGAAAATAGTTCAGTAATAGATCATTTGAATTATTTTAATACAGTTGTGAATATGATAGATTTAGTTACAATAGAATTTTGATGAAGAAGTTAGGGATTTATTATTTTTATGCTCCTTACCTGAGAGTTTTAATAGCCTGGTAATGTCGGTAAGAAAAATAAGTTCCAACTAACTCAAATTTGAAGTTTGAGGACGTTTTAGGGGTGATCCTAAGCGAGGAAATGCGAAGAAAAATGTCTCGGGAATTTTCTACTTCATGGAATTATTTAACGGTGGAAAATAGAGGGAGATAGAAGAATAGATGAAGTTTCGGAAAATCGAAAGATCAGACAAGGTCAAAATCCAAAAGCAAAATGGTATGTTGGCACTGTGGAAAGTCTAGGCATGCAAAGAAGGACTATTAGAAGCTTTGAGATAAGAAGACACAATTGGAAGAAAACAAGGAGGTGAATGTGGAAAAAATTAATGTCTGTCAGGATGCTTTGATTCGTTCCTTTTATAATATCCCGAATCTTGGATTTTAGATTTGGGGGATTCTTTCCATGCTACTCCACATAGAGATTATTTTGTTGATTATGTTCAATGGGATTTTGGGTATGTTTTTCGTGATGATGATGATCTTTACAACATAGTTGGAAAAGGTTTTGTTTAGGTTAAGATGCAGAATGAGAATATATGACTATTGAAGGATGTCAGACATGTGCCTACATTAAAATGAAACTTGGTATCAGTAAGGAAGTTGGGAAATGATGGTTGTACTATGATAATTATAGTGGACTCTTGGAATGTTACCAAGGGTGCTATTATGGTGACAAGAGTGAAGAAGGTTTGAACTTTTTATTTAACCACTGGTAGTACTAATGCTTGTAATCTTGTGGCTTCAGACACAAATACAACATTGTGACACTATATAATCAGTCATATGAGCCAGAAGGGCATGTAAATATGAAAGAAGAATTTTCTCATATTTACTAGAAGAATTTTTTAGTTCTATGATACCTGCATGTATGGGAAATATAAGCTAATAATTTTTCTCAAGGTTGTACCTATGAAGAAAGCAAGTAAGTTAGAGCTGATACATTATGATGTATGGGGTTTAGCTCAGGTATCATCTTTTGGGGGTTCAAATTATTACGTTAGTTTTATTGATGATGCAACAATAAAAATTTAGGGATATTTTATTAGAAATAAATATGATGTATTTGACACTTTTGTTAAATAGAAATCCTTGGTAGAGAATCAAACATGTCTTAAGCTACAATGTCTCAAGTTAGATAAAGGAGGGGAGTATTGTAGTAATGAGTTTGATTATTATTGTTCTAAGAATGGAATCTGGAGGCAAAAGACATTTCCAGGAACTCCACAACATAATGGAGTGTCAAAAAGGATGAACAGGACAATAATGGAACATGCTAGGAGCATGAGGTTACATGCGGGAGTTCCTATTTCTTTTTAGACAGAAGTGGTGAGCAAAAATGTGTACTTGATAAACAAAGGACCCTCAAGTTCCTTGGATTGAGGCATACCTGAGGAGGCTTGATCTGGTAAGAAAGTTAATTACTCATCTCTTAGAGTTTCTAGATGTGAGGTGTTTGGTCATATAGACAAGGATGATAGGACCAAGCTAGAGGATAAATCATAAAAATGTACTTTCATTGATTATAGTGGTGATGAATTTGGATATAAATGTTGGAATATTAAGGATAAGAAAATAATTTGATATAGAGATGTGGTCTTTAATGAGAAAGTTATGTATTACCAATAGTTGTAGGAAAACATGGAAGAATCTCATAAATAATATGCATTGGTAGAGGATCTTTCGGATGGGAAAGTGACACATGAATTAGTTCAGGAACCTACTCAATAGGAACCCCAAACTCCTATATTAAGGAGGTCTTCCAGGGAAAGAAGAGCACCTGAATGTTTTTCTCCTTCTCTTTATTATTTATTACTTAGTGAAAGTGAAGATCCAAATAGCATTGATGAAGCAATACAGGTAGATGCTAGGAATAAGTGGGAGAAGTCCATGGATAAAGAGAATTAGGGTCTCATATAGAACTATACTTGGGATTTGGCGAAGCTACTTGAAAAAAAAAGAGAATTACAAAACAAGTGGGCATATAGATTTAAAGAGGAAAAAGGAGGAAAGAAAAGATAGAAATCCTAGTTGGTGGTCAAGAGGTTTGCACAGAAAAAAGGTATAGATTTTGATGATATTTTTTCTCCTGTAGTAAAAATGACTTATATTAGAACTGTTCTTGGAATAGTGGCAGCAGAGGACTTGCACTTAGAGAAGCTAGATGTAATTACCTCATTTTTCCATGGTGATTTGGAGGAGGATCTATATATAGAGTAGTCAGAGGGATATGGGGTCAAAGCTAAAGAGGAGATGGTGTGAAAATTGAAGAAGATCTTGTATGGATTTAAACAAGCTCCACATCAATGGTATAAGAAATTTGATAGCTTTATGATGGAGCAAAGTTATATTAGATGACATTCTTACCATTGCATGTATATAAAGAAATTTTAAGATGACAATTATATTATCTTGTGCTTGTATGTGGACAAAATGTTGGTTGCAGGAAAAAACATGTAGGAAATAAAAGTACTCGAGAAGCATCTAAGTGAATCCTTTGCTATGAAGGATTTTGAGCCAGCCAAAAAAATCCTTGGTATGAGGATGTCTCGTGACAGGAAGGAATGAAAATTGAATTTATCTCATGAAGATTACATCAAGAAGCACTTGGAGAGGTTTAATATACAGGATGTTAAACCAGTTAGGACTCCTTTGACAAGTCATTTCAAGTTATCAAAGGAGTCATGTCCCAAGAAAGAGCAAGAGAGAAACTAGATGTCCATAGTACCTTACTCATCAACAGTTGGAAATTTGATGTATGTTGTGGTGTGCACTAGGCCTGATATTTTCCATGTAATTAGAGATGTGAGTAGACTTATTGAGTAATCCAGGTAAAGATCATTGGCAGATAGTAAAGTGGATCCTTCGATACTTGAGAGGGACCATGGAGACAATTTTGTGCTACAATGGATCGAAAGCCAATTTGAAAGGTTATGTAGATTCGAATATGGTTGGAGTTGTAGACAGCAAGAGGAGCATGACATGTTATATTTTCACTATAGGTGGGACAATAGTGAGATGGATTTCACGACTACAAAAGCTTACGGTTTTTACAACTATAGAGGCTGAGTATGTTGTTACCATAGAGGCAAACAAAGAGATGATTTGGTTACAGAATTTACTTGAGGAGTTGGGGCATAAACAAGAGGAAGCAAATGTACATAGTAATAGTTAGAATGTTATACACCTAGCTAAGAACTCTACTTTCCACTCTAGAGCAACACATATACAGTTAAGGTACCAAATCTACTGGGGCTATGGATGCCTGACTAGCAGTAGAGAAATGTTGATACAAGAATCAGATGTATCTCCATCAGGGCTATGGATGCCTGGCTAACAGTCGAGCAATTCACAACTTAACCTTTCATAAACCTACTTGACTTAATAACTCTCTATACATTGGCTAGTTTCTTTTACATCCTACCCACTGAGTCTTCACTTCAAGTTATAATTAACTATCAATTTTACACACACTTTTATCTCGAATATACATCAATCTTGTATGTCGGCAAGTATTGCCTATGCCTTTGTCATATTTTTGTTCTAGGCTTACTTTTATTTTACAACATGTGCTTTTAAGCTCATTGTTTGTTCATCATCCATTGAAAACCATCCATCCCTTACATCCACATCCTTTCATCCATGGGAAATCAATGATCCTATTTTTTTATCCTATCCACACTTTTGCTTCCTTTAACCCATCATTATTATGACTGGGGGTAACTTTATAATTCGTTGGGGGCACCATACCTTACTTTTTATTATTCCTTACACTTGGCGGTGCAAAAAAAAAACTAGGTTATCATCCATCATTCCACCCTTTACCTGGGGGGCTATCTTATCCACATCAACCTTGGGAATTACAAGAGAAATTCACCTCCTTTCAAACCCTCTCATCCCTATCACATATTCATCCCACCAAATCTAAACTAACTTACAAATCCAAAAAATAAGAAAAAATCTTAAAAATCCATAAAAATCAACAATGCACATAAAACCTTAAACACTTTTGCATGTATTTGTGGGTGTGTTTTTTTCACTTGTTTATCTTTTTCTTACATTTGCATCATATTTTGGCCGATAATATGAGGCCTCTTTTGTTTCTTTTTCTTGTGCACGGACTAATGATATGAGGACCATATTTTTTATATTAATCGGTCCAACGATATGAGGACCATATTTTTATATTAACATGTCCAATGATATGAGGAGAAAGGCATTTGGTAGTTTACTCATGACGGTATTTATACCTTGGTGCATCGTGCTCGATGCCACATCACTCACAACTGCTAATGATGATAATTATGGGCACTTTACAATATCACCATCCCTTTAGATCATCACTTAGCGTAATCACCATCACCTTATCCAGCCAACCTTTCATCAATCATCTAACATCCAATCATCAAATCTTATTCATTCAATCAATCTCTCCAACATCTTCAATCAATCCTATCATCTTCACATCCAACTTCCAACAACCTCTAAACATCGAAAATTTAGCCACACCCAATATAAAAACATCCAAAACATCAACCCCTTGACTGGGGCATCCAAAAATCCAAATAATCAAAATCCAACATTAACAACATCATCAATCCAAGATCCTATCTAATTCTACCCCTTGAATGGGGCATCCAAAATCTAAATTAATCATGAATCCTATTATCCCAACAAAATCCAACATTCTAATATCTAACATCCTCAAATCCAATACCCTAACTCTAACACCCCCAAATCCAAAATCAACACAACATCACCCCTTGACTGGGGCATCATCAAATATAAATACAAAATCCAAGCACATCACCCTTGTCATACATCAATGACTGGGGCCTCCTATAGTTAACATCCTCTCATCTTCTCATCCTCTCACCCACCCAATCATCTTCTCGCTCGGGCATCTCCTCTCTTTTCTAGTGGCTACCCGACTTGTTCCTCCCCACCTACCCATTCAAGGGGGCATCATATTACCATCCTAACATCTTCTCTTCTTTTCTTTGAACTTTCATTTCTTTGAAATAACATTTCAAAGAGGGGAAAAATGTAGACACCTAAAATGTTTACATGACTAGTTAACATTAATTAAGTCTCACATTTTAGCCTCATCACTATTTATCCGCTAGCAATCCATATAATAATTAATCGCAAGATTAATTATTATTATTTTAATTCATTTTATCATATTTCCCCCTTTATCATTATTTATCATTTATCCAATTAATCCATTTTATTCCATTATTATCCTATTTGATTATTCATTAACATTTTATAGGAATTTAATATTCCTATCCCTCACCTACACTAGTCTACACCTACACCTATCACTATCTATTCCATGTAATCCCTATAATTAATTATCCTAATCACATCATTAACCTAAACTAATCATGTGCACATCACCTCTAAATCTAGAAGCTTCTCTATTTCTCCCTCTCATTTTAAAATTTTCAAATATTCTACACTCTTCTATAGAATTAAAAATTCAATAAAAATCTCCACACAAAATCTAGAACCCTCCATATCTAGAAATCTCTAAACAAATCCAATCCTATCGTCAAATTTTAACCATTTGATTCAATCCAACATGGATTAATCCTCACCCTCCAATTTGCCACTCACAAACTATCATTTTTCACTCTCATCCTCCATGGGAGCAAGTTCTTTTGGGAGGCCATCATCTTGCTACTTCATCTTTTGATCATCAATCATCCATCCTCATCCAATCTTCATCAATCAAGAAATATTCAAGCAATCTTCATCAATCATCCAAAGGGAGGTGTTGTCCAAGTTCATCCACAACAAAATCTGAAGCAACAATCAAGTATCCAACACCAAGAGCACATCCAATCATCAAAGAAGGAGAATTTCACTTGGAGGTAAGTACATGTATATTACATTATCCTCTCTTTCAATCTTGATCTATCGGAGGTAGAAATTAGAAATGTTAGAATAGGAATCAATTTTTTTTGTTGGCATTTTTCACTAACATATCTTTTTTTTGTCTACAACATCCCTCCCAAATACATCTATAAATTTTAAGCATGTGACTTGTTCGAAAAATTCCTAGAATATATCAACTGCAATGATTGTGGACATACAAATAATGAATTTGTTTAAAATCCCCTTGAGACTTTCTCACAAATGCATTCAGTAGATGTAAAGCTAGAGTCTACTCCACATAGCATCTGACATGCTTTACTCTCTACCCAAAACACATTAAAAATGTGAATACAGTGATATGGAGCCTATAATGTGGAGAATTGAAATAACAAATGGAAATCTAAGAAGTGTATGTTGTTTCCTTCTTGGCCTCGTGCCCTTGTTTTAGTTTTGCTCTAGTATTGCTGCAACACCATCTAACCCCAATGCTTTGATATTCATTGATATTCCTACCCTCATCAAATATCAATATTCCACCACATTGATATTCGTACCCTCATCAAATATCAATATTCCACTATATTGTGAAAATCCCATGTGTGAGACCTCGTTTCGTCATGGCATAGCCCCTATAATTTTCTAGTTCCTATTTTAATATAACATGGCAGATCTCCTCTAATGACCTATTTTAGACATGTACATTACACCATGAATTTAATGGTTTTATTAGTAAAAAATCATCCTTGTAAATTAGAGAGCAATTTTCTCTTAATAACTTAAGAAAGCATATGGATTCTAAGTCTATTTTTTTTGGTTACACACATTAAAAAATATATACCACTCATATGGATTCATTTGAGGAGCTCAATTTTTTGTGATTATTCATGCATCACCTATTCTTCTAACATTTCTAAAACTTAAAACTGAAAAACATGGATGCAAAGTGTTACAACAAGAAAGCATTGTGGTTGGGTTTTGAACTCGGAACCTATTAGATTTTCCTTTTTTTATTTTTGTGCAAATTACATTTGCATGGACGATGTGAGCGATACCTAGATGATACAGTGAAGACTAGATATTATCGATTCTAATATAGCATGGAAGATCTCCTTTGATTACCTCTTTCATCCTTGTACATTACATGGTGCACTTTAATGCTTTTATTAGTAAAAAATTCTCAAAATAAATTAGAGAGAAATTTTCTCTTAACAAATTGAGAAATCATATAGATTCTAAGTCTAAAGCTTTCAGTTCCACACATAAAAATCTACCTACCACTCATATGATCAACCGTTGGAGGGGATCAATTTTTATGATTGTTCATACATCGTATGTTCTCCTGGAAGTGAGTATGAGTCATGAAAAAGCAACATAACGTCAATATGTATTATGACACTGTAGAATGTGTGTTATCAAGAGTTAGTTTCGGTATCAATTACTGCCCTACTACCTACCCCTGCCCTATTATAAGTCAAATTGTCGTATGGAAAGTCCTTACTTTGTCCCAAGCCAATAATTTTAGTTTGTTTCTTTTTCTATATCATAAAATTTTGGTCCACTGATTTTTCTCGAGCCAAAAAAATGGTACATATTTTACCCATCTATCTTGCTTAAACTTGTGAGACATATGTATACTCGAGCCATCAATAGCACTTTATAATGTGAAGGTTTTATTAGTCAAAGTTCCTCATTGAAAATCCATGAGAAATTTACACTAAATAATGCAAGAAATTGTATGGAATTTATGTTTATAACTTAAGAAATTAGTGTATAAAGTCTACTTAGTGCTCTTACTCCTACATGTTGGAGGGGTTCAATTATCCTTAATTGGTCATGCATCACTTGTTTTTCTGCAATTAATCTGGCTTAAAAGTGAAAAGGACCTCTACATGGTGCTTCTATAAGCCAACATTGTGGTTGGGTTTCAAACCTCAAACCTATTGAATTTTTCCTTTTTTCCCCTTTTAGCTCAAATTACACTCATGTAAATAATGTGAATGAGGTTGACCCAATAAAATAGACCACATATAGAAAACATTATTTGGCTACATATAATTTGATTCATGTAATAGGTGTGGGACATGTACCTATTAAAATTCCCACCTTGAAGTTCCCCATTTCATTCATACTTTCTATTTAGGTCTTTGTCTCATCTAACAAATTAAATGTCGTCCAATTGAAAATTTTGGCGTCGTAAACAAATTTTTTTTTTCAAAAATCAAATCCCGTTTTCTCCATTTTTCTATAAATTTTCCATTTCTTTATGTTGTGGAAGGGTTAGTTGTTGGCACCTATAATTTACAGACAAATTAATGGTGTTTAATAAAATACCCCTATGTATGTCTAAATTAAGCTTGGATTTCAAACCTTGATCTTGTTAGAATTTCTCCATTTTTCATTTTGACCCCTTTGACTGCAAATCGCACTCTTGTACAAAATGTAAGTGACATGGAGATGATAATGTGGATCACAAATTATTCGTTACCATGTTAATCATTTTAATACCCAAAATACAAAAGAACCGAAATTATAAATATCTATTCACACAAGAAATATTCATTAACAACTTCTTACCTTCAATAATATCTCCAAAATATGTTGCCTTACAAACCGTAACCCCTTTTGCTTCCTTGCGATTGAGAAAAATGGGAAATGGTTGTTAGAAAAAGGAGTTTCCCTCTATTTCCGCCAACCATTTCTCCTAAACATCATCCTCTCCTCCCTCAAATCCTTCTTCAATGACCCTATTCCTTTTATTTCATTTCATTTCCCAATATCTTGTCTTTGTTATATCTCGTTCGGCGTTCACATCATACAATTCATGTACGATTGCTAATTAGTATTCTCTATTGTCTCTTAAAAGACAATTGTGGGTGACATTGATTAGAGACGCTCTCCTTGAAAGAATATATTGTCTCCAAGAGACAATTGTTTGACTTTGTAGTAGTATTTGAACAATGATAATTAAGCATCACAACTAGACAATTTAATGGATAATGATATAAAATATACCATATTTTTTGGAGGTTGGCCCATTTGTAAATTCTCTTCCACATAAATATACGAGTAGTCGAGTGAAATTAAACAACTAAGAAGGTGGTTCCATATTGGAGGCTACTACTCAGGTATTTGTATGGGAAATATGGTTCCATGCTTTAAAAAATTAACGTTGCTGCTAAAACTCAACAAAATTCCTAAAATTTCTCAATAGCTACATTTTAGGGAGAGGATTTTTACCGGCATTAAGCACTTGGGGGAACAAAAAAAAGTAGCTGCTTATAAAATTTAGGGAGCTTTTGTGACACTTAGCATTTTAATTTAATCTTCTCTCTCAAATTTTCTCTCTAATAATTTATTCAGGATTCATGAGACCATACTTATTTAGTGCTAAGAACCTCTACTTTATCTCTACAAAGAAAAATAAAAAATCATGAGACCCTATTAATACTAAAATATCATATTTTTTCTCTCCCTCTTAATGCTCAAAATTTTTAGCTTTCCCTTTTACATGAGACCGTAGCCTAAGACCTAATAATTGAGGTAAGAAAATGAAACTTGTGACGGCGGTATATTTTAATTGTCAAATAAAAAGCTGATTTTCAAATTAGCCGATTGTCAAATCTTAACCTCTTATGGCGATATCTATTATAAGAAAACACCTTTAAGCATAAATATGTGTTGAATGGGAAAGATTTTAATAAAGTCCAATTAAATTTTTAATACATTTAAAGTATATAAAGCTGATTATGGTGCTCAAATCTTAAGAACGGAGTATCACTTCAGCATAACATCAATTCTATTTATGCCGAAGGTGTGGCTACTATGGACTTGATCTTTTATGACTATGGTCTCCTACTTGAGCTACCTGTCATACGGTCTCTTGCTTGAGGTCTTTGTCATCCTTCATTGTCAGTTGTCCTCCCCCTCCACATTTCAGCACCTGTCCTTGGTTGCATGCATATCATGAGATGGTCTTGCAGTGGCTATCCTCCAAACCTATTTATATTCACCTTTGTTGTCCCTGGTTTGTTTTCCTCTTCCGTTGGTTTTTCCTCTTTCCTGTCGACTTGTCTTGCAGCTATGAGGCTGGGAGTATGTTGGAAAATGTAAATTGACTGGGTTGAAGACATGTTTTTTGTATATGGTGAAATAGTGTGATTGCCTTGTGAGGATAACCATGTCTTCTATATGCTACAATAATTGTATTCCATGAGAAATTGTCTCGTTCTTTCACTTGGTCAAATTCTTTACGAGCATCTATCGAAATTCTACACTTGACATACATTTAAATATGTTTTTTATGAAAATCTGTGTGTAGCAAATGTCATTTAATCACCTGTGAGCAATGAAAGAGTGAATTGTCTTTCCTTGTGAAACCATGCTCGTGAAAATATAGGCCTACAATAATTGAAGATATGTAATCTTCAGAGGGGTTGTGTGTAGTAAGCAGAATGTGCATTTATAGCCATCAAAGCATAATGGATAGAGGAATTTTGACTGATGTAATTGCAACTGTCTGGTAGACATGTATGCAAAAATGTGGAAGCATAGACAAGGCACGTGAACTGTTTGATAAAATGCCTCAAAGAAATGTGGGCTCAAGGAATGCCATGATTGCAGGATATGCACAATATGAATTTGTTGAAAATGCACGTGAACTGTTTGATAGAATGCCTCGAAGAGATGAGATCTCAAGGAGTGTCATGATTACAGGATATGCACAAAATGGATTTGTTGAAAAAGCCCATGAACTTCCCCAGTATGCAGCTTTACCCACCTGTGGCGGTTTCTGCAACCCCTGTGCATATGCATTCTACTTGTGGTTGTCTTGTTTTGTTGTTCCTGCTCTACTGGCCACTTGTTGTGCCTCTCCTTCTTGGAACCTTCCTCCCCGCCCCTCCCCCTACAGTCATCACTGGCACTGTACATTACTAAAACTCTCCTCATCTATACGGTACATGGTTTTCTTGTAATGGAACTCCAGGTAAATGTAAGTTTTTGCAATCAGCCATCTTCAATTATTACAGATCTGAAGGCCCTTGCATATGGCAAAAAAATCCATTCTTTTGTCACTCACAGGTCTTTTGCATTTTCTACCCGCACATTTTTTCAAAATAACCTTATCAACATGTATGTTAATGGTAGTAGTTTGGTGGATGCTCGAAAAAAATTTGACTACATGAAAGAACTAGACGTTTGCTCATCTTATAGCCACCATACTCCCAGCTTTTGCTAAAATAAGAGCTTTAGGATAGGGTGTGCACATCCATAAGAGAATTATGCAAAGGGGATTTTTGTCAGATGTCGTAGTTGCAAATGCCCTCCTAGACATGTATGCAAAATGTGGAAGAATGCACAAACGTGAACTGTTTGACAAAATTCCTCAAAAAAAGTGATTTCATGGGATGCGATGATAGCAGGATATGCACAAAACGGTGTTTTTGATGATGCTTTAAGGCTTTTCAAAGAAATGCCTCAACTAGATGCCATCTCGTGGAGTGTCATGGTTGCAAGATATGCACAAAATGGGTTCTTTGAGAAGGTCTTGGAGGCATTTAAGGAAATGTAGTTGGTGGGTGTAAAACCGAACTCCACATCCTTTGCCATCATCCTCCCAGCATGTGCCAACACAGGATTTTTATACCAGGGTGCAGGCATCCATCAAAGCATAATCGAAAGTGGTTTTATGTCAAATGTCATAGCTATGAATGCCTTCATAGACATGTATGCGCAATGTGGAAGCATACATAGGGCACACAAACTGTTTGAAAAAATACCTCAAAGAAATGTGGTCTAATGAAATTCAATGATAGCAGGATATCCACAAAATGGTGGTCTTACTGAGGCTTTCAGAATTTTCAAAGAAATGCCTCAACCTAATGTTATCTCATGGAATGCCATGTTTGAGCGCTCTGTTGGAAGCGGAGCTTACTGCAGATAAGATCCACATTGTTGAGGTTGTGGTTTTTGGTTCGCGAGTCCCTTCAATAATGAAAATATTAACAGAGTTGTTTGGCAAGGAACCGATGAGGACCATGAATGCTAGCGAGTGCATTTCTCGACGGTGTACTCTACAGTGTGTTATTCTTAGTCCAACCTTCAAAGTGCGTGATTTCAAGGTAAGAACTAATTCTCTTCTATCTTATTTTGGCTTTATTTCCTGAAAAATGATTCTACCTTTGTGAAATTCACACTCAATCATCTGAGTGGCTACCCTTCTTTCTCTAGAGCATCTACTTGCTTTTAATCTTATCCTGATCTCTGAATTTTTTGTTTGCAATGTAGTGCGAGTGGAGTTGCCCTCAATTCTAAATTACCAACTTTGTTAAAATTAATACAAGAAATTATATTCATATGGTAATGCCCAGATACCTTTTTTCTACATCCTTAAGGTGATTTGTGTCTTCCTTGAGTGAATTATGGTTGGATAGATGTGGTTTGCTTATTCATAGCGATTGGATACCTTGGTCTTTCTAGAGCATGTCCTTGATTTTAGTCATATACCAAGCTTACTTGTTTTCCCGTAGCAATGTTGTATCAGTGGAAAATGCTCAAATGTCATAATATCAACAAAAAGTCTTATTGAGCTACATAATGCTACCATCTCAATGATATTGAATAAAAAGGGAACCCTGATTTAGTAGACTGAAAAGTTTTTCTCGGCTTGTTCAAAGCATTTACAGCTTACAACTTACTCTAAATGCAAATTCTATTTGTTTAGCAAGAATTGTAAAGCATCCAGTTCATCTTCACTAGAAGAATATTTTCTTGTGTCTATAGCATCATTTTAGGAACAGCTGAAACAATGTTATTGCATTCTAATTGGAATGTCCATTTTTTATTGTGGTTGTACTTTCAGATACAAGAACGTTTCACTTTCTCCATTGCATTGTCCTGGAAAGGATCTTGTCCTGAGATGGAAGATAGAGTTGCAAACCAATTACAATACTCAATTGTGTTTCCAAAGGGCAACATAGTGCCAAGTACAAAGGCTGTAACAATTTTTAAGTTTAGGGTTGTACATATTTAAATATGTATAATGTCTCGTGTAACACTATTTATTATTATTTGTGGCTGAAGGTTTCCTATATCTTTGATGTATAATGTCTCGTGTAACACTATTAAATATTATTTGTGGCTAAAGGTTTCCTAGTTCTAATGCTTACAACCGCACTGAGACGTGACTTTGGTGTGAGGCATTTCCTAAGTGCACAAAGGACATGGAAAAATTTGCTCTATAGTCCTACCAGATTTGATCCTACTCATTCACCTTCTCTTTCAATTTGAATGCAGACGAAATGTTTCAACCATCCATAAGAGGAAAACCAACAATATATTCATGGCCACCAATATGCAGAAACTCAATCCTATTAATCATAATCGATTAGACGAAGGGATTCTCTGTGCATCCTAACCTCAACTAATGGTAGTAATATTTATGGTAACTTTCTGGAATCAAATGTAAAATACTGCACTAAAATTGAAAAAAACCAGAAATAGATTATGTTTCTTACAAATTTCGGTTATTCCGACATAGATTTAGTTCCCTGCAAAGTCAAATTGATACACATCCATTCCTATTTATAGGAAGTTTTAATACTTACATTGGTGTCAGAATAATTTAGCCTTGTTGTGCACCAACATTACATGTGCCCTATTCTTCAATTACCAACCCATTATTAAAAAACCAAACAAACAAAAAAAACAAAAAAACAAATTACTACAGGCGCTACATGCAATAAAATACCGGATATTACAAAACATCCTCCTGACACACTAAAATTACACAAAAAAAAAACAACAAATTGCAACCCATGGCATAATCTTGCTCCCGGAAAGGACTAAACCAACTCTTTCATATACTCCATTTGAAATCACTCTTTGGAGAAAAATGGAACTCCAAACAATCATAATGCATAGATATATTAGTGATCTTAATGTTTTAGCAATGGAAGTACAAAGGAATATAAATAACAAAAGAAATGAGGAAACTCTTAGTCATTCACTCATATGTATGTATGCATGTATGTAGATGTATAGTTTTCATTTAACATTTTCAAGGTGATTTTGAATGGAATTCAGTCACGGAAGTTTGGTTAATATGAGGCAAGTGATGAGAATATGCAAGTTTACATAAGTTTTTTTTTAATCATACAGAAATATAAAACCTGGTTTGAATCTATTATGTTAGTCCAATGGTCTACAATGACAAGCAACCTCATTTTGATTAACAAAATAGTGGTAAACATGTTGGTAAATGATTTTACAATGTGGGAAAAATGATTGGTGTTAATAACAATGTCAATGAGGCAAATCGTCTTCTGTATTATAACTCGAAAGAACCCTTTATTGCTAAGCTAAAATGCATGAAAGATAAGTATGTACACTAATTTATTTTAGGATTTAGATACTTAATCTCAAGGTTTATATTCTCAAAATAAGTGGAATGAAGTGAAGGAGGAGAATTGGAGGATATCAAATGAAGTATTGAAAGTGATGGGGGAAGAAAAACTTTTTATTTCCAATAGTTAAAAACAGGCCATATTTTAATAACATGAGTAAAACTTAACAATAATTTTCATGATAAATTGGCTAAAAAAATACTAAATTAAAAGATTATGTTGTCACATAGACATAAAAGTAGATAAGAATAACCAAAGGATGATACACAACACAAAATCTGAATAACTTTCTCTCATTATTCTCTTATTTGATAGAAGGTTTGGAATACAAAGCTTTCAACACCTTTTTACATCCAAAGTTTTCATACGACCAAAAAGATCTAGATACAATATATGATTCATCTATAAATAGATAAATATTCCTATTTTCTAGCTACATGCATGGGAAAAATTCTCCATTGCTAAATTATAATAGAATCCTTCAATATGACATTTTTTTACCAGTATCATAATACAAATAATCCTAGGACTCATATTTAAACAAGTATTTATTCCAAGGATATTTGAATAAGTCACAAATTTAGATTTACAAAATGGATTCGCACCACACAAATCTACGAATTTATAAACGAATTTACATCTTGAAAATTTGCAATTTTACAAAAAGGGTTTGCATATTGAAAGAAATGTGCATCTTTACAAAATAAACAATTAATGAAAAACGAAATATGCATTCTCTACAAATTAGTTCTCCATTATCCTATGGATCTTCTTCTACATTGATGGCCTTTTCTTTGCTTATCCATTCGACTTTGACTCTGGAAGCGATGATCTTTTAGATGACATTACATGATAGCCTCCTTCATTTCACACACTTAGGACACATAGTATTCACACTCCCCCACATTATAGAATCTTTACATAGTACTACATCACACTTTCAACATCTATGCATTCATCATCTTTGCATAGTCATACATCCATCTCCTAGCATAGGCATACTCATCACATGTTCTACCGTCGTTATTACCCGATGACACACTCTTGTGCTTCGGTTCACACTTGAATGTTGAGGGATTACTACACATGAATCCCACACACTGCCCTATAGGCATTATAGATTTCATTACATCACACATCACACATCACACATCACACATCACACATCACACATCACACATCATAATAGTCATCATTATGCATATATCATACTTATATTGTCTAGCATTACATACTATTCATCATATTGTCCATTATACATATCACACACTTCATACTATTAGGTTATCTACACATATTGCATTGCATTCTATACATAGTGACTACTACTACATCATACAATGCACATCTCCACATCACTCATATTCTACATACTATGCTAGTTTTCATCCTATATGTGTCTAACATTACATTCATCCCTACATACTACATTACAAGTCTATCTACATATATTACATTGTGCATTATGCATTACATTTTATACATTCTACACATCTTGCATTGTATTCTACACATCATGTATTTACACATTCTATGCATTACATGATCGTTTATTATCACTTAGCATACTACATCATCTTCTACGTGATGTACTCACTACCCTATGACGCACTTTAGTTCCTCGGTCCATACTCGATTGCCAAGGGTTTACAAATCAAATAGACCTTACATTCATCCCACGTTTGCCTTCTGACCTTTCATCATGTGACATTTCTATGATAGTGACACACGTTATAGGCAAACTTTTCACTTACTCATTCATCTTATAGTGGTACATGATGTAGGCTACATCACCACTCCATACTATTCATCTTTTAGTGACACACACTATAGGATAAATTGTCACTTATGCTATTCTTCTTGTAGTGACACATACTATAGGCTAACATCACTTCCTCTTCATCTTGTATTTATATATGCTTATGGCTAAATCATCACTTTTTCCATCCTTGTGTCATGATATAATATTAGGGTTAGATCATCACTTGTTCCATCCTCGTGTCGTGATATATGCTTAGTCTACAAGGTTCACGTATAACTATTATATATGTCGCACATCATCACTACAAACTCATACTCATCATAACACACTAGACACGACACATACACTTGGACCATTTCTTGACGACACACTCTCATTTACGGTTCATTCTTGACTGCTGAGGGGGAAAAAAAAATGAACATCATTGCATACATTTCCATCCACTTAGGGGGCATGCAGCTCCTATCATTCCATCTTGCATTCCATTCCATCCATCCACTGCATACTGCATATCATGGTTGCTTTTACTCTTTCTTGCATCTGCTTGTTCATGGTCGCTTTATTACACATGCTAGTTTGATTACTTGTATGTCATTTATCTATACCATCCACACATGTGCGTTCACGTCTTTTTTAGTTGTGATCACAAATACATATATTTTTCATGTAGCATTGATGCTCACCTTCTATCCTTCCTATACTGGTCACTAGGGCCATCCACATTCATCTCTCACAGGTGCTATTGTTTCATTTTATACTTAACACTTTACATTACTTTGTTATAGATGCTTTTGACATGATTTTTATCTTCCTAACATTCTAATGGGTGTTTCATGTGCAAATTTTTTTTTGCATGATCATTTGCTTCCATACTTGTTTGTTATTATTTTCTCTTATATGCGGGCCTTGCCCTATGTTTGGTGTGCACACTTGTTTGTTTTTTGTGGCCATGATGGCTTTTTGTGTCTTCCAACATCATGAGTGATGTCCCATGTTTGTGACCTACTTTGTGCGGCTTACTTGTCTTCTTGCGAGCTTACGTTACTTTGTTTGGTAGCTTACATGTTGTTTACATAGTTTACACATTGTCTTATACATGCATGATTTTTCGTATTAACACTTGAATTTGTCTAGCCATCTTGTTTGTGTGTGCCTTTGTTTCTACCAAGCGCATTCCCTTACTTGTGCAGGGCACAAAGTTCATGTGGTTGGTCCTCTTTTGGGGCCGCATTCTTGTATTAGCGACGTCACATACGCTCCCAAAGAGGGGGGCATCATTTGGGGTTTTACATACTACACAATGCATTTACACCGGTTCAGTTCAGTCCACTTTCCACCCTTGGCATTGTGGGTTACATACAACGAGTGGGTTCAGACTAGTCTATGAACCCCATTCATAATAGATTTTACATGACATGGTTGTCCTTAGCATTCGGGGGAGTAGTTAACAGTTGGAGGATACAACAGAATTCCTCCCAATAATTCTTCTACTGCTGGTGTCGGATCTCCCAAAAATTAGGACCATACAAAGATATCTTCACACATGTTCTAGGAAGCAGTTAAAGTTTGGAGGATACAGTAGAATTCCTCCCTATATTTCTTCAGCCTATGACATTGGATCACCCAAAAAACCTCAGTAGTATAGGATATCCTTCTACACTCTCTTTCTCGACATGGATCAGGTGCACATGTTCCATTTACATTTTTCATTTGCATACTTTACATTTACATGTTTTTTACATACATACACATGCATCTTTTACATAGTGTTGTTACACACATATACATATATATTTGACTACTTGATTGTTTTCTCCTTGCAGGTCCGTTTGTATGAAAAAAAATAGTCAAATGGGGGTAACAACAACTACTACTACAACAACGACGTCAACAACAACACTTCGCGATAACACACTTTACATACAAACCATGTAGGTACATCACATCAATAACGACCATGCAGGTACATCACATCAATAACGACCATGCATTTCCACCCTAGCTTCACTCTCATCACATTTTTGTGCATTTTCATCTTTAGTTTCAATGCTCCATCATCCTTTTGTCATTCCACATTTTGTATAGTCCTTCGACATGCCTTCTTCATCACTCTACATGGAAATCAAGTACGCATCTCTATCTACTTTATGTTATCGAGATTTTCGCTCACCAAGATAAAGTGGGGGGAAATATAAACAAAAAATCACACACTTTGGGTTATATTTAGTCTCGGTCTCATACTACTATTTAAAGGGTTTTTGAGTGAAGAAAGTACTAATTAACCCTCGTCTCTTGGACATTTTTATTTGATTTCTATCGTCATTCCCGACCTCCACCGCATACATGCCCAATTAGTTTTTCGTCATCTTCTGATATTTTAGCCTTGAATGGGGTGCCCATGGGCGCCCTAGTCACACCTGGGGTGCCCCGATCCTTTTTAAACTTTCCCGCCACTTTTTGGGAAATTTCTAGTCGTTTCAAGTTCTTATCTTTTTATTGGTCAGCCATTTCAGGGTTAATTATGAAATTAGATGAAGAGAACCCTATAAATATAAAGTTATGAGATTATAATGAGGGACCAAGCACTAGTCACTACTATCATCCACCTATAGTTGCATCCATCTATAACACTTGAAGAACATTTGCATTCACTAAGATCCATCACTTAGGGCAAGGGTGGGATATCTGCATCACACAAGCATAGGAGGGAAGTTAATTCTATTCCATCCAATCTATTCTATTACACTTTTCAACACATAGTTATCTCACTACTTCACAAAGTTTGACTGACACAAGAGAAACCTAGGGCATGTTTCACACACACACACACACAAAACTACATTTGGGTTTGGAATGTAGTGCAACACTCAGTTAGTAAGTCCACTATTGTGGCAGCTGAGGTCAGTCTGACCCTATCATATGCATTTTTATTTTTTAGGAATTAATGTTTGTTTAGGATTATACAGGTCTTTCTTTCATTATTGGTTACAGGCGACACCCTGGCCCAGTACAATGAACTTGACTGCGACAAACAACGATGGTTTCAAATCATCTTCCAAACCTTTGAAACTTAGTTATGGACCTGTTGCCACGGACTAGGGCACCCATTCTGCAAACCGGAGCATCCATAGGCGCCCCAGTCCCTCTCCAAGTGCTCCAGTTTAGATTTGTCCTTTTTGGGGCCCTTCGCATAGTCGTTCCTGGTTCTTGTTTCTCGAGTCGCATCTGCGATGGTCACTCAACTGGTATACGCCTTTGGCATAAATAGAGACTAATGGGGAGATGTTGAAGAAGTTAAAGTTGAAGGATAGAAGAATGGATCAAAATTGAGCCCATTACAACCCGTCCAAGAGTTGTGAAACTGTCAGAGAAGTGCAATTAAAAATTTATTCATAATCTAAAAAATGTCAAAGGGAAGGGTTAAATTTAACTATAAATATAAACATTTAGGAGAGGGAAGAAATATAAGTGCAACATTTGAAATTTGACAATGTCCTTATTTTGAAGATGTGCAATTATATACAAACAAAAAAACAAAAGAAGTTGAATCATCAAATCTAACCACCAAAGCAATCCACTCTTATACGGTTATGGCACGACTATTCAAGTGAAACGTTACCCATAGGAGAATTAAATCCTTCTAAGGACATCAATATAAAACCCATCACATATCCACAAATGATCCTATTATCGAATAAGCTTCCACCCATATATTGGCGAGGATTTTCTCTTATAATGAGTACAAATGAACATGGGGGAAAATGACATGACCAATCATCTCACAAAGAGAGACTCTTGGAAAGAAAAGGAGATCTTAGGTATAGGTTTAAATTTTCATATAAATTTTTTCAATGTTATACGTTTAATATTGTTCCGTCTAAACTGCAAACAAACATTCTCCTCTTCCTCTCTGAACCCACCAACGCCAGACCCTTGCAATTTACTGAAATGGTTAACTTGTACCATCCTCCGCTCGATTTAAAATCATCATATGATTCTTCATCTTCTTCAATTTCTTCATCATTTGATTCTTCATCAACTTCCATTTCCTCATCATCTGATTCATCATCCGTGCTGCTAAAATTGCATTTGCGCAACATTTCCTGTTCTCCTTCCCCAAAATGATTCATTTTCTAGCCTACTTAACTTAGACCACCAATATTCGCCCCCATCAATTACGCTAAATCAGGTCTCGGACTCTGAATCGTACACCTGCAAACACATGTAATCGCAAGATTTGATTTTTTCGTCATGGCTTTCGATTTTCATATAGTCGGAAAAGTTCAGTGGCTTTTGATTGGATACATGAACTACTGTGTAACAGCCGGTGCCAACATCCTCACTGAAACCCTTGAATTTCGGCCCATAAATACTTTACTCCGTCAATGAAAGGTAGGCGGCGGAGTTCCCCCATAGTAGGGTTCTACACGCTTTGAAGATTTGGAGTTTGGAAATCGTAGAAAAGTATCAGGCCCGTTACTCGGAGTTCCCTCGTAGTAGGGTTCCCCACGCTTTGAAGATATGTTGGATTAGATGTTGTGCTTATAGTAGGGAAACATTCTCACTCAAAGTGCACATTTTTCCCTTCCTGCTCCCCTTAAGATCATATTTTTACTCAAACTTTTAGTTGTAACGAGTTTTGTTATTTTACTCAACACTTCTTGTATCCAAACCGACAGTGTCATTCGAGGGGTATCAAATGTATTCATGTTTAGTGCAAATAAAATTGGCCACAAAAGGCTACCACTCATGATATAAATTTACAAATGTATGGAGGTCTTCATGTATTCATGTTTAGTTAAGATCTCATGATATAAGATTTGCAAATGTATATGTACGAATTTAAAACAAATTTGAAATGTACAAATAGAACCTTTCAATGTAATGCTTTCTCTATTCCTACACTTACACTATTAATCACACCCCCTTATCAAACATGTTAACGACAATACAAAAAAGATTTTTTCAAAAAAAAAAAAACACACCAAAAAAAACAATTCAACCACAGTCTCAAACACGTTGTAACACTAACACGATTTCACCCAAATAACTAAATACCCCTCTAAATCATAAAATAAAATTATTTTATTCTGAGACATTTTTAAAAAATTAATCATTTAATTAAAAAATAATATAATATATTTTAAAATTTGATGGAAAAATTAATTTACAATAAAAAAATTGTTAAAAAACAAGAAATAAATTACTTTCTGTTAAGAATGTACATGAATAAATATAGATTTAATTTACAAGATCAAAAAATTAGCGTATTTAGTAATTTTAGGCAAAACACTAATTTAAAATTATAAGTTGGTATAAAAGTAGAACAAGAATAAACAAACAAAAAAAGCAGATTTATTTAACATGAAAACATTTTAAAATATTGCATGCTCGAGAAAAGCTTTTCAAATTTCAATTCACTCGCAACATACTCTTATTTTGTGCGGGAAAGCAAGCAACTTTGTCTTGCTAGATGCCAATTGAAATTCTTAGATTATATGAATGTCAGTTTTTATTTATACCCAATTTCGCTTGTAAAACCAGAAACCCTCACCCAAATTTTGATATCTGATCACAAAACCGTAATCGTTGCTCACGGTTCCAACATTTTCAGATTCGGGATTCACGATTCAAAAAGAGGTTGTTTTACTGATTTTCATTGTCCAGACACGAGGGCACATATACACTCCATAAGATTATATGGCAATGAAAATAAAGTGTTGATGAGTTTGAGCTATATGATAATAATATACGGGTATGGTGAAAATGCCCAGATGGCCGTCAAACTGTCAAATTTAACACAATCGTAGAAACGTCCAAAAGTGTCTTTCCCATAAGGGGAATGCCTTCGGCGTAATTAGACAAACCAATGACCTAATTAAGAGCAATTGAAGCAACACAGATCAATTTGAGAATATGCACTTATAATTGAGTCTTGGATATCATTATTTTGTGTTCGTAGATAATTAAATTAGGCTCAATTTGACCAACCAAGGCCCATACTATGTGTGATCAAAGGAATGACCAACACCTTGTGTCTATGTATGTGTACAATTGACCCGTTTTGCCTTTCTTTTAAATGTGTAAATCATTTTTAGATCAGGGCTATTTACATGCAATTGAACCTTTTTCTTTAGTCTGTGTTCATAGATCATTATTAAATCATATTAACTCCAATTTAACAAAAACAAGATTTAAATTATCTGAGTAATTGGATAATTGAAGTTTGATATGGAAAGTCGACGCAATTGACACTTGTTTATCATTATTAAATATATGTTACTCTTTGTTAAAAATTTATTGTGTTAAAATATACGTGTAATATTTAATAAAAAATTATAAGTGATAGTGTCATACTTTTACCCAATAAAAATATGGATTTGAAAAATTGAAGAATTATGAAGGTGACTCAAACTAGGGAAAATTTTAAGATTCTTTTCAAAAATTCTACTAGGATTTTTTTGGGGGAATGGGTTTCAAATTCATGGCCAATAAGTGCAAAATTTGTATAATGACGCAGGTGAATCAAATTCATGAAATAGGGAATGTCATAAGCAAAATGTGATTGTCTCATAACTGCAAGGACATGTACAGATGCACGTCTATACGGTTTTTAGCTAACCATCTATATTCAAAGATGGATGTTTGTACAAACATGCAAACATAGATGGCCATCTTCAAGGAGACTAATTATCTGCACATGTAGATAGTTGTTTATATTGGCATGCCACCAGTCATCTCTGCACACAGTCACCCCTCTGTATGTGTATCAATCATCTTTGCACGTAGTCCTCCATATACCTCAAGAAAAAACAAAGATAAAAAACTGTAATGCAAACATAAATAATTCAAAATGGATAAATACACCACAATAAAGGTAGGTTATTTTGTAATATCTATACTAATGTTAGTACTAAGGAAAAATTGACATTGTAAAGAGGTGCAAATGCTTCATAAATATGGCCTATACATCTACATATCCGTGTATCAGGTTTGAATGTTTCTCTTCCATATTGAGCTCTATCAAATACATATATCATTAGGTCTCTCTATGTATGTTATGTGTCAAGAAGTTTAGTAATTTCCCAAATAATAATAATAATGAGTAGTAGTTAATGAATGTTAAGCATCTAACTCGTTATAATAGTAAATCTTTTCTTACAAACAAAAGTCATTAAAAAAATGTGATTTCTAGAATAGCAAGAGTTGACGAGTAGGAATTTCCAAGGTTTTACAGCTATGCAAAGTGGAAGTGTCATGTCCTCACCCAATTAAATATGGATCTAAAAAATTGAATAACAATTTAGCCGTCGTTAAACAACTTTAACTTTTAAAGCTTTCCCTTTGTAAATTCAAAATCAAAGTATTACACATACACACTTCTTTAAAAAGATTTATTTTTTCTCACTCTAGTTAGTGTTATTGTGCGCAGAAACCCACAGTGCCCTCGGCAAAATGAATAGTGACCGTTATAATTTAAATATGTGGACTGTGGTAATATATACAGTGAATATATCACGGCCATTGAAGCTCCTTTAATGGCTACGACCATTCCACAAACAATACAGAGAGATTTGAGCAGTCACAGAGACTCGATCTCAGGCAAAGCTTCTTAAAAGAAGCCTTATAACTGAATTTCACGAGAAACAGGGGCTTATTCGTTTCAGTGAACAAGCCCGGCGATGCTGGATGTTGCCAACCCTGAGAGCCCAAATTCGCAAACAAACATGCGCTACGCTCCGTTCCTGATCCTGATCCCATCACTTCTTCATTTTCCTGTGCTACTGCAATTTGGGGATGATCCTTATCTGCTTCAACTGCACAGAATACTAGTGGTGACAACAGGGGAATGGGAGTCCGCTTGTTAACCACGTCTGCAGGTGGACTGCTCACTTTCAATGGCGGCGGCGCTCGCTTCTGCAACCGATTTCTTCCTTGCACAGCTTCCATTTACACAGAAAAAAACACTGGATTTTATAGCTTCTCTGTTTCGGATCTTCCGTCTGCGCAAATAAGTAATGGAGTTAAGAATAACAGATGTTTGAGGAATGACAGAGGCCATATTGGTATTTATGGAGCATTTCTTGGAATAGCTGTTAATGGTGGTCAGTCAATCCTTGTGTGAGTCACAGCTAATATATTTCTACTGTCATTTATAATATATATCCATCCATCCCGATCCCGTGGCGCGTTTATTGTGGCGTGGATTTGTGTTTCTGAGTCTGGTCAATTTGGAAATCAATATGATCCCTTGATTTTGGTGAAGACTGAAGAGGCTTTGGCCAAGTTATAAACGTGCATGGCTACTACAAAATATCATTTTATTTTAAGTGTTCAAATATCTTGATTTTTTTAATATTAATATAAAATGTATAAGCAGTTTTACTAATTGTTGCAATTTGTGTTTTTGAATTAATATCTTTGAAGTTTTCAAATATTTTGAATTTTTTTTGATATTAATATGAAATATATTAGTAGTATCAATTGTTGCAATTTGTGTTTTTGAGTCAGGTCAATATGGAAATCAATTTTATCCCTTAATTTTGGTGAAGATTGAAGAGGCTTTGACCACTATCCACAATTCACCATTTTCTTTCATAAAATATCTTGAAACTTTTTATATTAATATGAAATATATTAACATTTGTCTCAATTGTTGCAATTTGTGTTTTTTAGTGTGGTCAATGTGAAAATCAATATAATCCCTTAATTTTGGTGAAGATCAAAGTGGCTTTGACCACGTTATAAATGATCCCATGGCCCCTATTCACAATCCACAATTTTCTTTGAAGTTTAAAAATTACAACTTTTTATATTAATATAAAATATATTAGGAGTTGTACCAATTGTTGCAAAGACATCCCGATAAAGAATAAAGATAACATCAAAAACATGTTAGTAATAAATAAGTCAAGTAAATCCTACAATTATTGCAACGTTATTGTTAGGTGGAACCAATAAAAGTACAATAAAGTATTTTAGTGACACTATTGTTAAAAGAAGATTGCAATTTCAATGACATGGTCAATTAGTTACATTATTGTTTTAATAATTATTAAAAGAGCATCCACTCCTATATAGATGAGGTTAACCAGTGGGAAGTTGAAATTATTATATGGACTACTACAATGTTTTAAATATAGTAATTTGTAAATTCAATTTTTATTTTTATAATATATTGAAGCTTAAGAGTAGAAATAGATGAGCATTCATGAAAATTACCATATATTTTAAGTCTAATACCAATTGATTGTTATTAAACACGTACCATAGAAATAAATCCATCAACACAGAGTTTAATTTTAGGATTAAATCGATATGAATAATAACAAATACTTTCACTGAAAAATAATAATAATTCCATATGATTATTAATAAATTCCTATTTCAAATTTTTATAATGCATAGCAACACACTATCTAAAACATTAAGATTGATTTTTAATTTTCTCTTATTGCATGTCAAGTTTATACAATGGAAAAATTAAGTTAAATTCATGTTTTACATATCCCAAATTATGTTTTTTTTTAATGTCTTGTTCAATACATTTCTCAAATTTATTAGGAAGCGTCATGCTCTGCAAATCTATAGGATTTCCCCTCTGTGTGAATATCTTTTCCTTTAGAATTTCTATTATATATGAGCTTTCAAATTCAACAAAGTACTCCACTCTATCAATTTGTTCCACTACTTGATGGGTGCATGTGTATTCTATGTAAAAAATATTTAGTTAACCTGCAACAAGACAATTTCAAGTAATGTCAATAAACCATTAAATAATGTAAGAAATGTATCCACAAACAATTTGAGATAAGACAAACTTGTAAAAATGATTATTATCATATGTGTTTGGGTTCATATTGATTTCCCACAATTTTGACAAGAGCCGCAAGTTACCTCAATACACGTTCAATTTGTTGTAATGTTGCAAGGAAAAGATAAAATATTCATTCCCATTCTAGGCTTATCCTGGAAAATCCAATCTAACCCTAAGATGGTGTGGGTAATCCCATCGAAATTACTCTAGATTCAAAAGAAATCCCCCAAAGCCTGAATTAGGAATGTTAATGTAGCCTTTTTTTTCAAATTTTCACCAGTGCCCCGAGCACAACAAATAACTTTTGTGCCACATATTCGAGACATTTTTTTAAACAAACTGTGTCGGGTGTCCCTCAAACTAGAACGGTATAATAAATATTACGAAATTTATTATAAACTAAAAGAAATAGATATAACAAGGTAAGTTATGTACCATTATTATTATTAAAAATAAGTAAGATGGAAGAGGATATAGTAGGTGTTATCATAATTAAGAGAGAACCTTACATATTTTAAGCAGATGTAAAATCTCTTGTGGTAAGGTTCTCAATATCTTGTAATAGTTATGTACATAAAATGTTAGTAGTTTAAAGGCACATAATATTTTAATAAATACATTATGTGAAATATATGGAGAAAAATGTACATTGTTATGTGAATGGTTATTTGTAGTGTGTATGGATTGGAGGTATTTTCTGTTGTTTCCTTTATAGTTTTGTAGTCATATTTATGCCCTTAAATTAACAATAGAATCCCATGAACATCGGCCTATCACCCAGTCGGCGTTGGGCACTCACCTGAGGCATGTGCAGGTGCCGAGCCTCTCATTTATGTGAGAATGTATCATCTTATAACAAATATTCAAATGGAAATGAATATAAAAGAGTCATCCATCATTTTGGGAACCTAGGAAAAATTGTCATCTCAATGCATCTAGAAAAGAGAAATAGCAAACAACATATGGAAATGGTTCATTCAGAAAGGAAATCCATAAGTATTATATTCTTGAACACGTATATGATTCATAATAGAGTCTTATATTCATATTAACATATTCAATAACCACATGACATCCCTTGAGGTCATAACAGACCCTCATATAACCATACAGAGCTAATTCATGCATCAGAACTATACTATGTTCATCACATTACAAAAATGATTACAGACCCATCCCTCTAAATGTGCCATCACTCCCAGAGTTCTCTCAATCCCCAACCCCTAGAACCCTCCATTATATTTCTACAGAGCTTTGCCTCTCTTCAACTCTATATGTTTTCTTCTATCATGTGCTTGTCTTTATAACCTTAGCAACCACTACCATGCCTTTGTGAAGTTATAGATCGATTACCAAGTGTCAAAGTGGTCCTCCATGGGAGCATGCCTTCTCAGATCCGAGATCTCCACTCTTTACAATGTTGTCTTCTAGAACCTTCCATCGCATGCTTGGAATATTCCCTTTCGATCCTCCAATCGCTAGGCTGGAACCTTATCCACAAGGGTCATTCTTTTCTCGTGTGCTTCCTAGGATGCCGAATACGACTACGTCCAAAACTTGTCCTACCTTGCACACATGCACCGTATGTTTTGCAAAATACTGCTAGAACCCTTCCTTACGTGCCTTCAACCCACACACCCTTCTTCAACTATGTCCCGCGCATCTACACACATTCTCATCCTTAGCCAATATTCTGGGGCCCAACATCACTCCACATTACACCTGTTCTCCGTCATCGGAAACACTCTTCAAGGAATAAAAAAATGGCAGAATCCTTACAAATGGTTGGAATGGAAGAATAAAGGAATGAAGAAATGGGGGAAAGAATGGAAGAATGGGGAACTTTCTTATCACTGGAGGAGGAGAGGGAAATCCTTCCCTAATTCTGTCTCTAACTTATCCCAGGCATCAACCTAGTTTTGTGCTTGTTGACAGATGTCTCCTACTAGGGAGTTTACCTCCTTCAAGCTTAGCTCCTCTCCCTTAGTGCTCATTGTCTCCACGATCCCCTCCAGTTATTTTTCCAATTCCTCGAGTGCGTCCATCCTCCGAGTGATTTGAGGGTACAATTCTTTCAGCCGGTTCTTGATTGAGCCCCACAAGGTCTGAATGGCCTTTGATTTCTTTTCCACTTCGGCTAGGATTATTTCTCACTCAACCCTATTCCCCTTATTCTTTTCTTGGAACTCCTTGAGTTTCCTTTCATGGGTAGCAACCAAGATACTTGCCACTCTATCCCTATCTGTGCAATTATCATAGGTAGCCTCAGCAACTTGCGCAATGGCTTTTACATCGGTGAGGATCTTGTTGTACTGAGCAAAAATTTCTACAACATTCATCTTATTCTTTTTTTCTTGGTGCGCCAACGCCTCTTATGCGGATTATAAGGCAAGTGGATGCCTCTCCATAGTGAGTATGCGGGTCAAGTCCTCTAGGGACTGTAAGGCTAATCCATATTTTTGCGTGGGTGGTGTTAAGTATGGATGCTTCAAGACAATGGCATTAGTGATCATCTTTATTTTCTTGTATGCCTCATGCACCTTGCCTTCTCATCCTTTAAATCATGCCTTAACTGATCCCCTCCTACTTCAGATTCTTTCTTTTCTCAAGGAGGTCCTCCTCCTTTTTATTTAACTCTGCCTCTACGAACTTTACCCTGTCATTTCTTTTAAAGAGTCTGGCTTCAACCTAAACTAAAACTTTGTTGAGAGCGTTGCAAATTTTCTCATTTGATAATTGTTGAGCATTCACTAAGGGGTTTATTATTTTTATTTCTAGCACCTTCATCAATGATCCTTGGCTTATTTCAAATTCAGGCTCATCAATGTGGGACTCAAATGACCATGATAGCATTTTCTTTGTATGAGGGTATGCACCTTGTTCATAAAATGAAGCCATGGCCAAGAGTTGTTTCGTTGGTATGGTGCTCGGAAAGCACACACATAACACCTTGTTTGGATCATCAATGTAGCCCATTCCTTGAACTTGTGTTGCTTTTGTGCTCTTCCTCCCTATGCATGCGGCCCTTGGAAAGCTTACAGTGAAACTGGGATCTCCCCCCATGCTGCCATATTCTTTTCCTATGATTTCCTCCTCAACTTCCTTCAGCACCTCATCCATGTTGTGTTCTTCCTCTTGTTCCACCAAGTCCTTAATGATTCTCACCAATTATCTCTCTGCGGCCTCCTCTACCTGTTCCTTCGTGAGGCTTGGGGTCCTTTGATCCTTTGTATTTTCCTCTCCGCTCACCCCCTTTCCTTGGGCCTTAGCTTCTTCTTCGTCGTTTCTCTCCTCGTCCTCTCTGTTATACTCCCCATCTTCTTCTTCCTCAGAATCATGCACCTCATAGGCTGGATGGTCTTCCCCCCTTCAAGCTTGTCATCATCATCCTTATCGCCAATGTAGGCAGCTACATAAGTAAGCTATGTTTCTTCTTATTAAGATTCTACATATTTGTAGATAAAAAAAATTGCAGAGATGTTAATATATGCAATCAGGTGGAAATACAAAGAACTTCAGTGGGTAATGTACAGATTTCAGCTCTTGTTGTAGGATTTACCATATCAACTCTAAAATTGTTAATGAAATTTCTCATGATCTTTAATGTCTTTGAAATGATTGATGTGGTGCTCATGAACACTTGGACAATTTACAAACTAGTTTTCTCAACATGAACATGAATTATTCAAGTAGTTTTATTGGTCTCCAAGCACATTTTAAACAATAATATCTTCTTTTAAATTTTGAAAGTTGCTACTTGACATCTTCATATTTTCAAATAAAAACAATTGGTTGAAAATCTATGGATTGGGACATGTTTGGATTTACTTTAACTTCAGACATAGAAGAACTATGGGAGTTATTGAATTTTCATACCACTCCCTGCAGTCCATTGTGAATGACTGCAGAAAGTACCCAACCCAAAATAGAAATTCTCGGCATATAATTGTAGTTTATTGGAAATTGATATTTCTTGACCATTTTTTGCATCGAGTAGGTAGGATGCGGTTCAAATGGTAACGCGATTAATGAATTTTTTTTTGGAGAAAATGTCTTCAGAGATATGCCACCATAGTGAGAAACTAGAAATTACATTTAGCTTGTTAAATACACCCTCTGGAACAACTATCAGAGTTGTCAAAAGCCTCCACATATGTTTTGAATCCCACACTGTAACCAAATTCATCTCCAAGGTTGTTGCAAGACACATTGTTGTGAGAGATGCAAACCAGTTCCATCATTTCAAACAAGGAAAATGTTCTTGCGGAGATTATTGGTGATGCTAAGAAAAGAAATTTGTAAACATAGGCTTACCTATAAGAAGATGCACTGTGTCAGACCTGCAGGTGATAAAGAAGTGACCAAGTTTAAACAAGTTTTTCCCCTATGTTCGGAAATGTTAGACTCTGTTATTGCTTTCATAAAATCAAATGTATAGAATGCAATGTGCATCATTTCCTATGTATTTACATTTGATTGTAATTCTGACGGTATTTGGTTTGGTTGATGCACATACAACTTTGGATTTTATATTATCTCTTTCATGTGAAGCTTTCATGTTACAATTTTGATATCAGGTAGAAGCTCTTCTGGAATATTGATTTAGAATTGGAATTTTCTCTTGCTTTTCCCCTTTTTTGCTTGGTCAATGATTGGATGCGAGTTTCCATGAACCTAAGTATCATATTGGATTTCCCCTAGCTTGGTTAGTTTAGTCAAGGGAAGTTTCCATGTGGACTGTGGAGAAAAGAATCCTGGGGACGAGGATTCCTACTTTAAATGTCTTGCTCAAACAAAGGTCTTGCACATACCTGTTAAATCAGAGTCTGTTTAGGTTTGATGTTATTAAATGAAGATGTGAAGGACAGAGGGTATAACTGGTTAGAATTACAGGTATTTCTAAGAAGCCTCTATGAAGATTTTAACTTACAAAAATTTAACAATCCCCACATTACTGTAATCCATTTAATACTATAAAGAGAAACGTAAATTCCACATCATTGTTATACAAGACACCAATTTGGTGTACGAAACTTTCCCTCTATTGTCCACTCAAAATTTCCCGCTCTGATAAGAGTAAAATTTTCAAAATTTTGAGTTGAAGAGTTCTTCTCTGAATTGCCTAAGTCGTGAAGTTGAAAAAATTGTGTTTTGGGTCTTTTTGTGTGATTTTCGGGCCTGTCGGAACTTTTTGTCCCATCTGTCCCAAGTACAAAAATGCACTCTGTTCCCCGATCAGCCGAAATCCCCGAAGCTGTCCCATTTTCGGGCCCGTCGGAAAATTTTGTCCCAAGTGTCCCAAAACTTATTTTGCGTGTTGTTCCAATTTCGGCCGAATCATCCTTCCCGCGTACTTCGCACTTTCTTGTCCCAAATGTCCCAAAGTTAAAAAGTGCGAGCTTTCCCATTTTCGGCCGATTTGCCCGAACCGCGTCCTTCGGAACTTTTCGTCCCAACTGCCCCATTTGAAAAAGTGCGAGCTTTCCTAATTTCGGCCGAGCCAGTCAAGTCGCGTACTTCGGAACTTTTTGTCCCGAATGTCCCAAGTCCAAATGGGCCCGCTGTTCCAATTTCGGCCGAAACACCCGAATCGCGTACTTCGCACATTTTCATCCCATTTGTCCCAAATGCATTTGTGCGTCCTCTCCCTGTTTCGCCCGAACCGGCCGAGCCGCGTGTTTCGCGCATTCGCGTCTCACATGTCCCAAGCGTACCTAGTGTCATTCACACTTAGTTTTTCCCCGCTCGCTCCAAGTATGATATTTTTCAAATTGGTGGTTGTGTATTCAATGCGCATTAAATTCATTCTGCTCCTCAAACGGCTATATAACCAAGCATACCACCTTTGCATTTTCGCATTGCTTCCTTGCTATCGTTTGCTCAAACCCTTGCAATCTAGTTCCCTGCGCAAATATCCCTTCCCTTTGCAAATTCCTTCCAGAGTCTAGGTCGCAGCTCCGAATCTATCAATATGAAGATCAAGTTTCAGGGGCAGGAGCAAATTTCTCCACTTGAGTCTGCCGTTAGCAATATCGGAGACAGTGAAGCTCGTCATCTCGACTTCGGTGATTTTTGGTCAAGAATGACAGATGCAAACCCTACGCCAATGGCACAGATGATTAATGATAGCGGTTTAGCTTTCGCCGGAGGATTCCCTATCTCAGTGCAGTGTGCTGATACTGTACTTTCATGCGGAGCTCACTTCGACCCCGCTACGAGCGAATTGACAAATGTACACGGGGAGCTCATTGCCAAGCTGGACGCTACCGCCATTGGAGCTGCTCTGAGGATTCCGGAGATGGACAATGCTATAGTCGTCTCTCGGGATCAAGCACAGGCCATGTTCGACCAAGACAGTGATAAATATAAAGCTCGAGTGGCGAAGTCTTGGTTGAAGAACCCTAAGAAAGGTCCTTCTCGTCTGACCAAAACCCTTTTCCGAGCAGATTTCAATGAAGAACTGTCAGACTTCATAATCCTGCTGGCTCGGGTTATGGGTTTGCCCTCCACCAATGAATTTCATTTCTGGATGTGCCCGCTCATCAGCATGGTGTGCGAGGGAACACAAAGTATCAACTGGGCAGAGATCATCAGTATGAATTTGGCTGAGCAGCTATCCAACGTCCAGCAAACAAAGAAGTTCTACATGACTTCATATCTGATGTATACCCTAGCAGCATCCAGGCAGTGGTTTGGTTTCTCCTATGTAGATGCACACAAAGATGATCCAGTGTATGCCTATTGCCCGCAGTTCACCCTGGAGACCAGCAATCGGAATTTCAGAAGGGTCAATGATGCTTTCACCATGTACGTGGTCAGATTGCTCGAAGGTGATACTGCAAGAAGGTTTTCAGATGAAGCCATGAACCTGATATCGCAGTATGGAGCCTATTTCATTCAATTCAGGAAATTCTCCTATATCAGGCTGGCTGGCTATGAGAGCACCCCTCTGCGGCTCCCCATGTTCTGCAACGACAAAATGGCCCTGATTGAAATATGCAGACAACTAGACAAGTTGCACAGAACTTGCAGAGACAAGAAGATTTCTGGCTTGCACTTTCCCATCTCTCTGGGAAACTATACATGCAAAACAGCTCTGGATGCTCAGAACATAGAAAGAGCCCTGGTCCCTATCACTGTTCATTTCTTCAAGCCTAGAACCTGTTTTGACTTGAAGAAGTTCATTGAACAGAACCTCAAGATAATATATCATCATAGGGCAGATACAGAAGACTACTGGGCTGACTGTGCAGATGATTTTGAAGCCAGAAGAAGGCATTGTGGCAGGTTCTCCCTGCAATTGATCCAAGAACTCAGTCTGTACCAAGTTCCTGAAGGTCTCCAAGATGATAATTCTGAGCTATACTCTTATGAGTATGAAAATGTGATTAAGCACACTCCTCTGGAGGACCTGGATTGGAACAGGAAAGAGAGAGATGATCTGGCTGAGATTCTTGCTCCAGTCTTGATCAGAACTAGGGTCTGGTTCAGTAAGAAGATCCGAGAATTCAAGAGGCACTCAGGAGAATCTAGCTCCAAGGATGATTCGACACCCATAAGAGAGACATCAGTTCCAGAGTCTGGAACACCAGTGAAAACCCCTCCTGCCTCAACAGCTCGGGGACATGTGGAATCTACTCCTTCTCCATCTACCCAGGTATACAAGAAGAAACTCAAAGAGGTAAAGAAGGAGCCTGCAGAGAATGATCCTCCAAGAAAATAGGCACAGTTGCCTATGGGGCCAGAGAACATCATTGTTCTCAGTGAAAGTGAAGAAAGTGAGATGCCAACTCCTGCAGGTGTTCCTGAAAATCCAGCAGATAAGGAGGTCCAGAGCACTGAACTTCCAGGTACTACTGATTCTTCTACTGCCATTACCTCCAGTGTTCTACCCACATCTCAGCTTGAGTCAACAGCTGCACAGACCTTGAGTGTCATGAGCTCCCTGTCTCTTGGTCCCCTTGCCCCTCCTGCAGATTCTTCTTCCTCTTTTGCTTGGGTGCAACCTCTGGTTGACAAAAGGAAGAGGAAATCCTCCTCTCAAAGCTTGGGACCGAATTTTGATGCTGTAGCAGCCTTGTTGGGCACCACTCCTTCTCGTGCCAAGAAAGCCAGAACTACTTCCAGGATTGTGTCAGATGCTCAAGGTCAACAATTCCTGGAGATTGCTAAGCCCACAGTAGACAAATCAGAATCAGACTTGCTGACATCTGACTTGGAGCTTTCAAGGATCCCTATGGGAGAGTCTACTCCTGAAGGTGAGATTCATAACCTCCAGGAAACAGTCACAAGGGTTATTGGAAGGGTAGAGAAAGGGCAGCAGACGATTGAGCAGCTAGAAGAACAAGCCCAAGTTCTCACGAGTTTTATCAAGTCACTTTTGTCTAAAGACAAAGTTTTGGACCCTACCCCCTTGACTGCTCTACCGCCTCCTGTAATTCTAAGCCAAGACGAAGTGCAAAGTATTAAAGATATGCACAAGTATTCTGTCTATGGCAGAGCTATCGAAGCCATGGTAGATGACATGCTTGTTGCCGGACTAAACTTCATCGATGAAGCTTTTAAGCTACATGGAAAGGTAGATAATTTGCAACAGAAGCTGTCCTCTACTATTGGGGTAATGGATAAAGAGCTTAAGCTCTGGAGTAGTTGCATCGTAGACCTTCGCCTCATGGGCCAGACAGATGAGAACATCTTACTGGCGAACAAGATTTTCGATGATGCTAAGGACAATCTGTCAAAATCTTGGGTCTACAGCGTGGAGTGGAAAATCAGAGTCCTGGAGGAAGCTGTAGGAGAAATGAAGAATAGCTAGTAGAAGGGAGAAGCTTTCAAGACACTGGCTGCTGCTGCGCTTCAAGGATATGCATTGTCATCTTCAGGACGAAAACTCTGGCGTTCCCTTGTCCTTGCAAGAAATCAAAGCTCAGTTCAGAGCTTTTGTCAAAGATAATCTTTTCAAGGAAGACTCCATCTCTAAGGACAAGATAAAGGAAATTTGCTCTCTTCAGTCTGCCATTGAAGAAGCAAACAAAGACTATCATACTCACGTCGAGTTTGATAAAGAGATGGAGAAATGTCTGGGATTTTGGACTCAGTCTGCAACCAACACGTCAGTCCCTCGTGGCAGAGATATAGCTGAGTCATTGAAGAAGTTCAGGCAGCGGATTCTGAAGACAGTGGGTCCCTCCCAATAGCCGGCCACCTGTCTCCTTCTCCTTTCTTTCCTCTTCTTTCCTTTCTTTTCGTATTCTTTGTAATTAGTTATGGTATTGCAATTGGCAAGTACTTAACTATTCTTTAGTTAAAAGAAACGGTTACGAAGAGTAACTGACTTGTAATCTATATAATGGCCTTTCCACGCCATTTTCAAGGAGGAAGAACTTGGATATTTTGTTGAAAGTGTAAACAGATCTTAAAGAAATCAATACAAAAGGGCTTTCCATTCTTTGTCTATCTGATTCTTGTTGTCTCTGTGTTTTCCTTTAATATTGTGAAGATCATTTTGTTCCTAACTCGTTTAGTCTCTCTGATTGCATACTGTTCAGTTTTGCAAGTACAGTGATCTTGTACAACCAAGAAGGAACTTTGTGTCCTTGATTAACAAATCTGAAGAAGGTTATTTACGAAACTTTGTGTCTTTAAATTTAATCCCATTCAGCTAATGCAAATGATCTTGTCTTAAATCCTTTGAAACTTCGCATACACGAAGAATTATTCTGCTATCTATAATTCTGAATGTTGCCATTCTGCTCATCTTCTTATTCCCCTTCCTCAGTCCTGGCGTAACTGATGATCCTTGTGGAAAACACTTTCGTAATATCCATGTTTGACCATAAAATAATGTTCTGTGTATTTGTAAATAAGTTCGTTTCAGAATAAGGGAACCTCTCCCATTAAAGAGGAGGGACTTTTTGTCCCCTGACTGTTGCTCTTCTAAAAAGTCCTATTTGACGACCAACAGTTTTTGGCGACTCCGCTGGGGAAAATCGCATTCCAGTACTGCAATTTTTTTCTGATCATCCTTTGATCTGGTGACTCCACGTTTCACTCGAGGGAGAAGGACCCTTGGTATTGAAGATTCTCAGTTTCAGCTTTTGGAGCAACAGGGTTTTCCTTTCCCTTCAAATAGAAGAACTCGTTCGACGAGCACTCCGCCTGTTCAAGATAGAAGTCCTACGGGTGGTATTCCTTCAGAGCCTGCTAGTCCCAATCTACGAGCTTTGATCCTTGCTGGTGTTAAAGTTCCCCTCCAAGCCGTATTTCCAAGAATGGCGGCACAATTGCCATGGGGTCAACGTGTCGGGCCCCTGGCTCTTGCGCAGCCTTTGCATGAGTTACCTAGAGGTAACCGAAAGAACTTCCCAAAATTTAAAGGAGATGGCAAAGTACACCCTGATGAACATATTGCAGCCTTCATAGTTGCATGTGGAGTTTTGGGGGTTGAGCATGAAGACGTCTCAGTAAGACTGTTCGTTGAGACGTTACAGGATAATGCTGCTGACTGGTTCTATCACCTTCCGGCTGGTGCCATCACCGACTGGACTACCATGAGAACTCAGTTCGAAAGCCGTTTCAAGCCGGCAGAAGATGTGCATGCCCTGCTTGCCCAGATTTCTCAGATAAAGAAAGATCCATCAGAACCCATGAGAGAATTTGTGGCTCGGTTCAACAGATTGATCAACAAGATTCCTGTAAATACTCGACCGGTTGATCAAATTCAAAAATGTTTCTTTTTGAATGCCCAAACACCTAAAGTCAGTTATGCCCTAAGAAGGGCTAATCTTGGAACGCTAATTCTGGATCAAGAACTGGCTGTTAGTGTCGAGGATGACCTGATCATGTCAGGGAAGTTGAGAAGAGATCCTCCTAAATCTAAATCTGCTGCTTCTTCCTCTTCCACCTCTGGACCCAATACTGATCCATTAGTCCAGAAACTTGCAAATGATCTAGTGGCTATAAAGAAACAATTAGCCCAGCATGCACCATATGCAGACGTTCCGAGAAGAAATTTTCAACCCAGAAACCGTTTGCCAGCTCCCCACACAAGACTGGCACTTGAAGGACCTCCTGTCAAAGTTCCGGTGAATGCAACTTGTGAGGTTGAAGAGCCAGAAGATGATAATGAAGCTTGTGAGGAGTTCCTGGAGGAATTCGATGATGAGGCAGAAGAACTCGAAGGATCTCGAGTCAATTTCTTTACCACTGAAGGCATTGATGATGGAGATAACTATGATGAAGTGGTAGCAGACATGAACAGTGAATCATTTGCTGTCATGACTCGAGAACAGACGAGGCAGAAGGAGAAAGTAACACAGCCCACGAAGAAATCTAAGGAGCAGCCAGCAACTATTCCTGTAATTGCCAAAAGAGGATCTCCTATCCCTACCTCATCTGCACCAAAGGTAAGTACTGTCAATCCTGCTACCAAAGTTGCTTCTTCTTCTTTTTCTCCTAAGGTTGATAAGCCTAGAATTTCAAATGATGATGGCCCATCCACCTCTGGATCCTTTGACATTGTGGATCACCTAAAAAGGACCAAGGTTCAAATTTCAGAAGCTGAATACTACCAAACCCATCCCAAAGCTTTTGCCAAGATGATCCAATTTGTAAATTCCCATTCCAAGACCACCTCTAAAGGCCTTTTGCCCACACCTCCTTCTGCACCACAACCTAGTCTGGTAGCAGCTGTCACCTCGCCTGGTGACAAAATCAAGCCCTTTTATGTAACACTTCTTATAGCGGGCCATAGGCTCAGTAACTGTGTCATAGATTCCGGAGCCTCAGATAACGTAATGCCTGCTAAAGTAGCCCATGCTTTAGGCTTGACCCTTACTCGTACTTATGGATCTTGCTACTCCATGGAAAGTAAGGAAGTACCTTTGGTTGGAAGGATTAAAGATGCACAAGTGGCTTTTGCTGCTTTACCTGAAAAGAAAGTCTTGGCTACCATCCTAGTAGCAGACATTCCTCCTTCCTATGGAATGTTGCTAAGTAGGAACTTCTGTAAAGATGTGGGTGGGGAGATTCAAATGGATTGGTCACACGCCCTCATACCTGTCAATGGACAAATGAAGAAGTTACTCCCTGAGAAACAGTCTGAGTATATTGTGCAGAAAACAGATGATCCTAAGGCACAAATACTCTATGAAGACATAGGTCATGGTAATTACATGATTCTGTCCCCTGATGAAATCCAACCCTCCAAAGTATCACCCAAAGATCCCAATGGGGTTTGGATTTTAGAATTTGATGGAAGTTGTTCCTCGGCTGGTTCTGGAGCTGGTGTTCTGCTAATATCACCTGAAGGCTGCCTACACCCTTTTTCATTTAAGTTGCAGTTCGAAAACACTAACAATACAGCAGAGTATGAGGCTCTCCTTCTTGGACTGCAAGTGGCCAAAGAACGAGGTGTAAAAAATCTTCTGGCTCGTGGTGATGCAGAGCTGATTGTAAAACAAGTCAGAAGCATTTTTCAGGTAAAAAATGGGAGGCTGAAGCATTACCGGAATCAGGTTTGGGATTCAATTGAATTCCTTGATGCCTTCTCTATTGAAGCAATACCCAGAGAAAAGAACAACAGGGCTGATTCACTGGCTGTCTCAGGGTCATTATTGATTCCCCATCCTGAATTCTCTCAGGACAAGTTCACTATTGAAATGGTCCACCGGCCTAGTGTTCCTGACAATACTAATAACTGGCAAGTTTTCAACGATGACCAGCATCTGCTTTCCTTCCTAGAACTCAAGGGGAATTTCGAACAACTATATTTTGAGGGAAGTGACAACCTGCCTCGTGAGAGTGTGTCCTCTGACCAAGCTGTTACCCAAGGAGAAGAAACAGATCAGGAAGGGTGCATTAAACTCAAAGGAAACAAGATTCCCAAAGGTTTGGTGAGTTTGGAGGAGTTGTTTGATAAACATGACAGATACGTGAGATCTAAAGCTTCTACTGGACCTCAGCAATCAGCTGAGTATGATAAAATTGATATTGGGAGTTCTGATGACCCGAAACTGGTGAATATTGGGAAATGTTGCACATCAGATGAGAGGAGGAGAGCAATTGATCTTCTAAGGAAGTATAAGGATGTTCTTGCATATTCTTATGAAGATCTAAAAGCCTTCAAGCCAAAAGAAATGCAACACTCTATCCCTCTCAAACCAGGAATCAAGCCTTTCAAGCAGAAACAAAGGCAGTATAATCCAAAAATAGCCGACACCATCTTTCAGGAGATCCAGAAATTGTTGAAGGCTAAAATCATTTTTCCCATTCACCATTCAACATGGATTGCAAACATTGTGCCTGTCAGGAAGAAGAATGGTGAGATCCGCATCTGTGTTGATTTCAGAAACCTGAATCAGGCCTCTCTGAAAGATAACTACCCTCTGCCTATGATGGATCAGATTTTGCAAGCAGTAACAGGATCCGAGATGTTATCTATGCTTGATGGATTCTCGGGATACAATCAGGTAGAGGTTGATACTGTAGATCAACACAAGACAACCTTCACCACTCCTTGGGGTACCTTTGCCTACAAGAGAATGCCTTTTGGGCTGATTAATGCTGGTGCCACTTTCCAGAGAGCTATGGATTTGGCTTTTGGAAGCTTGAAAGGAAAATGTATTGTCATATACCTTGATGACCTGACGGTGTTTTCAAAGTCAAGAGTGGATCACTTCGACCACTTGGAAACGGTCCTGCAGAGATGCCGAGAGCATGGGATTTCTTTAAATCCTAAAAAATCTGTCTTCTGTGTTACAAAAGGGAAGCTATTAGGGCACATTGTCTCCAAGGATGGCATCAAGATTGATCCTGAACGAGTTCAAGCCATCCAGCAAATTCCTCTCCCTACCAGTAAAAAAGGTGTGCATTCCTTTTTCGGTAAGATCAATTTCTTAAGAAGATTCATCCCTGATTTTGCTGAATTAACTTTGAACATCTCTCAGATGATGAAAGGGAAGCAAGCGTTTGGATGGTCTTCTGAAGGAAAGGAATCCTTTGAGGGTATCAAGAAAGCCATTGCTAAAACTCCAGTTTTGGCCTGCCCTGACTTCAGCAAAGATTTCATCATCTATTGCTACGCTATAGACAATACCCTGGCTGCTGTCTTAACCCAAGAAGATTCTGATGGACATGAGCTACCAATTGCCTTCATGAGCTATATCCTGAAGGATCATGAGCTGAAAGTACACCATGATGGAGAAGCATGCTTTTGCAGTAGTCAAGGCTGTTAAGCAGTTTCACGTTTCTATATCCTCAACTCCCACTCTATGGTGCTGGTTCCAGATACGACTGTTAAGTCAATTCTTACACAACAAGAATTTGGGTCCAAGAGAGGAAACTGGGTGGCTAAAGTCCAGGAGTATGACATTGATATCAAACCAACCAAGCTGGTTCGTGGCAAAGGGTCTTTGTGAGCTCATCGCTGAAGGAGCCAAACATGAGTTGCTGGAGGAGAAAGCTGACATTCCTACTGTTCTATTCCTTAGTTCAGTCGATGAATGGTATTCTGACATTGCCCATTTTCTCACCTATGGGGAATGCCCCTCTCATTTAACTACCAAGGAAAAGAGGACTGTTAAATTGAGATCAGCGCAATATGTACTGTGGGAAAATGCCTTGTTCAAGCGTGGTTTAGATGGGAGATTTCTGAAGTGTGTGGACAAGGAGCAGCAGAGAAAGTTGCTCTCAGCTTTCCATGATCAGGCATGTGGAGGGCACTATTCATCAACAGTCACAGCTCACAAGATACTCCGGGGAGGATATTACTGGCCTTCCTTGTTCAGAGATGCATCCAAGTGGGTGGATAAATGCGAGGCCTGTCAAACCTTTGTGGGAAGACCCAAACTGGCCGCTTTGCCTCTCAAGCCAGTTGTGATTGAGGAACCATTTCAACAGTGGGGTCTAGACTTCATTGGTACACTAAATCCTGCCTCTAGTGCTGGCCACACGCATGTGCTAACTGCCACTGACTACTTCACCAAATGGGTGGAAGCTATTCCGGTCAAGAGCACTACTTCTGAAGTTGTATGCAACTTCCTCAAAGAGAACATCTTGGTAAGGTATGGTGTACCTAACAAGATTGTAACAGACAATGCTTCGAACTTCTCCTCAACTGAGATCATGGATTTCTGCTACGGGTATGGCATCTCTCTGGCTCATTCTTCAGATTATTATCCCCAGGGGAATGGACAAGCAGAATCCACCAACAAAAATCTGGTGACTATCATAAGGAAGTTGGTCAATGAGTCTCAGCGAAACTGGCATAAGAAGCTTTATGATGCTCTTTGGGCAGACAGGATCACACCTAAAAGAGCCATTGGAATGTCCCCCTTTCAAGTAGTGTATGGAGTAGAGGCTCAATTGCCAGTGACAGTGGAACTGCCAGCCTTGCACCTGATGAAGGCCATTGAAGACACTAGTTTCAGTGATGCTCTGGACAAAAGAATCATGTACCTGCACAAACTGAACGAGGATAGATTGGAGGTTGCTGACAGAATATCTGCTCACCAGCAGAAGGTGAAGGTTCTGTTCGATAAGAAAGCTAGGTCCAGAGAGTTCCAAGTTGGTGATACCGTGCTGTTATGGGACAAAAGACATGAACCTCGTGGCAGCCATGGAAAATTTGATTCTCTGTGGCTTGGACCTTTCAAGATAAGACACTTTGCTGGTAAGGACTCTTTCTATCTTGATTACATGGATGGTTCTCCCCTCCCACTTCCTTATAGTGGGCAGTATTTGAAGTTGTTCAAGTCCTAGGTGACTAGGGAGTCCCTTTGTATATTATGTACAGTGTTTTTTTTGCTTTTTCTGCTTTTGGTGTGTTTCCCTTCTGTTGTGTGTGTTGCCCTCTGTATTGGTTTGTTTTTGACTCCTTTGCCCAATGGATAAGGCACTGGTCTGCTTCACCGAGTTCTCTAAGTTCTTGCCTTGTCTCATTCTATGAATTTACACCAAGTCATCCCCAGAAGGAGCCAGCTGTTGTCCACTCAAAATTTCCCGCTCTGATAAGAGTAAAATTTTCAAAATTTTGAGTTGAAGAGTTCTTCTCTGAAGTGCCTAAGTCGTGAAGTTGAAAAAATTTGTGTTTTGGGTCTTTTTGTGTGATTTTCGGGCCTGTCGGAACTTTTTGTCCCATCTGTCCCAAGTACAAAAATGCACTCTGTTCCCCGATCGGCCGAAATCCCTGAAGCTGTCCCATTTTCGGGCCCGTCGGAAAATTTTGTCCCAAGTGTCCCAAAACTTATTTGTGCGTGTTGTTCCAATTTCGGCCGAATCATCCTTCCCGCGTACTTTGCACTTTCCTGTCCCAAATGTCCCAAAGTTAAAAAGTGCGAGCTTTCCCATTTTCGGCCAAAACTCCCGCCGATTTGCCCAAATCGAACCGCGTCCTTCGGAACTTTTGCGTCCCAACTGCCCCATTTGAAAAAGTGCGAGCTTTCCTAATTTCGGCCGAGCCGGTCAAGTCGCGTACTTCGGAACTTTTTGTCCCGAATGTCCCAAGTCCAAATGGGCCCGCTGTTCCAATTTCGGCCGAAACACCCGAATCGCGTACTTCGCACATTTTCGTCCCATTTGTCCCAAATGCATTTGTGCGTCCTCTCCCTGTTTCACCCGAACCGGCCGAGCCGCGTGTTTCGCCGCATTCGCGTCTCACATGTCCCAAGCGTACCTAGTGTCATTCACACTTAGTTTTTCCCGCTCGCTCCAAATATGATATTTTTCAAATTGGTGGTTGTGTATTCAATGCGCATTAAATTCATTCCGCTCCTCAAACGGCTATATAACCAAGCATACCACCTTCGCATTTTTCGCATTGCTTCCTTGCTATCTTTTGCTCAAACCCTTGCAATCTAGTTCCCTGCGCAAATATCCCTTCCCTTTGCAAATTCCTTCCAGAGTCTAGGTCGCAGCTCCGAATCTATCAATATGAAGATCAAGTTTCAGGGACAGGAGCAAATTTCTCCACTTGAGTCTGCCGTTAGCAATATCGGAGACAGTGAAGCTCGTCATCTCGACTTCGGTGATTTTTGGTCAAGAATGACAGATGCAAACCCTACGCCAATGGCACAGATGATTAACGATAGCGGTTTAGCTTTCGCCGGAGGATTCCCTATCTCAGTGCAGTGTGCTGATACTGTACTTTCATGCGGAGCTCACTTCGACCCCGCTACGAGCGAATTGACAAATGTACACGGGGAGCTCATTGCCAAGCTGGACGCTGCCGCCATTGGAGCTGCTCTGAGGATTCCGGAGATGGACAATGCTATAGTCGTCTCTCGAGATCAAGCACAGGCCATGTTCGACCAAGACAGTGATAAATATAAAGCTCGAGTGGCGAAGTCTTGGTTGAAGAACCCTAAGAAAGGTCGCTTCTCGCCTAACCAAAACCCTCTTTCCGAGCAGATTTCAACGAAGAACTGTCAGACTTCATAATCCTACTGGCTCGGGTCATGGGTTTGCCCTCCACCAATGAGTTTCATTTCTGGATGTGCCCGCTCATCAACATGGTGTGCCAAGGAACACAAAATATCAACTGGGCAGAGATCATCAGTATGAATTTGGCTGAGCAGTTATCCAACATCCAACAAACACAACAAAGAAGTTCTACATGACTTCATATCTGATGTATACCCTAGCAGCATCCAGGCAATGGTTTGGTTTCTCCTATGTAGATGCACACAAAGATGATCCAGTGTATGCCTATTGCCCGCAGTTCACCTTGGAGACTAGCAACCGCAATTTCAGAAGGGTCAATGATGCTTTCACCATGTACGTGGTCAGATTGCTCGAAGGTGATACTGCTAGAAGGTTTTCAGATGAAGCCATGAACCTGATATCGTAATATGGAGCCTATTTCATTCAATTCAGGAAATTTTCCTATATCAGGCTTGATGGCTATGAAAGCACTCCTCTGCAGCTTCCCATGTTCTGCAATGACAAAATGGCCCTGATTGAAATATGCAGGCAACTAGACAAGTTGCACAGAACTTGCAGAGACAAGAAGATTTCTGGCTTGCGCTTTCCCATCTCTCTGGGAAAACTATACATGCAAAACAACTCTGGATGCTTAGAACATAGAAAGAGCCCTTGTCCCTATCACTGTTCATTTTTTCAAGCCAAGATCCTGCTTTGACTTGAAGAGGTTTATCGAACAGAACCTCAAGACAATCTATCATCATAGGGCAGATACAGAAGACTACTGGGCTGACTGTGTAGATGATTTTGAAGCCAGAAGAAGGCATTGTGGCAGGTTCTCCCTGTAACTGATCCAAGAACTCAGTCTGTACCAAGTTCCTGAAGGTCTCCAGGATGACAATTCTGAGCTATACTCCTATGAGTATGAAAATGTGATTAAGCACACTCCCTCTAGAGGACCTGGATTGGAACAAGAAAGAGAGAGATGATCTAGCTGAGATTCTTGCTCCAGTCTTAATCAGAACTAGGGTCTGGTTCAGTAAGAAGATCCGAGAATTCAAGAGGCACTCAGGAGAATCTAGCTCCAAGGATGATTTGACACCCATAAGAGAGACATCAGTTCCAGAGTCTGGAACACCAGTGAAAACCCCTCCTGCCTCAACAGCTCGGGGACCTATAGAATCTACTCCTTCTCCATCTACCCAGGTATACAAGAAGAAACTCAAAGAGGTAAAGAAGGAGCCTGCAGAGAATGATCCTCCAAGAAAATAGGTAGAGTTACCTATAGGGCCAGAGAACATCGTTGTTCTCGGTGAAAGTGAAGAAAGTGAGATGCCAACTCCCGCAAATGTTCCTGAAGATCCAGCAGATAAGGACAAGGAGGTCCAGAGCACTGAATTTCCGGGTACTACTGATTCTTCTATTGCCATTGCCTCCAGTGCTCTACTCACGTCTCAGCTTGAGTCAACAGCTGTGTAGACCCTGAGTGTCATGAGCTCCCTGTCTCTTGGTCCTCTTGCTTCTCCTACAGATTCTTCTTCCTCTTTTGCTTGGGTGCAACCTCTGGTTGACAAAAGGAAGAGGAAATCCTCCTCTCAAAGCTTGGGACTGAATTTTGATGCTGTAGCAGCCTTGTTGGGCACCACTCCTTCTCGTGCCAAGAAAGCCAGAACCACCTCCAAAATTGTGTCTGATGCTCAAGGTTAGCAATTCCTGGAGATTGCTAAGCCCATAGTAGACAAATCAGAATCAGAGTTGCTGACATCTGACTTGGAGCTTTCAAGGATCCCTATTTGAGAGTCTACTCCTGAAGGTGAGATTCATAACCTCTAGGAAATAGTCACGAGGGTCATTGGAAGGGTAGAGAAAGGGCAGCAGACGATTGAGCAGCTAGAAGAACAAGCCCAAGTTCTCACGAGTTTTATCAAGTCACTTTTGTCTAAGGACAAAGTTTTGGACCCTACCCCCTTGACTGCTCTACCGCCTCCTGTAATTCTAAGCCAAGATGAAGTGCAAAGTATTAAAGATATGCACAAGTATTCTGTCTATGGCAGAGCTATCGAAGCCATGGTAGATGACATGCTTGTTGCCCGGACTAAACTTCATCGATGAAGCTTTTAAGCTACATGGAAAGGTAGATAATTTGCAACAGAAGCTGTCCTCTACTATTGGGGTAATGGATAAAGAGCTTAAGCTCTGGAGTAGTTGCATCGTAGACCTTCGCCTCATGGGCCAGACAGATGAGAACATCTTACTGGCGAACAAGATTTTCGATGATGCTAAGGACAATCTGTCAAAATCTTGGGTCTACAGCGTGGAGTGGAAAATCAGAGTCCTGGAGGAAGCTGTCAGAAGGGAGAAGCTTTCAAGACACTGGCTGCTGCTGCATTCAAGGATATGCATTGTCATCTTTAGGACGAAAACTCTGGCGTTCCCTTGTCCTTGCAAGAAATCAAAGCTCAGTTCATAGCTTTTGTCAAAGATAATCTTTTCAAGGAAGACTCCATCTCTAAGGACAAGATAAAGGAAATTTGCTCTCTTCAGTCTGCCATTGAAGAAGCAAACAAAGACTATCATACTCACGTCGAGTTTGATAAAGAGATGGAGAAATGTCTGGGATTTTGGACTCAGTCTGCAACCAACACGTCAGTTCCTTGTGGCAGAGATATAGCTGAGTCATTGAAGAAGTTCAGGCAGCGGATTCTGAAGACAGTGGGTCCCTCCCAATAGCCGGCCACCTGTCTCCTTCTCCTTTCTTTCCTCTTCTTTCCTTTCTTTTCGTATTCTTTGTAATTAGTTATGGTATTGCAATTGGCGGGTACTTAACTATTCTTTGGTTAAAAGAAACGGTTACGAAGAGTAACTGACTTGTAATCTATATAATGGCCTTTCCACGCCATTTTCAAGGAGGAAGAACTTGGATATTTTGTTGAAAGTGTAAACAGATCTTAAAGAAATCAATACAAAAGGGCTTTTCATTCTTTGTCTATCTGATTCTTGTTATCTCTGTATGTTGTCCTTTAATATCGTGAAGATCATTTTGTTCCTAACTCGTTTAGTCTCTCTGATTGCATACTGTTCAGTTTTGTAAATACAGTGATCTTGTACAACCAAGGAGGAACTTTGTGTCCTTGATTAACAAATCTGGAGAAGGTTATTTATGGAACTTTGTGTCCTTGAATTTAATCTCGTTCAACCAATCGCAAATGATCTTGTCTTAAAATTCTTTGAAGCCTCGCATACACGAAGAATTATTCTGCTATCTATAATTCTGAATGTTGCTATTCTGCTCATCTTCTTATTCCCTTTCCTCAGTCCTTGTGTAACTGATGATCCTTGTGGAAAACACTTTCGTAATATCCAAGTTTAACCATAAAACAATGTTCTGTACATTTGTAAATAAGTTCATTTCAGAATAAGGGAACCTCTCCCATTAAAGAGGAGGTACTTTTCGTCCCCTGACTGTTGCTCTTCTAAAAAGTCCTATTTGGCGACCAACACCCTCCAACAATAGAAAATGGAATTTTTCCCAATGTAAACATGCCCTACCTGTCCAAATTCACATTTGCACCAATCTTTTGGAGAAACAAACTTCCCAATTTCCACTCAACCTTCTTCACTATTGCTATTTCATTTACTATAAAATTATAAAAAACTCAAAATACCCTAACATTCTACTGAAATTTGTTTCAACAAGGACAACTAAAAAAAATATTACAATCAAGCTCGTACAAGTATACATTCAAAAAATTAAGGTCTTAAGTGATTAAACACGTCTGATCAGTCTTAACCTTTGTTAAATACATATGGTTCTTATATCTGATATTATATCATCATATGTCTTCTATTCTTTGTTGCATCAGATTACTCCCTCCAACTAAAAAAACTCACTTCAATTTCTACCCATACTAAACATATAAATCTCCTCAAACCCTAAACCAGTGAATTGATGAAGTTACCGATGCAGCGAAGGGATTCAACCACGCTTTGCTACTCCATCGTTATGACAGTAAAGCCATGGTCTTCCTCCTCGAAGATATCCACTTCTACCTGCTTCCCGCATCCCTTCAAAACCTCAACATACTGCAATTCTTTATCTTTCAAGATATCGAGCCCTCCAATCACAAAAATTATGGGCGGAAGGGCATTACTACAGGCTATGCAAGCTGATTCTCCAGCTACGAGATTGCAAAATGGATGGTCTCTGTTACTTCCCAGTGGCAGGGCAAGTCTCCACATGGCGTCTAATTCCTTTAGATTAAAAACCGACAAGTTGTGATTTTCTGACGGCGTCCGCACTTCTCCTCTGAAAAATGGGTACAACAAAATCATGCCCTTTATTTGGATATGAAGATTTCCACTGCCACCACCAGACACCCAGATGCCCACATGATGCGCAATGTTCCCTCCTGTGCTTTCCCCTGCCAAAAACACCTTGGAAAAGTCGGCGTGGGAATGGAACCACGGATCTACCTCTGCTACTTCTTCTCTCTCCCTTTTCATGGAGTCAATCCATTGTAGTGCAGTGATGGGATCGTGGTAGGTGGTGAGAAGGCGGTGCTTGGGAGCCAATCTGTATTCTGCATATACGATGATAACGCCAAGTGTTACTGCCCACTTCTGGCACATGTGGTGAGTAATGTCGGTTGCAGGGGTAACTTGGTAACAAAATCCGTCGCCATGATAATAGAGTAATACAGGCACCCTAGTTTTGGAATCCGGAGGAAGGTAGAGTCGCGCCCACAACCCAAGATTGTGGTCAAAGACAATGTCTTTATAGGGCACAAAATTGTAAGCATCTGTGGGTGGAGGTGGAAATTGTTGCTCTTCCCGAACAATGGATCCATCACTGTATAATTTGATACGGCCGTCGGCCAAACTCTCCACCACCCAAGGCTCGCTGTAATCTGCCATTGTCTTCATTTCTTCTTCTGCAAGTGATACCTACAGCTGCAAAAAAATTGTTATGATAGAGCAAACAAGCACATTTTTCTTGCCCATTCGGGAGGTATTTGTCAACATTGCTAATATAAAATGAACACGCCATCGTAAAAGTGTCTACAAAATACTATTCACAACATGGGCAATTTTGAAGGAATTATATCTAACTCCTAACCTAGAGGGTGTGTGCTGCAAATAGAAACAATATTATGAACATACACAAACTCACAAGAGAAATATAAAAACAAGGCTTTGTATTAAAAATACTCCAGAGCACTTCGGTGCCTTCTCTTGTTTTACTCTTTTCTTTTTGAATTACAAAGTGAAACCTCTTATTTATACAAGTTTTCCAACCTTCTACCTTAGAAAATATCTCATAATATCTTATATTAGATATTATTGATCTTTTGGATATTTTATAGATATTTCTAGATATATATAATATCTCTTGATATTTTCTAGATATTATATACAATATCTTTTGATATTTTGGAGGAGTTAATATTCACAATAAATGTGAATATATTTTACATAAAGTTGAATTCCATAAAGTTAAACTTTATCTAGACCAAGATTAGATATTTCCAACACTCCCTCCTAATCTTGATTCTTCATGTATTGTTGGAGCAATATGGACCTATGATGCCTAAGAAATCTCTCATATGCTCAAATGTGTCCTTTGGTAATGGCTTGGTGAAGATATCAGCATATTGTTCTGCAGACCTGCAAAACTCCAAAAATATTTGTCCATTGTTGACTAGCTCTTTGATAAAATGATACATTGTATCAATATGCTTGCTCCTTTTGTGAAAAACATGATTATTTGATAATGCAATAGCTGAATTGTTATCACAAAATATCTTTGTTGATCCTCCTTGTTCTTGCTTTAGATATGATAATACTCTTCTCATCCATATTGCTTGACATGTTGCTGCTGTGGCTGCCACATATTCTGCTTCTGCCGAAGAGAGAGTGACAATAGGTTGTTTCTTAGAAGCCCATGAAACTGCTCCTGAACCAAAATGGAAAACATAGCTGGATGTGCTCTTTCTGTCATCTATGCTTCCTGCACAGTCACTCTCTGTGTAACCAACTAACTTGAAAATATTAGAAGCTGTATATAAAATACCAAAAGTTTTTGTTCCACTAACATATCTTAAAATTAATTTTCCATCTTGCCAATGAGAATCCTTTGGGGATTCCATAAACCTAGAAATAAGACTTACACCATACATGATATCAGGCCTTGTAGCTGTCAAATACATCAGACTACCAACAAGTCTTTTGTATATAGTTGGATCAATATCACAACCTTTATCATCTTTACTTAGCTTCAATCCTATGGCAACTGGTGTTGATACTGGATTGCAATTCATCATCCGAAACCTTTTCAAAATATCATTGGAATATTTTGATTGACATATAAAAATTCCATTTTGTGATTGACTGACTTCTATGCCAAGAAAAAACTTCATTAGACCCAAATCTGTCATTTCAAATTCTTTCTTCATTGTTGTCTTAAACAAGTCAATTGACAAATCTCCTGTGAATATTAGATCATCAACATATAGGCATACAATTAGAATTTGTTCTTGATCATTCATTTTGATGTATAGTGTTGGTTCACTATCACTTTTTCTAAATCCATTTTTCAAAAAATATGAATCAATCCTGCTATACCATGCTCTTGGAGCTTGTTTCAGACCATACAAGGCTTTTTTCAATCTATAGACCTTGTGTTCTTGACCTACAATTTCATATCCAGGAGGTTGTAAAACATAAACTTCTTCTTCTAGTATGTCATTCAAAAATGGAGACTTGACATCCATTTGATAGACTTTCTAATTATTTTGAGTTGCTAATGCTAAAACAGTTCTGACAGTGTCTAGTCAAGCTACTGGAGCAAAATTATCATTATAGTCAATTCCGGGTTATTGTGAGAAACCATGTGCAACTAACCTGACTTTATATTTTTCAACATTTCCATCTGCATTGAATTTTGTCTTGAAGACCCACTTTCATGCCAATTACACTCTTTCCTTCTGGAAGGCTCACAAGATCCCATGTACAATTATTTCCAATAGAATCAATTTCTTCATCCACAACTTTTACTCATGTTTCATTTCCAAACGCATCTTTAAAATATACAAGATCATCATGAGAAAATGATGCAAAATCAAAATATAAATCAACGTTCTCATCACCTTGAGTTTGTTCATAAATCTCCCTTAAGCTTTTTGTCTTGCCTTGGGGTGTCCCTATAGTGATGACCTTTGTGTTTTCAATGCTGGATCTGATATGTCACTGATGTGAGACTTTGAATGTGAAGAATTACCTCCATGCCCTGACACTTTCATGAGGATGTAAATTTTTTGGAGGGGATGAAAATCCACTTGAGATATCTCTTGTGATGATTCTTGAAATTGGAGTGCTATTTGAAGAAGATGTCACTGCATTGATCCCTTGAGGTGCTAGATGAACATTTTGTGTGATCTTTTCATCAAACTCATTCTGATGATGAGGTATTCCTGCAGTGATATTTGTTAGCTTATCAATACTTCCATCCCATGCTTTTTCTTCAATGAACTGAACATCTCTACTAATAATAGAATTCTTTGTGATGGGGTTATACAATTTATAGGATTTTGATTGCTCACTGTAACCTACAAAAATACATCTCTCTCCTTTATCATCCAATTTCTTTCTCCTCTCATTTGGAATATGTGCATAAGCTACACATCCAAAAACTCTTAAATGTGATACACTGTGTTTCTTTCCACTCCATGCTTCTTGAGGAACTTTATCCTTCACAATTTTTGTTGGACATCGGTTCAAGATGTAAACTGCACAAACTACTGCTTCAGCCCAATACTCATTTGGTAAATTTTTGACTTTCAACATACTTCTTGCCATTTCCATAATTATTCTATTCTTTCTTTCTGCTACACCATTCTGCTGAGGTGTGTACCTTGTTGTAAATTGCTTCTTAATCCCATGAAATTTACAAAAATTTAAAAACTCATTTGAAACATACTCTCCTCCTCTATCTGATCTTAACACCTTTATAGAGTAACCGCTCTACTTTTCAACCATGGCCTTAAACTCTTTAAACACACTAAAGGCTTCTGACTTATGTTTCAAGAAATAAACCCAAGTTTTTCTACTCAAATCATCTATAAAAGTCAGAAAATACATGCTCCCTCCAATTGATGGTGTTTGCATAGGTCCACATAGATCTGAATGGACAATCTCAAGAAGAGATCTAGCTCTATATGAATTTCCAACAGGAAATTTTTCCCTATGTTGCTTCCCTAGAATACAACTTTCACAAGGATTGTTTGGTTGCTCCATCAAAGGCAAACCCTTCACCATATGCTTCTTTTGCAATAAATCTAAACCACCAAAACTTAAGTGTCCAAATCTCAAATGCCACAACCAAGTCTGATTTTTTAAAGAAACTTTAAATGCTAGTGAAGAAATCTCTTTAGATGACAAATCATGTTGAATTCTTAATGGAAACATTTTGTTTCTTGTCATCTCAACATTTGCAATCAATTTGTTACTTGGATTTCTATCTAGAATAACACATGCATCATCTTCAAAATAGACTTTATATCCCTTCTGCACTAGCTGACCAATACTCATTAGATTATGTTTCAAACCAGGAACATAATACACATCTGGAATGTGTTTGTTCTCACCTTTCTTTGTTTCAATATATATGGTTCCTTTTCCCATTACTGCAACTTTATTATCATTTCCTAACTTAACTTCAGATGTAACTGACTCATCTATGTTTGCAAACATCTCCTTACATCCAGTCATATGATTACTGCATCCACTATCTAGAAACCAAATATCCTTTGCACTATCTTGAGCAACATTGCATGTAATAAACATTGAACCATTGTTATAACTTTCAGACTGATTTTCTTCAGAAAAATGTGCATTCTGTCTACTCATATCAAAATGTTTCTTCTTGCATTCATTGGCATAGTGTCCATACCTTTTACAGTAATGGCATTGAACATGTGACTTGTCATACCTTTGACCATAAGTATGATTCTGGTTGTTTCCTCGGCCTCTAGCACTTGTAGTGTAGAAATTTGAATTTGTTCTTCCTCCTTCATAAGATGTGTTTTCTCTTCCAGATCCTCTTTGGAAATCTCTTCCTCTACCTCTATTGAAGCTCAATCTTCCTCTTGCTCTATTACAGCCAATTGAAACTTGCGATTTGAAGGCTTGCTCAAGAGATGAGATACCTGATCTATTCAATCTTTGCTCATGGGATATTAAAGATCCCATTAATTCGTCTACAGACATTTGGGTTAAATTTTTTGATTCTTCTATTGCAACAACAATCACATCAAACTTACTAGGAAGACTTCTGAGTATTTTCTCTACAATCCTTTGATCCTCTAAAGTCTCACCATGAGACCTAATTTGATTTACTACACTCATCACGTGGGTGAAAAATAAATCTACTGAATCTAAGTCTTTCATGCAAATATTCTCAAAATCTCTTCTAAGATTTTGTAATATTGTAATTTGTAACTTTTACTTTACTAGTACCTTGATAATTTGTTTGAAGACTTTCCCATGCTTGCTTTGATCTAGTTGCTACTGCAACACGCGGAAATATGGACTCTTCCATTGCTTGTTGAATTTGAAACAAGGCTTTTGCATCCTTCTGCTTGTTCTCCTTCAACAAATCCTTATCTGCTTGTGCTAGTGCTTGAAATGCTTGAAAATATGAAGGTTCTGGAAACCCATTCTCAACTAGCTCCCACACATCTAGTGAACAAAATAAGGTCCTCATTTTTATGCTCTAATAATCATAGTTCTTCCCATTGAATATGGGGATTTGGGCTTGAGTGAGGCTGCTGCTCATACCCGCCATTTTGAACTAGACTAATAGAGTGAAATAAAAACTTATAACTTAAGCTCAACCTAGCTCTGATACCAATTTGAAGGAATTATATCTAACTCCTAACCTAGAGGGTGTGTGCTGATAAATAGAAACAATATTATGAACACACACAAACTCACAAGAGAAATATAAAAACAAGGATTTGTATTAAAAATACTCCAGAGCACTTCGGTGCCTTCTCTTGCTTTTCTTGATTTTTGAATTACAAAATGAAACCTCTTATTTATAGAAGTTTTCCAACCTTCTACCTTAGAAAATATCTCATAATATCTCATAATATCTCATATTAGATATTATTGATCTTTTGGATATTTTATAGATATTCCCAGATATTTCTAGATATATATAATATCTCTTGATATTTTCTAGATATTATATACAATATCTTTTGATATTTTGGAGGAGTTAATATTCACAATAAATGTGAATATCTTTTATATAAAGTTGAATTCCATAAAGTTAAACTTTATCTAGAACAAGATTAGATATTTCCAACTCTCCACCACCCAAGGCTCGCTGTAATCCGCCATTGTCTTCATTTCTTCTTCTGCAAGTGATACCTACAGCTGCAACAAAATTGTTATGATAGAGCAAACAAGCACATTTTTCTTGCCCATTCGGGAGGTATTTGTCAACATTGCTAATATAAATTGAACGTGCCACTGTAAAAGTGTCTACAAAATACTATTTACAACATGGACAATTTGAAGCGTGGTTTGCGACATGTGGGAAATCGAGAGCTCCACTTTTTGCGACATGTGGGAAATAGAGAGCTCCACTTGTTGCAAAAATGTGACATTAGTTTTCACCTCCCTTCCACATAAATGAATACGAGCTTAATGGAGAGGATTGGCCCTTGAAATTATTCCTTGGGGAGGGGTATCATGGAGGTAGTTGTAGCTCCTCGGTTTTTTTGAGCGGGTGGTCTCAATGAACAAGAAAATTTAGGAAAATAAAAAAATTTATAATATTTTCCTCAAAACGAGAAGAAATAAGTTTTTAGGAGATTTTAAGATAAAAGGTTTCCCCACCCACTTTTATTTTACACTGAAGGCATTCCCAATTAAAATAAGGGTGGTTCTATCTCAGAGTGGTCACAAAGTTAGATGGTAGTGATGAAGTAATGGTGGACGTTGACATGTGGATTAACATTGGCCATCCACATGTCCCCAACAAAAAAAAAAACCCTATCCGCTTAAAATGTTAGTACTAATGTTGGTTTTCTACGGCACCATTGAGTTTTTGCAGTGTTTTGGTGAACAAGAAGTGACATAGAAGGACACTTTAAATTCTGAAGTGATTGTGCGTGGTAGTGAAACCATATTATCGTTTGGGTCCCTATTAAGGCATAATTCTTAGCAAAATTGTCTACTACCATGTCAGTTTTTTTTCAACTTTTTTATTAGAGTGCCTCTATAATGGCTTCGCTAGTTCACATTAGGATATTTTGATTGAGAATATGGTTTTAATGAATGCAACCTACTAAAATGGGAGGATATGGTTGGTGTCAGAACTTATGGTTTCTATGTTTTTCGTTGTCTCATAGTTTCGTCTCGTGTATGGTTCAAAGTTTTCATGTGTAGACAAGATTGAGTGAAAAATAAAGCCAAATTTGTTTCCCGTATAAACAATTCACTAGAAATATGTGTGTGTGTGTGTGTGTGTGTGTGTGTGTGTGTGTGTGTGTGTGTGTGTGTGTGTGTGTGTGTGTGTGTGTGTGTGTGTGTGTGTGTGTGTGTGTGTGTGTGTGTGTGTGTGTGTGTGTGTGTGTGTGTGTGTGTGTGTGTGTGTGTGTGTGTGTGTGTGTGTGTATGTAACATACACACATACACATGTGCCATTATTTCTTACCTTGTTTTCTCATTACCTTTCAATTTTCAAATGATCATCCTACTTGTTTCATATGACTTAAAGAGTGTGTATGGTTTCACTACATGTTTTATTTTCTTCCACATGTATTTATCCTTTGCTTACATTATTTTACCTTGCTATTTCTCTTGAAATATAGCAAAAGGGATTGGAGTGCCATAATTTACTACGTGGGATCATCATCAGGGATGGGATTGGGAAATTTGAAATGGCAGAGTTAGGTTCATTAATGAGATGTCACTTTTAACCTACAATCAATTATATGTACAGAGTAGCAGTGAAATCTAGTGCGACTATGCAAAGTGATTTGAGACATCACACCAAATCTTGTTTAGCTGTAAATAGGGAAGAGAAGTGATCTTGAAATAAAATTAAGTGAATATTTCGACACAAGAAATTCCTTGTATTATTCCATTTCCACCAATGAAGATCTTTTTGTAAAACATTAACTGAGGGTCAAACACCTAATTCATCAAAGAAACAATAATAAATATTTAATAATCATAAATATCATCACAAAAAAGTTATAAATAGAACTAATACAAGTGATTTTTATAGGAATCAATATATTGGTTGATTTTATTGGTCCATCTTTAGCATATAAACTCAAAAAAAGTATGATCCTTAAATTTCAATAAGGTTGATTCCACAATGAAAGTGGCCCTCTTTCTAATGTAATGGTTGATTGGTTGTAGGATGAGGGTGTTTGCTTTCCCGATCTTCCCTTCTTTTTCATGGTTGCAAAAATATCTAAGACAATCCTCTATAAATGATATCTAAATACATGTTTACTACCCTAAGTCAAAATGTCTCTTCAATACATCTTGAAATTATATTAATGACTTTGAAAACCCTGATTAAATCAAAGAATTAATCTTATATTAGTTGATTGGTTTGGTCCACAATAATATATAAACCCCAATATATCATGATCATCATGGTAAAAAGGGCAATGACACAATGGAAGTGACTCTCTTGCTAAAAAAATAATTGATTATTTGCAGGATGAATATGTTTTCTTGTTCGGCCTTCCTTTTTCCTCCTCTATGACTTCAAAAATCCCAAAATAATTCTATAGAAACTACCTCTAAATACATGCTTACTACCCTAAGTTGTATATGCCTTTGAAGTGCAACTTGCAATTGCTTCTATAACTCTGAAAAAACCAATTAAATAAAAAAATTAATCCCACATTGATTGATTAGCTTAGTCCACGATAGCATATAATCCCCAATAGCATGACCATTATGCGAATATGTGTGATGTCACAATATAAATAGCTCTTTTGTGAACATAATAGTTGATTAATTGTAGTATGAGTTTGTTTGCTTTCTCTACTTCCCACTTCTCTTCATTTTTAAAAAATCCTCGGAAACCTTCCTCTAAATACATGTTTTTTACCCCAAGTCAAATATGCCTCTTTAATGCATCTTAAAATTGCTTTGACAACTATAAAATTCCTCACTGAATAAACAACCTAATATCACGTTCATTTATTGGCTTGGTCAGTGGTAACATATAAACCCTTGATATATCATGATCCTTGTGTAAATAAGGGTGAGGCCACAATATCGTGGGCCCTCTTTTCACCAAAAGAATTTATTTTATGCATGATGAGTAGGTTTTCATGCTCAACCTTCCCTTTTCCTCCTCCATGGCCTCAAAAAATCCTAAAATAATCCTCCAAAATTGTCTTTAAATAAATGTTTTTTTTTTTACCAAAAGTTGGATATGCCTCTTTAGTGTGTCTTGGAATTAATTCTATGACTCTAAAAATACTCATTAAATCAAATTATTTATCCCACATTGATTGATTGGATTAGTTTTTGGTAAAATATAAACTCCAATTTAACATGATCCTTATGTCAGCATTGGTAATGCCACAATGGAAGTAGCCATCTTAATAGCATAATGTTTGATACACTATTGGATGAGTATGTTTACTTTCTTGGCCTTCTATTTTACTCTTCTATTGCTTCAAAAAATCCTCTAAAGTGTAGACACAAAATCACACACTTGGGTACATTTCTAGTCCTAAAAGCATACTAGAATTTACATGATTCCTAAGTAAGAAAAACTAGTGGTTGAAAACTATCTTTGGCCTATTTTTTGTCTCTTGTTATCTATTTGGTCTTAAACACCCTACAACCCAGTCAAAACTTTTCTTGTTTATCTTTTATGGCTTTAGACACCAACGCCCAACCAGGATAGAAGTGCCTAAGCACCCTTATCCCATCTGGGCACCCTTGACCCTTTACTATCTTACTCACTCCTTTTGGGTCTCTTTTATCTTTTGGGATCCTTTTCACTTATGGGTTGGCCTTCTAGTTTTCAATTATGAAATTCAAACAAGGGAAACATATAAATACATAGTTATGTTTTCAAAATGAGGGACCAAGCACTAAGCATTACTATCATCGCCTAAGCTTGCATTCAAAAGGCACCTAAAACACTCTAGAGAATCCATCTAGCATCCATTCAAGGGATAATGGACTGCATACACAACATAGGAAAGAGAAGTTCATTTTAATCCATCCACACATTCTACTACATTACTACATTCCAGCCACAAGCCCTGTCAAGTGTAACTTGCACAAAGGCATCCTAGGGCACAATTTATACACACACTCATCATAACTACATAGATTCTTAAATGTAGTGTAGCGCTAGGCTATAAGTTCACTCTCAGGATGACCGTCAGGGTTAGTTCAACTCCCCATTCTGTATTTTTCTTTTTAGGTTTGATGCTTTTTGTGGGCTTGTATAAGAGAACTTCTCTTTTGCAGGTTACATGTAACTTCAACAGTCACAATGCGAATAACAGGTGATCAAAAGAGAATAATTATGAAACCATTGTGACACAAAAAAAAAACATATCCAATGGTTTTGTGCAGTCATGGGTGCCCATATCCAATCATCAGAACCGAGGTTCCCCTATCCTGTTATGGGCGCCCTTTTCCATCCACATGCATGACCTACATAATTTATAGAGGTCAGATAAGACACTACTTACATCATGTTCAAAAATTCTCCCTTTTCAAATCACTTCCATGTTGTGTGTAAATCATCTAAGTCTCTTCATCTCATCCTCTTGCTTATGGTTTTATATTTTAAATCTTATTTTTCTTGTGTCATTTCTATATTTAATAATTTATACATCACTTACTCTGTAATACCCTTATATTTAATTAATCATTTACTGAACCTATCGGTCTGATAGACCTGGATCAGATTTTCAGAAATATACAGCAACAAATTATACACAAATCAATATCTCTTCTATTCAACACAATAAACTTCTCTATCGCTCAAACCCTACCTTTTGAGAATAAATTGTAATTTATCTCCTTCTGAATTCATGGATCAATCTTCATATTCTTTTTTTACTCCAACCAAATTTTCTAGCACGGATACTATTGTTGTTGATTTTATGCAAGTTCGTACTCATCATCGTCCTCATTTTAATACACCAACACTTGATTCAACCATCAATGTAGTCAACACTCGCCACACTCATCCTCCTACAACTCCACTTGTCTTTGTTCCATTGCCTTTTACTCTTGTAGTTCCTACCACCAGTTCTAAGGGTTATGACATTATCGAGTAACTTAAGAATACACTAGAAAAATATATCTTTATGATCTTTTGCGCAATGCACCTGATTGTCATCATAAATTAGAGGACGCCCTTCATTCCATTCACACTAAAAGCAATAATTCACATGTTTCCTTTACTCACCTCATTCAATATCTCAAAAATATTCCACATGCTATATCTTTTAGTGATGAGGGTATCTCTCCCTCTACTGTTGATGATCCTTTTGAACCTTTGCTTATCATTTCTACTATTAGCACCATTTGTATTAAGTGTGTGTTCATTAACAATGGCTCTGCTATAAATCTATATGCTCTATCCCTCCTCAGGAAAATAAGATTTACTAATGATTTAATTAATAAATCCTCTCAAGTCATTCCCGACTATGAATTCATTACACGCACATGCATGGGCACTATCACCTTACCTATACAACTTGGGCCTAAAATTATTCCTACTATATTCTTTGTTATTGATGCCTCATTTCAAAACCTTTTAATGAGTAGACCATGGATTCATGAAATGCATGTTGTCCCTTTTATAGTTCATTGGTGCATTAAATTCCTACATGATGGCTATGAACATACCATTGTTCTTGACCCTGATCCTTTCAAGTTTTCCTGCATAGATCTTGTTACTGTTATTCCTATTCTTACATCTTAGCCTATTCCATACCAAAATATTAATACATATGATGTCGGTCAGTATATTACTTTGCATCCTTATTCTACCTCTGCGTGTATGACATCCATTCCTACTCATACGAATGATATCCTATCACCCACCATGTCTACCCCTATAACTATTACCTCTCCTTCTATCATGGATCCTCTCAATGCTACACCTGGATCCACTGCTACCAACATTCTTGATCATGACATCTAATAAGATAACACTAGAACCGATGATTCTGATGATGAGGTTAACATCGTAGAGCTTAACGATGACACATTACGCAATCTTAACTTTACTCTGTGCTTGAAATTGATGAATTCTACTTTTAAGATAATTTTTTTGCTATTGGCCCTTGTGAATATCAATTTAAAAACCCCTCCTTCCACTACTGACATGATACATTTTTAGGGGTCTGTCCATACGTTAGACATTATACCACCTGCCTCATCTCCCCAAATACAATATGCAATAGCGCTTCCTCCTTTTACATTCACTCTTTTCATACATAACTCTTATTGGCCTCACATTCCATTCGATCCCACTTTCTCTTACACTATTTTCATGCATGATGGATTGGCCCAGCTATAACTCACACTTGATGATCTCCTCCCACTGCCTCACTCTCCTCATCTTTATTATGGATGCATATTTGTTACTTCTGTTTATGGCCTCTGTGTCTTCCACTTATCAATATTCCTTGCATGTACTTCTTGTTCCTCTCCACTCTCACTTTGGAAATCTTGGATTGAAGCTAAATTTGTGGTACTTTGGATCCTAATCATACTGATATCACATTTCCCATGTCATTTGGCTACATCTCTAGTTGCAACGATTCATTTCTTAGCTATACTCAAAATCTCACCAGTTAGTATGTGCATGATTTTCTACAACCACCTTTCACTGATGAAGAATATGTTATGGGCATGTACAATTTACGCCATAAAGGATATTTACATGATAAACCCCACACTATTACTTACCAAGTTTCTAACCCAAATACAATAGGCTGTGATCCTAACACTGACAATCTATTAGATGAATTCAATTGATCCTTTCATAATCACACACTTTTGGGGCATCAAACTTTCTCTCCCCCCTCCTATTATCATTAGATTTATATTATCTCTACTACTATGCTTCGTGCTTCACATTTAATCTTTCTCACTAAGTTCTTACACATTTTTATACACACCTTATATTGTCACTACCTTATGATGCACTCTAGTTCCACAATTCATACTTGACTGTTGATGGTCTAAATCTAAAATTAACCTCACCACATTCACTTTCCACACTCTATGCTTCATGATCTATCTTTCTAGCACACATTTTCAAACCATTTCCTGATGATGCACTCTTCTTCTATGTTTCATTCTGATTGTTAACGGGTATTTTATAAATGAACCTCATCTCATACATATCCACTGGGGGTCACATCATGCCTACCATCATTCACACATTACATATCATTCCATACACTCATTCACTACATTTTCACATCTTGGTTGCACTTAATATTGCTTTTTTATACTACTTACATGATGCAATTTTCTTACTATGTTAGTCAGATGATATGTATGTCATTATCTTTCTATATACACATGCACGTTCAATTGGTTTTTAGTTTTGAATGAAAATATATTACAGTTACTTACATGATGCATGATGTTCAGTACTATATCCTTTTCCACTACCACCGAGTATCATAAGGGCATCTGCATTAACTACTCTCACACATTACATGTGTTATTGTTTCATTATTTACTAATTTCTAGCACATTACTTTCCATTTCATACATACATGCCTTGACATACTTTTTATATTTCTAACATGGGTGTTTCATGTGTAGAATTTTTTTTACAAGACTATTCACCACCATGGTTATCTCCTACAATTTGCTTGACATTATTTTCCATTGTATGTTATTATTTGTGGGTTATGCCCCATGTCATGTATGATTATGGTCACTTTGGCACTGATTGTTTTGTGACATTATGAGTGATGTCCCATGTTTAAAACCCTCTTTTCATGGTCCACTTTTTTTGTACACTTGTTTATTATATTGTCTCATATTGCATGGTTTCTGATTTTTCTGATTTTTCTACTAACACGTGTTACTAGCCACTTTATTTACATGTTCCTTGGTTTCTACCATACAAATCCCCTCCCTTGCAAGGATACAATACAACACAACATTAGGTCTTATTTTTTGGGCTGCAAACTTCTACAATCATTGCATACACCCCAAACAAGGGGGTACATACATTGGGTGATAAAATCACCCCTACAGTAGCTTAGAACTATAGTAAAGATCTTCACACAACAAAATTAGAGCAGGATACAGTCATAGAATGGCCCAAAATTTGACTTGGGTCCTCAACATAGCAAAGAAACTAACACCCAGATTCAGACACTAATACTTGACCACTCCTAACCTCTTGTGGGAGCTAATTTCATGGGGGTAGATGCAGTTATTTTCACAAATCAACAAAATTCACAACAATCTTTAAAGCACCTTCACAATTACATGCACTATCATCTATTCACAGAATGTATGCAATCTCATAAAATCAGTTACAATTAGTATAAGAAGAACTAATCATGGACAACATGAACAAATCATGGATGCACCATGTACATTGGTGCCTATTAGGTAGAGTCATGGAAGGAGAGTAACACTAGACCTCTCTCACCAACACTTTCTCTTTGGCATGAGATCTCTCAAATAACTTGCACTTGGCATGATATTGCCCAAAAAACGTGCACATAGCGTGAGATCACCCAAAAAACACACACTTGGCACGATATTTCCCAAAAAACTCACTCTTGGCGTAAGATCACCCAAAAAAATCGCTCGTCACAAAATTTTAGGACACTTTACTATCCTTTACACTCTTTTACATCAAGTGCACACTTTCCATTTTACACACTTTTCCATACTTATGGATGCTTTACTTAGATTCTTCATATACATGAATTTGACTACTTTTTTTCTCTTCTTTTACACGTCCATCCTTAATACACAACAAGAAGTATCCTATAATATAAAATACAAGTTAAATAACATGTATAATGTAATACATTCACTTCACCCTTATAGTCGTTTTCCTTTCCTAGCATTCACGCTTCACTTGTCCACTCGGCACACATTTCACCGCATGATCTACAAGATCATAAAGTACACATATTCTAACTACTTTATGTTATCGAGTATTCACTAAATAACATAAAGTTGAGGCAAGTGTAGACACAAAATCACTCACTTGGGTACATTTCTAGGTCCTAAAAGTATGTTAGGATTTAAATGATTTATAAGAAGGAAAAATTAGTGGTTAACAACTATCTTTGGCCTCTTTTCTTTGTCTCTTATTTTCTATTTGGTCTTACACAATGTACATCCGAATCAAAAATTTACTTTTTTATATTTTATGTCTTCAGACACCAACGCCAAATCAAGAAAGAAGCATTCAAGTGCCTTTGTCCCCTCTGAGCACCCTTGACCCTTTTTGATCTTACTCACTTCTTTTGGGTCTCTTTTATCTTTTGAGAATCTTTTTCACTTATGGTTGGCCTTGCAGTTGTAAATTATGAAGCTCAAACAAGTGATTCATATAAATACATATTTATGTTTTCAAAATGACGGACCAAACACTAAGCATTACTACCATCACCTAAGATTACATTCAAAAGGAACCTAAAGCACTTTGAAGCATCCATCTCACACCCATTTAAGGGAAAAGGGACTGCATACTCTACATACACAATGTAGGAAGGGGAATTTAATTTTATTCCATCCAAACATTCTACTACATTGCTACATTCTAGCTGCAACCCTCTATCAAGTGCAACTTGCACAAGGGAATCCCAGGGCACAATTTATACACACACCCACCAAAACTACATGGAGTTTGAGATGTAGTTCATCACTCAGTTATAAGTTCTCTCTTGGGTTGACCACTAGGGTCAGTCTGACTCGCCATTCTACATTTTTATTTTTAGGTTTGATGCAATTTATGGGCTTGTGTAGATGAACTTCTGTTATAAAGGTTACATGTACCTTCGACAATCATAGTGTGAACCACAGGAAATCAACAATGAATAATCGCCAACAAAACATAAACCAGATCTAAAGGGTTTATGCCATCATAGGAGCCCTAATCTAGTCATCAGCACCCAGATGCCCCTATCCTTTAGCAAGCACCCCTTTCTAGCCTTATCTGTGAGCTCCAGAATTTACAGAGGCCAGCTATGACATTGCTTACATCATGTTCATGACTTCTCCTTACTTAGATCACTTCCAACTTTTACATAAATCATCTAAGTCTCTTCATCTCATCCTCTTGCTTAGGGTTTCATATTTTTAAATCTTAGTTTGCTTGTGTCATTTCTACATATTTTATTATTTATATATTAGTTACTCTGCAATAACCTTAGATTTAGTTAATCCAAAGTAAATTAAATCGTAAACACACAACTCTTAGAGGGATCAAATTGGACCAGCTAGTATAGCTTTTTGATGCATGTTATCCTTGATAAAAACCATCCATTATTTGACAAAGAGACCGTCCTTACAGAATGATCAACGACATCTAAATTTTGCAGTCCCCAATTTCTATTGTTTGACTATTTTTGGAGTGCAACAAAGCTCATATTTTACAAGAGGGACTCTCCTCTTCCTCAATGTTGTGGTTTATGCACCAATTATTAAAACAACTTGACATGATGAGAAAACACAATTGATGGACTTTTTATCTTTAGGAAACATGGTGTGACACCTGTAAAAATTTGGTGTTATTTTAAAAAATGACTAATAACATTATGACACAAGTATGGTTTCTAGGAAATGTGACAAGGCTCACTCTAGTGATATCAAATTATTTATTAATGTTTAATTAGAACTATAATACATGTCATTAAAAATCATGCAAGTACAAAGGTGATGGAAATACTCCAACGTACTTTAAACTATTTTACTAAGGGGTTAAGTCAAGTTTACATTGCACCATTGAACCAAACCTATTATTATAGTGATTATTAATATTATTATAATAAATGCTAAATGGTTGAAGGTGATATCAAAATCAAAGTGCATTTTATTTTCATCGTGTCCCTCTTCAACTCATTTATAGGTACATCAATATAATAACACTAGAGATAATTATTTCTCTAAACAACTACAATTGTAAACGCTTAATATTCATCTCATGAGATAATTAAATTTTATAAATTACAAAAAAAAATTATAATATTACTTACACAACTTATATAGCTTATAGCAATTATTAAAAAAATTGGATTAAACATTTTCTTACACATATAAAACAACCTTATAACAAAATGTAGGAAATTAATTCAAAGAAAGGATCCGGGTTTCATTTTTTACTGAAGTTGAGAATTCATAAAGTGGAGGGTTAATCTAGGTCAATTGGATCAAATGGATCATAGAACTTGAATCTTAAGACAATCCAATGTTGTGATAATTTCCTTATGGAGGCTACAAAGTGGCTCTTATGTCTTCATTTCACTCATTTGCAAAGCTGGTTAAAGTGGAGGAGAGAATATAGACCTTAAGTCTTCTTGGAGAAATACTTATAGGTAGTTTGCAAGGTTTTCTTTCTTCCAGTGAAAGCTAGGAAGAGCTATATGTTTTTTTTTATCTATTTAGGTTATAGCTTGTTTCTATTTAGTTTTTAATTTGATTTCTTTTTAGAAACCTAGTAAGATGTTTATGGAGATTTTATATTCGATCATTGACTTATTTTCTAATTTTATTTGTGTACACATCAACACACACACACACACACACACACACACACACACACACACACACACACACACACACACACACACACACACACACACACACACACACACACACACATGTATAACAAGATTTTAAGGAAACTATCATATTTAATGAGGAAAAAAGAAATAATGCAAATCTTATTATTTACATTTGAACTATTTGTAATGAATAATTTAGAAAATATCATGCTACAAGAATGGAGGAATAGAACCATTTCCTTTAATTTTATAACCCTCCATTTTAAAAATTTTATAACCAAACAAAGATATGTGCAAACCATAAGAATAACAAAATAAATTCCCTATTTCTTTTACAAGGGAAAAATTATCTACCAAGGTAGCAAATCAATTGATATACCTATTTCAAATATTTATCTAAAATATACTCTAGTTTCATTTTGCATTCACCTTTAGAACTCAAATCTAAAATAATGTATAACACATTAATCAATAGCTATTTACAAATAAATTTCAGGTTATTTTCTTAATACAATTTACAACAATGAGTCTTCTCCTTACATAGTAGAAATCTCTACTATATAAACTCGCATATATAATTCTAGGTTCACACGTAGTTATCAAATTGAACAATGACATACATAATTTCACAAGGATGGTATAGTCATGACAACCTCAAGAAAAAATACTTCTTTTATACTTGCAAATTTTCTAGAGGTATTTACACAAAAAGGGAGGGCAACAATATTCACCTCCCAACCATACAGAATAGGAAACTTTCCTCTACCTGATTCACTAGAAAACCACTCAAGTATTTGGTCAAACTGTGAATGATTAAATAATAGGCTAACTCACACTCATTCCAATAGATTAAAAAATTATATTTTTTGGATAAAGACACACATAAAATAAAATTTAGTTTAATTTTTCAAACATCAAAGAAAGAAATTATAGAATAGCCGACATGAAGGTATGAATACTCAGGACTGCTAAAAAACCTTGGGCACCTACATCCATTCTAAAAATGGAATTTCACAAGCTGGATATATTAATTTTTCCCACATAGGTCCCTATAACCACTCCTCCTATGAGGCATTGTTATACTCACTAGGTACATTTACTGCATGAAAACCACATTATCGACTGTACAATTTAAAATTAATCTCCATATCCAAAATTAACATAATGGGTCCCTACATCATCCTTGATTCAAACAATTCAATCACATAGGACTAGATCACAATGTATGAAAACATAACACAACTCAAGGAAGCATTGAAATTGTAGTAGTAGCAACAATTTACAAAGAGAAAAATCAATAGCAATGTGTACAATAAGTAATATGAATCCTACCTCATGTTACCCATGTCCAAGACTCAAATTCAACCAAACCATAATCCACTCAAGCTTCCAAATAAAATTTTTAGCCTTTCCCTTCCCAAGAAAAATCTAGATTTTTTATCATCCCCTTCCACAAAATAACTTTTATTTTTCTTAAAGCCTTCATGTCAAGAAATTTCAAGACCCAAAATGAATCGTAACAATCTACTCAACAACCTCTTACCACCTCACCCTTCTCCTATCAAACTTTTAAAATCCCAAAAAAAATCACAACATAAAAATAATAATTATTTCAAACCTCAAACCAAAACAACATGATTCATTTCCTTTCCCTGAGACTTATTGGTCTTTTGAGTGATTATTCATATGGATCATTCCTTGAATCTCCCATTTATGGATTCCCAAAATCATATCAGACACCTACTCCCTACACACTCATTTCAAGTCTCATATCTCTCCATGCACTATATACATATTGATAAAAGCATGATAAACATACACCATATCACATCTATTTACTAACACAACCATTATCACTACATATCGTCATCTAAAAGAAGTAATGTCATTGGAAAAAACATTTGAATGATTTGTGACATCATATAGTATTTATAAACAATAAACATAATCAAAATAAAAATCTTTTACTTGTAACATTTTATCATAATCCATACATATCATAAAACTAACATAATGGAACAATAACCACGATCATCATACATCAACAAAAAGATGGTCATCTAGTAATTTTTTTCAAAATAACATGCTAAGGAAACACATTATGTATTAGGATTAGGTAATGATAGTCCACACACTACTCCAAGTGGGTGTTTTGAGACGATATTATAAACGATATTTAACCAAAATGTCACAAATTGAGATAGTAAAAAAGTTCTATATTTTATCAAATTTTGTCTCAAAGTGGGTGTCTCTCCAAAGATAATATAATTTTTGTCTCTCTAGATAAAATAGGAAATTTTAATCTCTTTAGAGACAATAAAAATTTTGATTTTTGTCTCTCTAGAGACAATACTAATTCAAAGAATAAAAATGAATAAATTTATTCTAGTAGAATCAATGGATACATATCATCAATGAAACCAAAAATTCATAGTGATCAATATTATAAACAAAAAACAATTTGGATTGAATTTTCTGGCTACAAATGGTTCCAAAAACATTTTATTAATATCAAAAGAAGAGAATATAAAAGGGTGCCAAAATGTTGTTAACCCTTGACATAAAGTGGTATAATTATTTCTTAAGTTAGAATTACACAGTGGCACCTCCTTTAAACATGCTTCCATAGATTTTGTGGATAACTCTTTCTAACTAGTTTTACAAGATAGTGTGGCACCTTCTTCAAACATACTACCATAGATTCTTGAGATGATTCTTTCTAACTAGTTTTACAATGCAATATACAAATCCCTTTATAAGGAATTTCAAAACAATATCCATATAATCATATGTTGACATCACTGCAGAAAAAAAAAAATCATCGTTATTCTCATTACATCATTAAATTATATAATAATACATCATTATATTGATCTTTCACAAAAATGAAGGTTGGTTTAGTTATAAAACTTACTTAAATATGAGCAATATTTTTGAGGATCTGGTGACTCGTGATTTTTCATAATAGACCAATCCCTTGAAGGAAATCTATGACTACCTATATTAAAACAATGTCAAAGCTTTCATTGTATATAAATTTTCATGTTTTTTGGCCATTTGTAATATTAAGAACTGGAAAAACAACATCAAATCCCTGGGTTAATATCAAAATAAGAACATTTGGTAAAAAAAGTACTCAAACCTTTATTAAATTAAATCAGAATTAAGCTAATTTTTTGAACTATGAGAGAGGGAGAAATGAAAACATAAGTTTATTATAGGAACATGTTGTTAAAATATACAAAATGACATATGTTTTTCTAATAAGCAAGTTATAAAACATGCTACATAGAGTTGAGCACAAGAATTTTTTTACAATACTATCAATACAATTTTTGCAGTCACTAGAATTCCTTCCTTCAGGGAAAATACTTGGCCATGTATACAAATTCATCACTTGAAATCTAAAATTATTTCCAGGTTAGAATAAAATCAATTACCCTTCTCACTAATCATACTCGCCCCTAGAAAATTTATCTTTTGGAAAATATACTACCACAAAAATATTGCCTCCAAACTTCCTTCCATTCAGTTAATGTTTTTCCTTCACCAAACCATCAATATCACAATATTCCACATATACTTACCAAATAGGAAATTTCAAGATGATCAAGGAAAAAAATAGGGTATGTCAATCCAATGCATTATTCTTCAATAAAAGATTATTATAAAAAACATTGGTGCAAATAAATAAAGATGATATATTCATCTTTTCAACATAGGGAGTAGACTGGGTACTGGGATTAGGTTATGGTATTTATAGAGACAAAATCATGTACTTTATACATTATTCATTCTTGGCCACATACTAATATTCATATGGTTTTTGAGTGAAGAAATTCCTATTTAACCCCTGTATTTTAGAAAATTTTCTTTGCTTTTTGTCTTCACTGTCGACCTCTCACACATACAAGCCTAGTCTATTTTTGGTTTTTTTGTGTCATTTCAGCCTTAACTGGGGAACCTAGGCTAGTGTTGGGGCACCCGCAGGCACTCTGATCCTTTTCACACTTTAATTCCATCTTTTGGCTACTTTCTAGCCATTTGAGCATTCTATATTTTTGGTTGTCAGCCTTTTTAGGTTGATTAAAAAATTAGATCAAGAGAACCATATAAATATAAAGTTATGAGACCATAATGAGGGACCAAACACTAAGAACTACTATCATCACCTAAGGTTACATCCATCAAAGGTTCCATGCATCCATCCAACTCCATCATAAGGCACAAGGTTGGTTCATCTACATCACACTGCATAGGAAAGGGAATTCTATTATATTCCATCCACCATTTTATTACATTTTCTAAACATAGTTATTGCTCACTACTTTCACAAAGTGTGACTGACACAAGATAACCTAGGTCATGATTATACACACACACACATAGAACTACATCATGTCTAAGATATAGTGCAATACTCAATTAGTAAGTCCACAAATGGGTACTCAGGACAGTTTGACCCCTTCATATGAATTCTATTTTTTTTAGGGGTTTGATGCTTGGTTTTAGGTTTTGCAAGTCTTCTCTTCATCAATGATTAATAGTGACATCTAGGGTGGTTCAACAACATCAATGTGACAGGTAGTGAAGGATTCAAATCATCTAGAGACCCTATAATTTTTTTTCTAGACCTCTTACATAGACTAGGGTGCCCAAAACTTAGACTAGGATGCCTACACGTGCCCTGATCCTCTTCTAGGTGCCCCAGTCCACTTAAATTACCCAAGTCCAAAATTTTCTAGACCTTGGCATGGTCATTTCCACCTCATGTTTTTCTAGCCATATCTACAACATAGTCCAGAAAGCTCATCGAATCAGTTAATCTCTTTCTAACCCTACTTGTTAATTAGGGTTTCACATTTTCATTTACTTAGTTTCTTGGGTAACTTCTCCTCACTTTTTTACACATAGGGATGATCCATATATTAATGTACTTACTACTCGTTGTACTTTCCCTAATCCTCCCAATTATCTACCCACTTTTATATCTCCACCGATTGATTTAGCAACTCCTCTTATTGCTTCTAAGGGATATGGCATCATTGAGCAACTTAAAACTACGCCCACCAAGATTTCTCTTTATGACTTATTGCGTAGTGCACCAGACTATCATAACACACTAGAAGCTTCACTTCATACTATTCATATTAAAATTGATAATGTTGTGGTGGCCTTTACCTACATCTCATACAGTCTCTTCAAAATTTTCCACATGTCATATCTTTCATGGACAAGGATCTATCAACTTTTTATAAAATCAATCCTTGTGCACCTTTACTTATTACTAGTATCGTTAGCACCACTAGTATTAAACGGGTGATTATTTATAATGGATTATCCATCAAATTATGTGCTCATTATCTTCTAACATAGCTGGGTATTAGTGATAATCTTATTTCTAGGAATTCTACTATCGTCTAAGGTTATGACTCTACCACTCATACATGTTTACGAACCATTTCATTATGTGTGTTTGGGTTGGGCCTATTACTATTCTCACTGATTTCTATGTTATAGATTACTCATTTCAATTCAACCTCTTGTTAGGTAGACCTTGGATTCGTGTAAAGAAAGAAGATCTATCTATTATCAACCAATGTGTCAATTTTTTTTATGATGACTATGAACATACTATCACTGTAGATCCTGAGCCATTCAAATATTTTCGACATAGACCCTATTACTACTATGTCCATCCCACCTTCGCAAAAATTCCATATACTAGCTTGGACTCATATGAAATTGTTTATTCTAGCACCTCGTAATCTTCCTATTTCTCTACAAATACTCCAGCTATTACTATGAACACCACAACTATTATTTCATCTACGATATCACTTCCTATCAGCATTCCTCTTTCACCTATTAAAGCACTTTCTATAGCTCTTCCTTTTATGCCACCTACCAATATACTTCATAATGTGACACAACATGAGAATAATAAGACTGGCGATTCTAAGGAATATTATGATGAAGTTGACGCTATCGAATTAAATGATGAAGCATTAGGCCAACTAAATTTCACACCTGTTGACATGGATAATTCTTACTTCGAGGAAACATTTGTGCCCGATGGCCCAGGTGATTATAAGTTCAAGACCCCTACTTATTCCAATGTTATGATACTTTATCAGATATCTATTAATACTGTTGAGACTATTTCATCTCCTACTGTGTGGTCTGCAACTTCGTCACCTCCTTTCACATGCACATTTCTCATCAACAACTCCTTTTGGCATAATATTCCACTTGATGTTACTTCCTCAGATATTATTTATACAGTTTATGGATTAACTAGAATTTTTCTAACACATAATGATATCTTACCACAAATTCACTCATCTAATCATAGCTATTTTCATGTTGTGGCTGATAGCTATTTTCATAGGAAATGTAAATTGGATATGCTTATGGCCTTTGTATATTCATCTTCAACATTTGATGATCTTTATATCCCACTCTCCTCGCAATGGTTCTTTATCCACTAAAAATTCCAGGAAATATTGGCTTGACTAAATTTGTAGTACTCTAGATATAAACCACACTTCTCTCAAATTTCCTATTCAATATAAACTCAGAAGTGTCTCCAATAAGTAATGAAAGAGAAGTAGATAATATCTCACACTTCCTCCCAATTACTTGTTTGCTCTGTCTCAACACTCCTTTCTTCTACAAAACACAATTCCAGCACTAAGAACTTCTTGATAACTTGCTTTCATGCTTCGATGATCCTATTCTCTTCTACAAACATATATTTATAGCCTTTATCATGTCCTCCCATGCACTAGAGAATGTGAAAGGTCATGGAGGAGAAGAGACATGGAAAACCTTTCAAATTTTGAGGTTGTTTGTTTCATGTTTTTTATTTTCTTCCCGAAAGATCCAGGACTGCCGCCCTGGCTAGGTGGTGGTTATAGGACCGCCACCCTAGTTGGGTGGTGGTTCTATAACTTCTACTCTGTACAGAGTGGTGATCCTTCTACTATAAAGAAAGAACCTCCATGTATTTATTTTCCTTCTTCATGCTGATCGATCTAATGAAGTAGATTCCTTTTGGATCCCTATGGATCCAACCTCCCATGCTTAGGAGGATTTTGGTCCCACAAAAGCTTAGTGGGGGAGTAGATGAGGAAATAATTCCCTCACTTGATCCTTCAAATACCACCGGGCTTGCCTTGGTGTCTTTCCTTTCATTCCAATCTGCAAGGACTCCTGTGGACCTCTCCTAGTCTCTCTGACCTTCTTCTGCACCACTACATCCTCCTCTAATTCACCTCGTGAGTCCAAGATGTAATCCTCAATGGAAGGTAGAAACTATAGTCCTTCATCTTCATCTAGAATGAATGGCTCATATAGGTGTAAGCTCTCACAATTTACTACAGAGTACATCCTCATAAATGATGGTAAATCAAGTCGAAAGGAATTTTCTCAAACCTGCTCCAATATGGTGAAGGGCCATTATCATAGTGGATTGAGCTTCCTTGCTTGACCTTGTAGTCTCTCCTTGCTCAAGTAAATCCAAAATCTATCTCAAACATAAATCTTATGTTCCCTCCTATGTTGATTATTCCTAGATTTGTACTTGGCTTGAGATTTCTCTAGTTGTTCTTTGACTTTGAGATGGATTTTTTAGATCCTCTCAATGAATTTGTTTTCTCTAGTGACCTTTGTGTCTCTTGTCTCATCCTCATCCTACTACCCCACTATTATGTCCAACGGATTTGTAGGTAAATATACCAAGCATGCTTCAAATGGTGACTTCATAGTGGATGTGTGTACTACCCAGTTATTGGAATGCAGAATGTAGGCTAAGGAGTCATCCCAAGTCCTTGGGTATTTTTTGTTATACCCTGTGATCAACTATACCAAATTCATGTTCACCACCTCTGTCTGTCCATCTGTCTTTGGATGGAAATTTGTGCTCCTCTGTAACTTGGTATCCATCTTGTCCCACAGATTATTTCAAAAATTCCCCAAGAACCTAGAATCCATGTCAGAAATAATAGACTTTGGCAACCCAAAATGCACCCATACATTAGAAAAGAAAAATCTACTACCTCATGTGCTTTTATTATCTTTTTACATGCCATAAGAATACATATCTTACTGAATCTATCAACAACAACATAGAGATAGTCATGGCCATGTTTAGACATAGGTAATCCTCCTACAAAATCCATAGAAATGTCCTCCCATGGACAAGTAGGTACTAGTACAGGCATATACAATCCATCCTTCCTAGTGTTAGGCTTGCTGGCACAACAAAGTTTACATCCACATATAAATTTTGATACTTCTTCCTGCATATTAGGCCAATACACATACCTTTGCAAGTGGGTTAGGGTCTTACCGACACTAAAATGTCCTGCTACTTTTGAGGTATGTTCTTCCCTCATCAATAGAAGTCTTTCTTCTTTAGGCACGCAAAGCTTCCCCCATTAATAGAGCAACCCGTCCTTGAGATAAAAATCTTCAATCCCTTGTCCTTTCAGTCCCTTGGGACTGACAACTACTGAAATGTCACCCCAAAGTCTCTTTCCTAGGAATATGCCTCTTCGTAAGCTTCGTTCGTGAAGGGATCGATCTGCGAGATAGTGGCCAAACAAGAGAACTTCCCCTGTGTGGGTTTCCTAGACAATATGTCTTCCACCAAGTTTGTACTACCCTTCTTCTATTTTATCACCAGATGGAACTGATGAAGGAACCTAATCCATTTTTAGTGCCTTTCCTGATGTAATTTAAACTATGCTTGCAAATACTGTAGAGGTTGGTGTTCAGTGTGAACAATAGTTTCTTTACCCAACAAATAATGCTTCAATTTTTTAATTTCCTAAACTAGTGCATACATTTCCTTATCATATATTGAATATTATTTAACTGATGAAGTGAAAGTTTCAGAATGATAGCATACGAGTTTACCTCCTTGAAGCAACACTACACCCATAGCGTAATCACTGACATCTATCTCTACTTCGAAAGGATGTTGAAAATTAGGAAGAGTATGTATTGGAGCATGAGTAATCTTGTATTTAAATAACTCAAAGGATTTGTCTTGTTCCTTACTCAAGTCAAAACCCTTACTCTTTGTGGCCACTATGTCTAGAGGTGTTGCAATCACGGAGAAGCCTAGAATGAACTTCCGCATGTACTGTACTACTCCCATAAAAATCCTAGTCTCTATGGCTCCTATTGGTGTTGGAAAATTAGTGATGGCTTCCACCTTCTTTGGATCCACTCGTAGCTTTCCTCCTTCAACCACGTGCCCAAGACAGAGAAGTGACTATTTGGAAAATTCACATTTCTTCATATTACAAAGCAGTTGTTTCTCCCTGAGAACTTGCAAGACTTGCTATAAATGGGTTAGATTTTCTTCCCATGTAGAACTAAAAATCAAGATATCATCTAGATATATAATGACACATGAATCTATGAAATCCCACAATACATCATTCATAAATCTCATAAATTTAGCAGGTGCATTGCATAACCCAAAAGCAAGTACTAACCATTCACACAAACCCTATTTTGTCTTGAAGGCAGTATTCCCTATACCCTCCTCCTTCATTCTGACTTGGTGATAATGTGACTTGAGATCTAACTTCATGAAGAATTTGGCATGCTGAAGCTGGTCCTAGAGATCATCTATGCATGGAAGTGGATATCTATTCTTTATGGTGATCTTATTCAAAGCATGGTAGTAGATGCACATTCTCCAAGAACCATCCTTCTTTGGCACCATCACAATAGGAGAACCACATGGTGAGGTGCTTGGACATATCACCCCTTGGTCCAGTAGTTCCTGGAGTTGTTTATTTACTTCAGTACTCTCAAGCAATGATTGCCTATACAACTATATGTTCGGTAGAGGGGATTTTCGCAATAGCTAAACCTCATGCTCTACTTCCCATTTTTGTGGTAGCCCACTGAGAGCCTAAAATACTTCCTAAAAATATTGAATAATACTATCCAAATCATGTTTTCCCTGGTTATAAATCTCTGAAACTTCTACCCCATCTTGTTTATCCTTTAGCAAAAGTAAATAAAACTAATTATGATTTTCTTGAATAATTCATTTTGCTTAGTTAACACTCACCATAGTAACCCGTGTCTTACGTTGGTGTGCCCAGATGTTGTACCTGATCCCATCCATGACCCATCTATACCGGTTTTTCCTTCTCATAAATATAGAATGCCTAATATACGAGGACTCCTGAATACAACATCAAAATCATCAAGTGGAATAACTTAAGATTCCAAAACACCAATATATTGGGAATTTATCCCAAACTTGACCTTACATCTTCTCGTTACTTAAATTTCAACACCCTTCTTCACCCAACCCAAAGGATAAGGGTGTGGATGCTTGTAACTCTCAAGACCAAGATTCTTTACAACTTCTTCAGAAATCAAGTTAGACTGAGAACCGGTATCAACCAAAGTGTTTACATTAGTTCTCTTGATCTAGATTTTTATCTGGAATAGTATACTCATCTCCTCTTCCTGGCTGTCTATGTTGGTGTCCATGCATCCAATCCATTTTTCTACATTAGAGTTATCTTAAATTTCGACCTCCCCTTCTATTTTTACAGCTTTCATGGACTTCTTTGACTCCTTGGTTCAGTTTTTCAAATGTAACTCTAGATGTAACTTCTAAAATGTAGTGCCAATATGACCATTGATATCATAGTTCATGTAAAAATTCTTGGGATCTTTACAAGTATTTAAAGTAGTGGAAAATTGTTTACCTTTCCCTTTCCACTTACCCTTATTACTTGTTTTCCCAAACTCTTTTTTCTGCTGATTTTTCGACTGCTTTACCCTTGGCTCTGCTTCTCCTTGCTTCTTTTCATCATCTATGTAGTATGCCTGCACACACACTTCGTTGAGATCTTTGGGCTTTGTAGAGATGACTTTTCTTCAAAGGTGAGTGTGAATTCCTCCCAAGTACTTAGTTAGAATATCCTCATCCTCCAAGTCCATGTTTAGCAACATGGCCTGCCTCTAAAACTGTATAGCATAGTTTTGCACACTTTGACCACTACCTTGTCTAAAATAGTGCCATTTAATCATTTGGTCAGTCTTGCGACCAATAGGATATAAGTTAGCTCTAAGTAATTATTTAAATTCTTGCCAATATTTCACATTAGGACACTTCTTCTTTTCACAAGTGGTTATATGGGTTTCCCACCAAACCAGAGCATGTCCATCTATTTTGATGCATGCAAAGGTGATCCTAAGTGCCGCAGTGACATTATGGATGCTAAAGTAGACTTCTAACTGTTTTAACCATTTATAAAGAAACTGTTGACAATTTTTACACTTGTGCAAAAATGGGAAACTCGAAAATTTATTACAATGGATAACATTGGTGAAGTATACCTAAGCTAGGGGAGATCACATCAGATTATGTCATTACTGCTGATTTATTTAAAAGATTACATGAAATCTGCAACTATGTGTGTTGTTACAAAATGTAATAGATCACATAGTCTATAATTTCATGACCATCCTCAGCAAAAGAACACAAGCCCCGAAGGATAGTTGTGTTGTCTTGATGGGGACATCCAATTACAGAGTATGTGAAATGAAAAGTTTTGGAACAATGAAAATAAGTGCAGATCATAGAAAATCAGAGTTCATTACTGAATGTTACAAGTTCTATTTAATGTTCTTTCCTTCATGATTAAGAAATTCAATTATGTTACTGAGTTGTTTAGTTCATTATACAATCCATATAGAAATCAGAAATGCAGAAAGAGATATACAACTCATTTACAAAATTCAATGCTTTATTCACAAGGAGAGTCAAATGTTCCCAAACAAGTCATGGGATGTAACTAAAAATTAAAATACAACTACTAAAAAGAAAGATACAAATGCATGAAAGAGAAAGCAAAGGATTATGAGTGAACCCATCAATGCCTTTTATATTCTTTGTTGTGTAGAGCATCTCCTTGCCAACTCCTTTCATCCGTAAGGCATGGTACCTGAAAAACAAAATAAGGAAATCATCAATAAAGAGCTCAGGGATCAAACCATATTCTGACACTATCCTACTTCGTGCATATGAATCTTCCCCTAAGTAGGAGATGTATTCTACTTGAAGGAGAAACTGCATGCATGTTTTATTCACTCAAAAAGAAGAAAGTAAAAGAAGGAAGAAAACATGGACATAAGAGAGGCCAAAAAAGCCTAAACATTTTCTAACTATTTTCCTAAGTGTGCAGGTATAGGTTGCAACCAAAGAGAGAAATAAACAAGTCATAAGTATATGCTAAAAAGAAGGAAGAGTGAAACTCAAAGTTCAACAACCATTATGTAAATGGAAGAAGTTACAGTACAGAAGAGAGAATGGAAGATAGAAGTACATTTTTTAGTTTACGAAGAAGAGGGAGAATCAGATTTCAAGAAGTTGAAGCTAAAAGTAAAAAGGGATTACAGCTGAAACAGGATGAGAGAGAAGATTCTGGGAAAATTTTGAAAGGGCTTCGCCATGTAAAATGGACATTTACAACTTTTCATCATGTTGTTTCAATTACTACATGCCTTAAAATAATTATGGAAATCAAATAAGTGATACAGAAAGCAAAAAAGCATTACATGATCAAGATAAACAACTATCATGTTTTTAGTTCTCAATTGCTATATCAGTTTAGCATGAAAAGTGGTACTTTCTGTATTCTGGATTAGAAAATACAACTCTTATTTCCAGAAATACATTAAAGAAAATATTCTGGGAAAATTTTTCTAGGGCTTCACCATGTCAAATAAACTTTTAAAATTTTCCAACATGCATGAAATACTACTATCAAGGAAATAAAATCATCTAAGTAAAAGAAACAAGTTACCATATTTCAAGAAAGCATCTAAGTCAAGGATTATGCCTAAAAATGGTGTTACAGTAGATGAATAATTATTTTCAATTTCTAGAAAGCCACTTACAATATTACAAAGAACCATCTCAGATTTTGAAATAAAGGAATACAAGGAATGCAGGCTCAGACTTTCATTAAAGAAATCATCAAATTCAGAGTTTTTTTTGCAAACAAGTAAGCAATATTTCATATTGTCAAGAACAATACGACAAGCATGTAGAACATCATTACCTACTCCAGGAAAAGATGAAACTTGGAGTAGAAAGGTTAAATTGTGCATCAGATCATCATCTTTAAAATACAAAGTAAATACCCATACAAATGGCTCTCATATCCAAGTCAAAGAGTTGCGGAAGAGTCAAACAATACAGATATAGTTTCAAGCAAGGTAACACTTTGTTTTCTTCAAAATAACTATATATTACAGTCCCAAGATGATGGCAAAACTAGTTTCTGAGTTTGGAGGATTCACAAAGTATAGGTAATGTAATAAGTAAAAGAAACTATCAAAGTGAAGCCACTGTTCCAGTTCTGAATGATAAGTAAAAGAAAATTTCATCATTAGAACAAATTTAGAGCTACAAAAGTCATAATAAGCCAAATCTAAAGTGTAATTATCTCTTCAGAACAGTTATATCATTTCAGGCTCAGAGTAAAGGTCATGAGTATAAATCAAGATTGTAATCAAAGAAGCAACTCTTAGCTGAAGAACAAAGTATTTTTATTAACGAAGGTAGTTTCGGAATAGAATTTCATATTAATACAACTTGAGCTATGAAAAACAGAGATACAGATATTCAAAATAGCCTCCAAGGAATGTATCAAGGAAACATGCAGAGTAAAGTTTTTATCGTAGACCCATCAATGGGTATGAAGAGAATCAGAATAAGAAAATAAGTACTTATTACTTAAATCAAAACTGAGCAACCCTTGAATGGTCATCAAGTTCAATAGCAAAGAGCAACCCAACGCGGGTTTCAACTCAAAGACAACCAAGTTTGAGCCACAAAACTAGAGCATGCAAGGAAGAAATGAATATCAATATTCCAAATCAGAGGTGACAATGAAATTTGATTACCATGCTTAGGGATCAAGAACTTACCAAACTTGAACAACATTTGCACAGTCAACTCGAAAACAACAGTGGTTGCAACCAAAAGAATAAACACAAAAAGGGTTGCAGAGAGTTTGAAAGCTCGCAACAGCAGAAGCTAAAAGAATTTGAGCTCATGAACTCCTTTGAGAGGCCAAATAGAAAATACAAACAACGCAAACCAAGTTTGAATCCCATACCAAAAGAGTTGCAGGAAGCTCAAAGTAACATGAATAGCCAAAAACCTCCAAAACAAAGCTTAAAACTTCGAAACATTTTCATTCCTGTTTAAAAAGTTCTCACATCCCAAAGAAATAACATATGAATGAAATGGGTATGAAGAGATCACAAGAATGGAGCCAGAACCCATAAGTAATCATGCTTCGAAGCCTCATCAATGGTAGAATATTAAAAAAGAACTTGCAGTAGAACTCAAAAAAGAACAAGAAACGACACAAGTGTGTAAACCCTTCACAATTTTAGAACTTCAGTGAAGGAGTAACTGAGCTCAACAGAAATCCAACAATGGCGTCAAATTTTAATACCAGTCTGAGAGTTTTTCCAAGGCTTTGCTCGCAAACCAGATACAAAGCGGGAAAAATGGATGAGTTCGAGTGTTTTAACTCACCCACCAGAAATTTGGCTTAACCTAACCCTAACCAAGAGTCAATAATCAATGGCTCGAGATCAGAAGGAAAAAGATCGAAGGCCGAGGATCAAGGTCAAAGATCAAAACAAGCAACCAAGGTCAATTCCACCAACCTAATTAATTGCAGGGGTAAGCCCTAACTCGTAGTCAAAGATCGACGGTAGAGGTCCATCATGAATAGAGATCAGTGGTTCTCAATCAAATAACTAAACCCAACCAAGTTTTAAATGCATATACATGGCGAGAAAACAGGAAACCCTAGTTAGGGTAAATTTTAAAATATCACCTCCAAATGCCAAGGGTCGAATCATCATTCAGCAGGGGCTGGCCCACGTGTCTTTCAAATTATCATTGCATTTTGACTTGTAAAAGTTTGACTATAGCCCAACTCCATAATATAAAGTTCCATCATACATGCAATGATCACTGAAAAGGTAAATCTTTAAACTATACATTACCCAATGTGCAAAAGGTCGACAAATATATACATGTTTGTATTTATCAAAAGGTGGTGAGACTATAGTGACATGTGCAATGTAAAAATAGTCGACCCTTTTATGATTGCTAATTCCACAAAGGTTTCCAAACTATGGTGAAGTGCAAAGGTAGTCCCCACTGTTGAAGGAGCTAGAGATGATTTGCAGAATGTCACCCTTGCGACTATTAGAAGCCAAAGAGATGTCAACAATTTTATTTTTGGCAAAAATTATTCACCTAGCTTTATTTAAAAATAGAATCAACTCAGTTGAATGAGAGCATCCCTTGTACTAGTTTGTATTATTTTATCCCTTTATTTATTATTAAATAAAGGATAAAATTAGGATGCATGGGCGAGTACAACCTTAGTCTATTTGTAGGAAGGGTGGGAAAATTTATTTTTCTATATATTGTGTGCCTTTGCAAATCACAAGGATCATTCCTGGAGGACTTTTAGATATATGAGTACTGAAGCAAATTTTTCTAGTTTTTCCCTCTGAGTGTGAAGTGTTTTCGGCCTTTCCAATTCATTTTGCAATCTTGTGTATGTTTCTATTAGTCTTGTGAATGTAAATTCCCTGACCAATCATCTTACCCTACTGCAAAATTCAGTATTTTCGACTAAATTTTAATGTGCATGTTAACTTATCAGTACTATTGTGATTTTCCCTCAGTACAATCAAGTGTTTGCCCTTAGATATTCTACAGAAAAAACTACTGGTTTGTGCATCAAGAATCTTTCACAGATTGGTTGTGCATATACTCAGTAAAATCCCTCATACAAATTTGGTGTATCACCTTAGTTTTAATCATTTTTACAGTTATATTTTACCCTCAAACTTATAGGAAGCAGTTTAGGATACACCAAAAAGGAACCGGCCTTGATACCAGAGACTCATCTCGAAATAGGTATACCCACATACCTGAGGTGTTTCCATTGTATCTACAAAAGAGAGAGATAATTTGTGCAAGCTTAGAAAACATGCAGTCATCTGTCTACAGGGTGCACTTTCAACAGATAATAGAATTTGGCACGCCCAGTGGGACGATGGATCAAATCTGTATGCAAGTTTTAGATCTACAACAGATCTATAGCAAATTAAAAGTCACTTTTGGGAGGAAACCTACAACTAATTTATTCTAAAGATTTTATGATCTTTTGGTGACTCCGTAAAGTTGATTCAGACTAGTATTGCAGCATGTTCCATGCCTAAAGTGACTACAAGATCATTGGTAAGAGTAATTCCTTCTGATTTTGTTTCTTTACCTTTGAATTCTGCTAGAAGGAGAAGATTTGGTAATACTTTACCTTATAATACACCTGGTTTTGGGAACCCTACTCCTAATATTCCTTCACCACATGTCAATTTTTCTATTAATATCCCAGTTTTTCCAATGGCCCTTCAACCACCCATGAATTTTGTGCCCTTTACTAATGACATCCCATTAGTAATTCCAGTTTATCATGATATTCCCAATGCTACCATAAAAAATTTTCCATCATTCACGGGTTAAAATTAGGTTACACTAGCTGAACATATCAAAGATGTTGTAACCCTATGTGCAATCCATAATATCACTCATGAAGAAGTAGCTCTAAGACTTTTAGTTGCATCTTTTAAAGGGCAAGCCTTGCAATGGTATAGAAACCTAGAAATTGAAAGCATAGGAACTTGGGATATTTTAGGTGAAATTTTTTTGAAACAGTTCCAGGACAATTCAGCTCATTTGTATCTCATTAAACAATTATCTACTATTAAAAGATATCCTAAAAAATTTATGTCTAGTTTCCATATCCATTTTTCCAGAACTTGGGAGAGAATTCTAGCAAGTGTCAAGCCTCAAGCTGATCATGTTTTCCTTTATTATCTTAGAGCATTAAACAGTGATATCTCAACTATGATTCATTTAATGGGTGGAGAGACACTCCCAGCAGCTTATGATATTGTTATCCGAGACAAAAATAGCCTAATTCAAGCTAGAAAATTGACGCCAAGGCCATCAATGCCTTTTCGGTAGATTTAGCGCCTATTCTTTAGCCTATTACAATCATAAAGCCTGCTGTGGTAGCTCCATCAAATGATGTATTAAAAGCTTTGCAAGACTATGGGAAATAAATTGACTTTAATTCAGAACAAAATTACATTACCTAGCAGACCCTACCAGGCTCCTTATCAGCCTTACCAATAGAATCAACAAAACAGGTAGCCCTATCAATAGAATCAGAATTATAGGCAGCCTTACCAGCAAAGGTAGTTTGACCCAAAGGATCCTAGTTCTTCTAATGCTTTAGTTCCAGTTAATATTACTACATAGAAGAGTGGTGTCAACCTTGCAATCAACCTCATTCAGCTGCAACTTGCCCAAATGCTTTTCTGAATCTGAATCTTGTTGCACAACCTCAATCTGAAACATTGTTTATGCCTCAAATGGAGGGTGGGCAGCAAGAGACTCATGTCCAGAAAACACCTGAACATAATTTAGTCAGTTTTAATGAGGAGGATTTTGTTGCAGTCACTACTAGGGCTCAAGGGAGGGCTGCTAAAAATCAAAAGCAACAAAATAGGCCTATCCTAGCCTACTGTCACTGACAAGACAACATCTACAGCTCCAAAGTCAACTAACAACCCTGTTGTTCCTAAAAAATCAGGAAGTGTCCCAGTTGATAAAATTCATCAAAGACAGCTACAACCTGATCCAAGAAGACTGTTTATACCTCAGATATCCAAGGCAGCTGAAGAAGAATCAGTTTTCGCTAAGGCCTACTCTAAGACAGTTGATTCTGTCTTTTGATTCTTTTAACATTGTTGATGTAATGAAAAAGTATAATGTTAACATCTCAATGTGGGATGCTCTAAGTATTCATGGACAACAAGATTTACTTTCTCATGAACTAGCTAAGCTGCAGATTTCTTCAAGTACAACAGAAAAGGAAGTTCAGAAGACAGACATGGTCCTTGGAATGTTTGAGCAGGACCGTATTAAAGAAGTTAAGTGGATGGTTCAGAAAGTTCTGAATGCTCATGACATTAAGAAACCACCACCATTTTATTTATCACTGATTATTGGAGAACATTTAGTTCATAATTACATGGTGGATAGTGGCACAAGTAGCACAGTTATGCCAAAAGTCGATTGCAAAAAAATTAGGCTTGTAGTATGAGCCTACAAAAAGGAGTGTCTTACAGCTTGATGGAACTGTAACTAATATGGTTGGTATAATAAAAAATTTAGAGGTAACATTACATGCTTTCCCAAATGTTTCTATTCTGCAAGATGTTACTATTGTGGATCTACCTCCATACTTTGCCTTGTGCTTATCTAGAGATTTCACAGTGAAAATAGGAGGTTATCTCTCTTTGGATTGGTCCTTCTTATTTTTTACTACACGTTATGGAACTAAGGTTACTATCAATTCAGAACCATTGGCCAGATTCCATATTGAGCCTCATTCTCCAAATGCAGTAGCTAATTACTCAACTTTAGAGTAATCTGATTTTGATGATGTAGCTCAGGTTTCAGCATTAGATGGTGTTTCTAACATGTTTATGGATGAAAAGACAGTTGAAGAACATGCCCATGATCCTTTTAAGGAAGTTGAAGAACATCTTTTTGGTGTGTATTGTATGCATGAAGAAAATACACCACTTCCCTTGCTGTCTAAAATAGAAAATTCAGCAGAAGGAATTTGGAAGCTTCATTTTGATGGAGCTAAGAACAAGAAAGGACAGGGAGCAGGTTTGATGCTCACTTCCTCGAAAAATGAAAGGTATTTCTCATCTTTGAGTCTCCAATTTACATGCACTTGTAATGTAGCTGAATACAAAGCATTAATTCATGGCTTACTTTGGGCCAGAAAGAAAGGTATCAGCACATTACAAATCTTTGGTGATTCTGAGTTGGTTATCAATCAAGTAAAAAACTTTAATGTTTGTAAGAATCCACTAATGAAGTCTTACAGACATAGAGTTTTAGACTTAATGGAAGATTTTGAAGCTATTAATATTCAGTCTATTCCTAGAGCTGAAAACAAGCATGCAGATAGACTTGCAGTAGTTGGTGCTAGTTTGGAAGTGTTGGAATAGATGGAAAATAGACAAAATTCACCCTCATATTAAGCTAATTGTCAGGCCCTCAATACCTGATAATGATTTAAATTGGTAGGTTTTTGAAAGTGATGATCAAATCTGTAGGTTTTTGCAGCAGGAAGCTGAATTTTCTACAGTAAATCAGGATAAGTTACAACATTTATATAGTGATCAGATTGTCCAACTAAAGACAAATAAATTACCTCGAGGTCTTGTCACTTTGGAAGACATCTTCAATACTGATGATCAGTTAAGAAAAGATAAAACTAAGTTGTCAATGCATGCTGATAACTATGAAGAGATTTCAATTGATGAAGGAAAAAATTTACTTCTTGGAAAGGTATGTTCCTTAACCGAAAAGCAGTCATTTATTAATATTTGCAAAGAGTTTAAGGATTTTTTTGCTTGGAAATACCAAGACCTGAAAGGGTTTGATCCCAGTCTAGCACAACATACAATCAAGTTACATCCAAATGCTAAGCCTGTAAGATAGAAACAGAGGCCTGTAAATCCAAAAATAGAACCTCTGATGAGGAAAGAGTTATCCAAGTTGATTGAATCAGGTATTATCTTTCCAGTTAAGCATTCAAGTTGGGTAGCCAATCTTGTTCTTGTTAGGAAGAAGAACGGTGAAATCAGACTATGTGTAGATTTTAGAGATCTTAATAAAGCTTCATTAAAAGATCATTACCCACTTCCGAATATGGATCAAATTTTGAGAATAGTCTCAGGTTCAGATAGACTATCTCTTCTAGATGGTTACAGTGGCTATAATCAGATTTTAGTCTGAGAAGAAGATAGATACAAAACAACTTTTACCACCAAGTGGGGTACTATGCTTACAAAAGAATGCCTTTTGGTCTTTCAAATGCCGGTGCAACATTTCAACGTGCAATGGACATGGCTTTTCACAGCTTATTAAATAAATGCATCCTTGTCTATTTAGATGATGTGACTGTATTTTCAAAAGATTCTGAAGAACATCTAATGCATTTAAGGTAGACTTTTCAACTATGCAAGTAGTTTGGAATATCTTTGAATCCCAAGAAGTCGATCTTTTCAGTACATCAAGGTAAATTACTCGGCCATATTGTTTCTAAGAAAGGTTTAGCAATTGATCCTTTCATAATCGAAGCTATATCACAACTATCATTGCCTCATCATAAGAAGGCATTACAGAGTTTTCTTGGAAAAATCAACTTTGTTAGAAGATTTGTCCCAGATTTTGCAGCATTGGTTAAACCACTCACAACTATGCTAAAGAAAGAGAAAACTTTCTCTTGGACCAGCGAAGGAAGGGAAGGTTTTGAAGTAATAAAATCAGCTATCTCTCAGGCTCCTACTCTTGCAAATCCAAATTTTGATAAATATTTTACAATGTATGCACTTGTAGGAGCTGAAACAATCTCAGCTATTTTGACTCAGGTTAACGATGAAAATATTGAGCAGCCAATTGCTTTCTTTGGACAGAGTTTGCATGATTATGAAACAAGGTACACATTTCTTGAAAAACAAGTACTTTCAGTAGTCAGAGGACTAAATAATTTTAAGTACATGCTTTCAAACAATAAAATTCACGTTCTTGTTTCTCATCCAAGTGTGAAAGATTTCCTTTTAAATAAAGAATTGAATGAGAAAAGAGCAGGCTGGATAACAAAGGTTATGGAATATGATGTTGATATCCAGGTTGCTAAGCATGATTCGAGGTAAAGGTTTATGTGAACATCTAATTGCTGATATGGAAAAATAACAAGCTATAGAACCAGAAGATTCAAAACAGCATGCTGAAATTACGTATCAGCAATCAAATATCATGGTCCAACCAGAAAATCAGCAACCTGAACTTGCTCGAGAGATCCAAGAATCAAGGTGGATGACTGATTTGGTTGACTACTTATAGCATGGCACCTATCCGGAAGGTATGGATAAGAATAAATGAAGATATTTCAGATTACAAGTTATTCCTTATCTTTTTGTTGATGGTGTATTGTTTAAAAGGGATATAAATGGGATCTTGCTGCGATGTGTTGATTATGATAAAATTCAGAAAATATTATCAAAATTCCATGAAGGACCTGCATAGGAGGTCACTTCTCAGCACGTACTACAGCCTTAAAAATTATGAAAGCAGGTTACTATTGGCCTAGCATATTCAAAGACTATTTTGAATGGATTAGAAAGTGTAAGAAATGTGCTTTCTTTGTTAGAAAAGAACATCTTGCTTCATTGCCTTTGCAACCTATTTCAGCTGATCAGCCTTTTATGCAGTGGGGTCTTGATTTTATTGACATGATAAACCCACCTTCATCACAAGGACATAAGTGGATCTTAACTGCTACAGACTATTTTACATGATGGACTGAAGCAATAGCCTTGAAAGATGCTAATGAAGCTTCAATACTATCCTTTTATGAAGGAATAGTTTACAGATTTGGTGTTCCAGCAACTATCATATCAAATAATGCTTTAGCATTCCTTGGTGCAAAGATAACAGATTGGGCTGTCAATCATGGAATATATCTAAGTTCTTCATCTAATTATTACCCACAAGGTAATGGCTTAGCTGAAAGTACTAACAAGAATCTGTTAAGAATCATCAGAAGAACACTCAAGGATAATCAAAGAGCTTGAAATCTGATGTTGAATTCCGCACTTTGGGCCAACAGAGTGACTCCTAAAAGATCAGTTGGCAATTCACCATACAAGCTTGTGTATGGAAAAGAGGCAAGAATGCCTATTTCAGTTGAGTTACCCACATTAGATTTACTGCATCAAATGGAGCTACTTGAGAATGAACCACTACAGGTTTGTTATGCAGAGTTAATGGAATTACAAGAGCTAAGAGATCAAGCTCATTTAAATATGGAAAAGAATCAGAAACAAATCAAGAAGACTTTTGACAAGAAAGCCAAATTCAGAGTCTTCAATGAAGGAGATATTGTGTTAAAGTGGGATGTTGATCGTGCAAAGCTAGGAAGACACTCAAAGTTTGATACACTCTAGAGTGGCCCTTACATGATTTCAGCTTGCAAGGAACACAACACTTTTCAGCTTTCGAAGCTGAATGGAGAGGAACTTCCCATTCCTGTGAATGGTATGTTTCTCAAACACTGTTATTGAAAACCTTACAGTGATTGTTAGAGTAGGATTTCCCTTCAATAAGTGTAGTTTCTGCACATTGCATCATTTTTCAATTCAATAAGTGCATTCGTGCACGTGATTTGGTTTACCAGATCCTTTCCCAGTTTTAGTTTTGTTTTGGAAAGGTTGGACTTTTCAGAAAGGAAAATTTTTGTTACATGTTTGGACTCCATGCCCAATGGACAAGAGCAAGGCACTGGTATATAAGCTAGCAGGCAGCTTTCCCCGCAGGATCGCCAGAAATGTTGACAATTTTTGCACTTGTGTAAAAATGGGCAACTCAAAACTTTGTTATGATGGATAGCATTGGTGAAGTATACCTAAGCTAGGGGAGATCATATCAGATTATGTCATTACTACTGATTTATTTAAAAGATTACATGAAATCTGCAACTATGTGTGCTGTTACAAAATGTAATGGATCACATAGTCTGTAATTTCATGACCATCCTCAGCAAAAGAACACAAGCCCTGAAGGAAGTTGTGTTGTCTTGATGAGGACATCCAATTATAGAGTACGTGAAGTGTAAAGTTTTGGAACAACGAACATAAGTACAGATCACAAAAAATCAGAGTTCATTACTGAATGTTACAAGTTCTATTTAATGTTCTTTCCTTCATGATTAAGACATTCAATTATGTTACTGAGTTGTTTAGTTCATTATACAATCCATACAGAAAGCAGAAATGCAGAAAGAGATATACAACTCATTTACAGAATTCAATGCTTTATTCAAAAGGAGAGTCAAATGTTTCCCACACAAGCCGATGGGATGTAACTCAAAAGTAAAATACAGCTACTAAAAAGAAAGATACACATGCATGAAAGAGAAAGCAAAGGAGTATGAGTGAACCCATCATTGCCTTGTATATTCTTCATTGTGCAGAGCATCTCCTTGCCATCTCCTTTCATCCTCAAGGCATGGTACCTGAAAAGAAAAATAAGGAAATCATCAATAAAGAGCTCAGGGATCAAACCATATTCCTACACTATCCTACTTCATGCATATGAATCTTCCCCTAAGCAGGAGATGTATTCTACTTGAAGGACAAACTGCATGCATGTTTTATTCACTCAAAAAGAAGAAAGTAAAAGAAGGAAGAAAACATGGAAATAAGAGAGGCCAAAAAATCCTAAATATTTTCTAGCTATTTTCCTAAGTGTGCAAGGTACAGGTTGCAGCCAAAGAGAGAAATAAACAAGTCATAAGTATGTGACTAAGAAGAAGGAAGAGTGCAACTCAAAGTTCAACAACCATTCTGCAAATGGAAGAAGTTACAGTACAGAAGAGAGAATGGAAGATAGAAGTACATTTTTTAGTTTGTGAAGAAGAGGGAGAATCAGATTTCAAGAAGCTGAAGCTAAAAGTAAAAAGGGATTACAGCTGAAACAGGATGAGAGAGAAGATTCTGGGAAAATTTTGACAGGGCTTTGCCATGTAAAATGGACATTTACAACTTTTCATCATGTTGTTTCAATTACTACACGCTTTAAAAGAACTATGCAAATCAAATAAGTGATACAGAAAGTAGAAACGTATTACATGATCAAGATAAACAACTATCATGTTTTCAGTTCTTAATTTCTATATCAGTTTAGCATGAAAAGTGTTACTTTCTGTATTCTGGATCAAAAAATACAACTATTATTCCTGGAAATACATTAAAGAAAAGATTCTGGGAAAATTTTGCCAGGGCTTCACCATGTCAAATCAAATTTTAAAATTTTCCAGCATGCTAGAAATACTACTATCAAGGAAATAAAAGCATCTAAGTAAAAGAAACAAGTTACAGTATTTCAACAAAGCATCTTAATCAAGGCTTATGCCTAAAAATGGTGTTACAACAGGTTAAGAATTGTTTACAATTTCCTGAAAGCCACTTACAATATTACAAAGAACCATCTAAGATTTTGAAATAAAGGAATACAAGGAATGCAGGCTCAGACTTTCATTAAGGAAATCATCAAATTTAGAGTTTTTTTTGCAAACGAGTAAACAATATTTCATATTGTCAAGAACAATAAGGAAAGCATGTAGAACATCATTACCTACTCCAGGAAAAGATCAAACTTGGAGTAGAAAGGTTAAATTGTGCATCAGATCATCATCTTCAAAATACAAAGTAAATACCCATATAAATGGCTCTCATATCCAAGTCATAGAGTTATGGAAGAGTCAAACAATACAAATATAGTTTTGAGCAAGGTAACACTTTGTTTTCTTCAAAATAACTATATATTGCAGTCCCAAGATGATGGGAGAACTAGTTTATGAGTTTGGAGGATTAAAAAAGTACATGCAATGTAATAAGTAAAAGAAACTATCAAATTGAAGCCATCTATTCCAGTTCCAAATGATAAGAAAAGAAAATTTCATCATTAGAACAAATTCAGAGCTACAAAATTCATAATAACCTAGATCTAAAGTGTAACTATCTATTCAGAACAGGTATATCATTTCAGGCTCAGAGTAAAGGAGATGAGTATAACTCAAGACTGTAATCAAAGAAGCAACTCTCAGCTGAAGAACAAAGTATTTTTATTAATGAAGGATGTTTCAGAATAGCATTTCATATTATACAACTTGAAGAGCTATGAAAAATAGAGATACAGATATTCAGAATAGCCTCCAAGGAATGTATTAAGGAAACACGCAGAGTAAATTTTTTATCACAGACCCATCAATGGGTATGAAGGAAATCAGAATAAGGAAATAAGTACTTACTGCTTAAATAAAATCTGATTAACCCTCGAATGGTCATCAAGTTCATTAGAAAAGAGCAACCCAACATGGGTTTCAACTCGAAGACAACCAAGCCCGATCCACAAAACTAGAGCATGCAAAGAAGAAATGAATATCAATATTTCGAGGTCAAAGTAACAGGTGATAAAAAAAATTGATTACCATGCTCAGGAATCAAGAACTTACCAGTCTTCAACACCATTTACACAATCAACTTGAAAAAAATAGTGACTGTAACCAAAAGAATAAACACAAAAGTTGTTTCAGAGAGTTTGAAAGCTCACAACAGCCTCAAAGCTAATAAGAAGTCAAGCTCATGAATTCCTTTGAGAGGCTAGATAGAAAATAAAAAAAATGCAAACCAAGCTCGAATCCCATACCAAAAAAGTTGGAGGAAGCTCGAAGTAAAATTAATAGCCAAAAAACTCCAAAACAAATCTCAAAGCTTTGAATCATTGTCACTCATGTTTAAAAAGTTCTCGCATCCAAAATAAATAACACAAGAATGAAATGGGTATGAAGAGATCACAAGAATGGAGCCAGAACCCACAAGTAATCGTGCTTTGCCAGCTCTCTGCGAGCAATGGCAAAATGATTCAAAATGAAAGGGTTATATCTAGAACTCATTCACCTCAGGTGAGTTAAATGAAACAACGATGGTTGCAGAATCCGATCACACTTTTCAAGCTTCAGTAGAAGGAGTAACCAAGAGCTAAAATCCAAAAAATTGCAGCTCATAGTTATAGGAAACTCACTCGAGATAACATGATAGCACAACTGAACTCAATAGAGAATAAACAAAAAATGCAGAGGCAAGAAATATTCATAATACCATTCAGAGATTAAAGCCAAGCTCAACAGAAATCCAACAATGGTGTTGAAAAATTATTCCAAGGCTTTGCCTGCAAACTAGATGCAAAGTGGGAAAAATGGATGAGTTCGAGTGTTTTAACTCACCCACAAGAAATTTGGCTTAACCTAACCCTAACCAAGGGTCAATAATCAATGGCTCGAGATCAACCAAGGAAAAAGATCAAAGGGCTGAGGATAATGATCAAAGATCAAAACAAGCAACCATGGTTACAAATCCACCGACCAAATTAATTACAGGGGTAAGCCCTAACTCACAGCCAAAGATCAATGGTACCAACGGTCCATCATGGATAGAGATCAAAGTGGTTCTCAATCAAAGAACTAAACCCGTGTCCAAGTTTTAAATGCATATATGTGGTGAGTAATACAAGAAAACTTAGTTAGGGTCAAAGTTGAAAATATCACCTCCAAATTATGTGAAGGGTCGACTCATCATTCAAAAGGGGCCATTCCACGTGTATCTCAAATTATCATTACATTTTGACTTGTAAAAGTCTAACTATAGTCCAAATCCATAATATAAAGTGCCATTATACATGCAACGATCACCAAAAAGGTAAATCTTCAAACTATATATTAATCATGCCAATGTGCAATGCAAGGCTGACAAGTATATACATGTCTGTAAGTTTGGATCAAAAGGTGGTGAGACTATAATGACATGTGCAATGTAAAAGATGGTTGACTGTTTTATGTACTTGCTAAGTCCACGAAGTTGCCCAAACCACAGTGAAGTGTAAAGGTGGTCCCCACTTTTGAATGAGCTAGAGATGATTTGCAGTATGTCACTATTGTGACCTTTTGGAGCAAAAAGCGATGTAAGCATCAGAATATGTACACATGGCAAGGTGGCCCCACATTGGGTTTTTGTTTTGCAAATATTACAAATATTTTTATTTATTTACTCACAGGTAGAGAGCTATATTTTTGCATGCTTCACAAGAAGACAAACATAGAGAAGAGATAGAGTTGCATGCCATGGAGAGAGACTTTCCTAGCAAGTAATTTTATTTTTGGAAAAATTATTCACCCAACCTTTATTTAAAAATAGAACAGTCAACTTCAGTTGACTGAGATGTAATCAAAGGCTATTAAGTGCCTCTTGTACTAGTTTGTATTATTTTATCTCTTCATTTATTATTAAATAAAGGATAAAATTAGGATGCATGGGCGAGTACAGCCTTAGTCTATTTTTAGGAAGGGTGGGAAAATTTATTTTTCTATATATAGTGTGCCTTTACAAAGCGCAGGGATTCATTCTTGGAGGAATTTTGGATATATGAGTATTGAAGCAAATTTTTCCAGTTTTTACCTCTGAGTGTGAAGTATTTTTTACCTTTCCAAGTTATTTTATAGTCTTGTGTATGTTTCTATTAATCTTGTGAATGTAAATTCCCTGATCAACCACCTTAACCTGCTGCAAAATTCAATATTTTCTGCTTAATTTTAATGTGCATGTTAACTTATTAGTACTGTTTTGATTCTCCCCCAATACAATCAAGTGTTTTCCCTTAGATATTCTGTAGAAAAACTATTGGTTCATGCATCAAGAATCCTTCACAGATTAGTTGTGTAAATACGCAGTCAAATCCCTCATACAAATTTGGTGTATCACCTTAGTTTTAATCACTTTTACAGTCATCTTTTACTCTTAAACTCCTAAGAAGTAATTTAGGATACACCAATAAGGAACCGACCTTGATACTAGAGACTCACATCGAAATAGGTATACCCAAAGACCTGAGGTGTTTCGATTTTATCCACGAAAGAGAGAGATCATTTGTGCAATCTTAGAGAACCTGCAACCATCTCTCTATAGGGTGCACCTTGCTTGTAGAAATTTCTGGATCGCAAGGTAAATCCTCTTCACCTTTAGATCTCGTCACTATCATACAAATCCAAGAACGAATACCACAATCGTGGATACTTGTTATCTCTGATACCAAAATGATCTGTAAACTCTTCAACATTGTAATTCTCCAAAGAATCACAAATTAAATGTTTTTTTTCTACTATCTATTGGAAAATGATAGAGATAGCTAGTGAATGAATTTTTCTTGTGCTTAGAATCAATAATTGCAGGAAAGGAAAGAATATAAACTCACAAACACCAACAAGTTTTATCCTGGAAACCTCCAAAGGAGGAAAAACCAGTCAAGAAGGTAAATTGCTCTTTCTTCCCACTTTTATTGGCCAATTCAAACAACAAGTACATAAATTACAATAAGTATGAAAGAGAAGTAGATAATATATCACACTTCCTCTCAATTGCTTGCTTTCTCTGTCTCAACACTCCTTTCATCTACAAAACACTATTCCAACACTAAGAACTTCTTGATGACTTGCTTTCATGCTTCGATGATTCTATTCTCTTCTAAAAACATATATTTATAGTCTTTCTCATGTCCTCCCATGCACTGGAGTATGGGAAAGGTCATGGAGGAGAAGAGACACAGACAACCTTTCAAATTCTGAGGTTGTTCGTTTCATGTTTTTATTTTCTACTTGAAAGAGCCAGGATCACCGTCTAATGCAGAATGACAATCTGAGGATCACCACTCTAGCTAGGTGGTGGTTACAAAACCGCCTCCCTAGTTGGGCGGAGGTTCTATAACCGCTGGTCTGCACATAGTGGAGATTCTGCTACTATAAAGACAAAACTTCATTGTATTTATTTTCCTTCTTTGTCCTGATTGATCTGATGAAGTAGAGTCCTTTTGGATCCCTATCGGTCATATTAACCATAACAAATATATCACCTTTACATTATCATAGATCAATCTCTTAAATTATACATAATCATCACACATTTTAGCATCGTCATTACCTGATGACACACTCTTGTATTTTGGTTCACACTTGATGGTTAAGGGCATGCTACACATGAACCCCATACATTACACAATAGGCATTACACACTATGTCTCTTCCCATATCTCACATCATATGTCTTACATATTACATCATACACTCTACATTTAGTCTACATCATTTTGACATTTACACATCTACACATCATACATTGTACTAGTCTTCATCATCCATGTGTCACACTACTATTGAGCTGACATTTAGCATTATATCCTACTAATTCCACATACTACATATCACACATCTCACATTATTAGGCTATCTAAAAATCTTGCATTGTATACTATACATCACATTTTACGCATCACATCGTCATCTTTCAACATTGCACACATTACATATACTTCTACGCGTTGCACTCACTACCCTATGATGCACTTTAGTTCCCTAGTCCATACTCAACTTTTGAGGGTTTACAAATCAAATAGGCCTTATCATACTTATACGTTCATCATTTGGCATTTTATCATGTGACATTACTATGTTAGTGACATATGTTATAGGATAAATGGTCACCTATTCTTTCATTTTGTAGTGGTATACACTTTAGGCTACACCACCACCCCCTTTATTCATCTTGTAGTGATATATACTTTCAGATACATCACCACTCCCTCTATAATCTTGTCATGATATATGATTTTTCTATAAGGCTCACGCACACTTCCTCTCTAGGTCACATATTAGAAACACATATACACACTTATCATAGCGTTTTAGACATAACACATACTTCCACCCTTTCCCAATGACACATTCTCATTTACGGTCCATTATTCACTTCTAAGGGGATAAACTAAATGAACCTCACTGCATACAATTCCATTCACTTGAGGGAAACGTGGCTCCTATCATCCATATTGCATTCCATTCCATCCATCCAAAACATGTTGACTATCTTCGTTGCTTTTAATCTTGCTTACATTTACTTATTCATGTTCCCTTGGTACACATGCTATTTAGATCTCTTATTTTTTATTATCTTTAGAACATACACATGCGCTTTCATTTCATTTTCTAGTTTTGATCACAAATACAGGTAGAGTTACAAGTACCATGGATGCTCACCTTCTACCACTCTTACAACGGTCACTAGGGGCATCCAAATTTTTCTCTTACATGTGTTATTGTTTCATTTTGTACTTAGCACTTTACATTAATTTCTTATACATGATTTTGAATATATGGGTTATATTTCTAACATGTTAACAACTACTTCATGTGCAACATGTTTTTAGAATATTACTTACTTCCATGGTTATTTGTCTATTTTTCTGCTATTGTTTATCTCGTGTTGCTATTGTATGCGGTTCTTGCCTTTTTTTGGTGTGCACACTTGTTTGTTTTCTATGGTCATTGTGTCCTTGAGTTTCTTACGACATCATGAGTGATGTCCCATGTTTGAAACCCACTTTGGTGGTCTATATTTGTCTTCTTGCATGTTTACTTGCATTCTAGTGGTATTTATTTACATCTTGTGATTATTTTGGATATAGACATGTGGCTTTTGTCTAATTGATGGTGATACTTTGACAGTGGCTTGACATGTAAACTAGGTTTTTGATGAGATGTTTATTTTAAGATGTTGGCTTATGTTTGAAATGTTGTTATGCATATCTGCAGACTACATGAAAATGGAAATAGTTGATTGCTTTATTAGAAATAGTGACATGTAGCAATTTGACTTATTATATAATTTGTTACAATTATGTGTTTGAATCAACATGAATACATATATAGAATTTTCTTATAGTGTTATAAATGCATTTATCTTTCATAGATGTTATGTTATTTACATTGAACTTGTGCTTTCATGAATTTGTAAGTTGATGGGCCCCCACTAATATTAAGTCGTCTTTATTAAAACATTTACATAAGCCTTTTAGGCATTATATTTACTTTAATAACTAGGTAGTCTAGAGATCTCTTGATAAATGTATACTGGGGAAGTCATTACACTTTATTATTATTATTATAGTGAAACTCCTCCCTAAAAACAAGTTACTTACAACTGGTGTCGATTCGCCCAAAAAAACCTAGATAGTAAAGGACTTATGCTGGCTACAAAATTTATAGGATCGCAATTCATTTTGGTATCATTGAGTGCTTGCAAAACTTTCATATCGATCACATGCTTTTTACTATGAAATATGTGTCTTTAGAACGAAGTTTTGACATATATACAAGAATATTTGTCGACTTCATTGTCTTCTCCTTGGAGGTACGACCATATTTGAAGATATCCCAAGTATATCCAGTTTTATATATAAAAAATAACAAATAACAGTTTAAAAATACTAAACACTTTTTTATTGCCCAGCAATGAAAACCTCATACTGAATCATACAGGTATAGTAATATTTATATCGATAATTCATATTCAAAATGATTATTTCCATCCTAGGATCACTCTCATAATTACAGTTGCTCAATTGCAAACTAAGTCACCATGCTCCATACTTATGTCACTTCACTCTTGTTGTCTAGTTCATCGACACTCTTATCTAATACAATCTTCATAGTACATTTGGTGTAGGGGTGTGAGATCTAATTCATGTTACCAAATGTTTTTCTCACCAACATAAAGTGGAGGAAAATGTCTACATAAAATCATGCACTTTAGAAATTATTAATACTTAGTAAGGGTACTGACTATTCATTTATAGTTTTTTCAGTGAATAAAGTACTAATTAACCCCAGTCTTTTGGCCATTTTTCTTTACTTTTTGGCGTCGTTATCGGCCTCTCACACATACACACCTAGTCTATTCTTCTCATTTTGCATCATTTCAGACTTGACTGGTGTGCCCAAGCTAGTGCAAGGACGCCTGCATACACCCTGATACCATTCAGGGTTCCCTGATCCTTTCCCACTTTACTTCCATCTTTTGGGCACTTTCTACTTGTTTGAGCATTCTATATTTTTTATGTCAGCCTCTTTGGGGTTAATTACAAAATTAGATCAAGAGAACCATATAATTATAAAGGTATGAGACCATAATGAGGGACTAAACACTAAAAAATACTTTGATCACCTAAGGTTGCATCTGTCAAATTATCCATTTGCATCTATCTAACTCCATCAAAATTTACAAGGCTAGTTCATCTGCATCACACTACATAGGAAAGGGAAGTCTATTTTATTCCATCCACCATTTTATTACATTTATACACATAGTTATTGCTCGCTACTTTCACAAAGTGTGACTAGTACAAGAGAACCTAGGGCATGATTACATACACACACATAGAAATACATCGTGTATGAGATGTAGTGCAATGCTCAATTACTAAGTCCACCATTGTGGTCACTGAGGAAAGTCTGACCCTTTCATTTGCATCTTCTATTTTTTTATGGGTTTGATGCTTGGTTTGGTGTTTTGCATGTCTTCTCTTCATCACTGATTAGTAGCAACATACAGTGTGGTTCAACAAAATTAGTGTGATAGGTGGAAAAGGTTTCAAATCATCTAGCAACCCTAAAAGTTTAGTTTTTAGACCTACTTCACAGACTAGGGGCACCCAGAACTCAGACTATGGAACCCACATGCACATTCATCCTCTGCCAAGTTCCCTAGTACACATAACTTTCCCAAATTTACACTTTTATGGACCTCAGCAAATTCATTTCCTCCTCATGTTTCTCCATCCATCTCTACAAAAAAGTCTAAAAAGATCGTCGAATCAGCTAATCTATTTCTAACCGTACTTGTTAATTATGGTTTCACATTTTCATTTAGTTAGTTTCTTAGGTCACTTCTTATTTATTTTAACTCTCATTCACCATTATACTTATTAGATTAACTTTAGAATAGCCACATTTTATTTAATCATTTTTGCAAACCTAACGTATCCAATCCTTTCTTTTGATCATGTCTTCACCTCACCAATTCATGACTCAATCATTTTATCCTAATTTCACGCTACTAAGGTTTCTGGTATAGTTACTACCGTTGTTGATATTATGTGTGTTTCTACTCAACATCCTCCTCACTTTGTTACGCCTATGGTCGATCCATATATTAATGTAGGAACTAATCTTCATACTCTCCTTAATCCTCTTATAGCTCCACCCTCTTCTATCCCTGCACTCATTACTTCTGTAGCTCCTCCTATTTCTTATAAGGGCTATGACATCATTGTGCAACTTAAAAATGCGCTCGCCAAGATTTCTCTTTATGATTTTTTTTCATAATGCATCAGACTATTGTAACACACTAGAAGCTTCCCTTATAACTATTCATATTGAAAGTGATAACATTTTAGTGGCATTTACACATCTCATACCGTCTCTTCTCAATTTTCCACATGTCATATCTTTCATCGATGAGAATCTATCACCTTCTACTAAAATCAATCCATGTGCGCCTTTACTTATTACTGTCATCGTTAGCATCACTAGCTATTAAACAGGTACTTATTGATAATGGATCAATCATAAAATTATGTGCTAATTCTATTCTAACGTAGTTGGGTATTAGTGATACATTTATTTCAAGGAATTCTACTATCATCCAAGGCTATGACTCTACCACTCGTAAATATTTAGGAACTATTTCATTACATGTCCATGTTGGGCCTGAGACTTTTCTTATTGATTTCTATGTTATAGATGCCTCATTTTAATTAAACCTCTTATTAGGTAGACCTTGGATTCACTTAATGCACACATATCCATCTATTATTCACCAATGTGTCAAATTTTTTCATGATGGCTATGAACATACTATCATTACAGATCCAAAGCCATTTAAATATTATCGTATAGACCCTATTACTGTTATGCTCATCCCACCTTTGAAACAAATTTCGTATAGTAGCTTAGATACATATGACATTGGTCATTCTAGCACCTCGCAATCTTCCTCTTAAGATATAAATACTCTAGCTATTACTATGAACACCACAACTATTATTTCACCTATGGTTTGACCTCCTATTAGCATTTCTGTTTCACCTATCGAGGAAATTTTTATAGCTTTGCATTGTATGACACCTACCAATATACTTGATAATGCTACACAACATGAGAATGTTAACACTAATGATTCTAAGGACTTTGACGACAAAGTAGACGCTATCAAATTAATTGATGAAGCATTAGGCCAACTAAATTTCATACCTATTAGCATAGATGATTCTTACTTTGAGGACACATTTGTGACTGATGGCCTAGGTGAATATAAGTTCAAGACCCCTCCTACCAATGTTATGATAATTTATCAGGGATCAATTAATACTGTTGAAACTGTTTCATCTCCTACATTGCGGTCAACATCTTTGTCACCTCCTTTCACATGCATTTTTCTTATCAAAAATACTTTTGGAATAATATTCCACTTTATTGTACTTCCTTAGATACTATTTGCACGCTTGAGGGCTTAACTAGACTTGGTATAACACTTCATGATATCTTACCACCAGTTCACTCTTCTCATCGTTATCATGACTATTGTCACATCATGGTCGCTTATGGCCTTCATGTATTTCATTTGACGATATTTATTCCCCATGCTCCTCGCACTTCTCTACTGACACTTGGGGAATATTGGCTTGACTAAATTGGCAGTACTATAGATATAAACCATACTTCTCTCTTGTTTCCTATGTCATTTGATAGTGTCTCCATAGGTAATTACTCATCTCTGACTTATGCTCTAAATCTTTCTCATTGGTATGCACATGAATTTCCACCAGTACCCTTCATCAATGAAGAGTATGCCACGACTATATGCACATTACGCCACAATGGTTTTGTATATGATCCACCTCATTCTATTGCTTATCAAGTTTCCAATGCCACTTCATTAGGCTTCAATCCTGACAGTGATGATCTTCTATAAAGTATCACATGATTGTATTCACTATTACACACTTGGGGGGCATAGCATTCACACATTCCCTCCATATTAGCAGTAGCACATATATCACCTTTGCATTATCATACATCAATCTCTTAGCTTAGGCATACTCATCACATGTTTTAGCATCCTCATTACTCGATGACACACTCTTGTGCTTCGGTTCACACTTGAATGTTGAGGGCTTACTACCATAAACCCTACACAGTGCAAAATAGGCATTAGACACTACATCTCTTCACACATCTTACGTCATATGTCTTACATCTTACATCATACATTCTAAATTTTGTCTACATCATTTTGAAATTTACACATGTACACATCATACAATGTACTAATATTCATCATGCATGTGTCATAGTATTATTAATCTGGCATTTAACATTACATCCTACTCATTCCACATATTACATAGCACACATATCAAATTATTAGGCTATCTACACATCTTGCATTACATACTATACATCAAATTTTACACATCACATGGTTGTCTTCCATCATTGCACACATTACATCTACTTCTACGTGGTGCACTCACTACCTTATGACACACTTTAGTTCACCGGTCCATACTTGATTTGCAAGGGCTTACAATTCAAATGGACCTTATCATATTTACATGTTCATCATTCGGCCTTCTACCATGTGATAATAATAGGTTAATGACACACTGCTATAAGCTAAATGGTCACCTATTCCTTCATTTTGTAGTGGTATACACTTTAAGCTACATTACCACTCCCTCTATTCATCTTATAGTGATATACTCTTTAGGCTACATCACCATTCCTTCTATCATCTTTTCATGATATATGCTTTGGATATAAGTCTCAAACACACTCTTCCTCTCTAGGTCACATATCATCAACACATATACACACTCATTATAACACATTAGACATAACACATACTTTGACCATTTCCCGATGACACTCTCTTGTTTACTATTCGTTCTTGACTGCCGAGGGGGAAAACCAAATGAACCTCACTACATACAACTCCATTAAATCGTGGGGCATGTGGCTCCTATCATCCATCTAGAATTCCATTCCACCCATCCACAACATGTTGCATATCTTAGTTTCTTTTACTCTTTCTTACATTTACTTATTGATGTTCGCTTGGTACATATACTAGTTTGATTTCTTATATTTTATTATATTTACTACACACACATGCTCATTCACATCCTTTTCTAGTTTTGATTGTAGATACAAATCTCTTACACAAAAAATGGATGCTCTCCTTCTACCACTCTTATAACGGTCATTGAGGGAATCCACAAACGTCTCTTATAGGTGTTATTGTTTCATTTTGTACTTAGTACTTTACATTACTTGCTTATACATGATTTTGACATATGGATTATCTTTCTAACATGTGATTCATGGGAAAAAAAATTATGTAAGATTACTTGCTTCCATGACAATATGTGTGTTTGTCTACTGTTCTCTATCTCTTGTTTGGCATTGTATGTGGGCCTTGAGCTTTATTTAGTGTGCAAATTTGTTTGTTTTATGCAGCCATTGTGGCCTTAAGTGTCTTGTGACATTTTGAGTGATATCCCATGTTTGAAACCCACTTTAGTGGTCTGTATTTGTCTTCTTGCATGTTTACTTGCATTATAGCTTAAACATTGTTTGTGTATCTATCTAACACTTTTCTTCTACATGCATGATTTTTTGTACTAACACTTATTTATAGCCACTTGTTTGTGTAAGCCTTGGTCTCTAAAAATCGCATTACCTTCCCCTTACAGGGAACAATTTATACGGTTGGTCCTATTTTGGAGCCGCATTATCCTATCAGTGACGTCGCATGCGCCCCTAAAGAGGGGGGCATCATTTGGGGTTTTATGTGTTACACAATGCTTCTACATTGGTTCAGTTCAATTCATTTTCCACCATTGGAATTGTGTGTTATATACCGAATGGGTTCAAACCAATCTACAAACCTCATACACAACTTATTTTACAAGACATGGTCGTCCTTAACATTCTGGGGAGTAGTTACAACATTAGAGGATATAATGAATTTCCACTCTACACTACTTCAGCCACTTGCATTGGATCACCCAAAAAACAAGGAAGTAAAGAGATATCTTCACACATTCTCAGGGGAGAAGTTACAAGATGATGGATATAGTGGAATTCCTCACTACACTACTTCAGTTAGTTGAGTCAAATTACCCAAAATAACCTAAATAGTAAAGGATATCCTCTGTATACCCTTTCTCTCATCACAGATCAGGTGCATATGTTCATTTTACATTTTTCATCTCCATCACATGCTTTTTACTATATACATGCGTCTTTACATGGATTTTTTAACATATATACATGTGTATTTGACTACTTGATCATCTTCTCCTTACAGGTCTGACCATATGAGAAGAAAGAAGTCAATAACAATAAACGAACAACAAAAAATAAGAAACAAAAACAAAAATGAAAACCACAACATTTTTCGGTAGCTCATGCCTCATACTAACCATGCATGTACATCACATACATCGGAAACTATGCATGCATTTCTACCCTAGGTTCAGTCTCATCAATTTTTTGCTCTTTTGCATCTTTAGTCTCCATGTTCCATCTTTTTGTCACTCCATGATTTTTTCTAGTCCATCGACATGCTTTTACTACAATCTTCATGGAATTTAATTACACATCTCTATCTAATTTATGTTACTGAGTGTTCCACACACCAATATAAAGTGGGGGAAAATATAGACACAAAATCTTGCAATTTAGATTTTATTTAGTCTCGGTCACATACTACTATTCAAATGTTTTTTTAGTGAAGAAAGTATTAATTAACCCCCATCTTTTGGCCATTTTTCTTTTCTTTTTTTCTTCACTTCCTACTTATCGCACATACATGTCTAGTCTTTTTTGTCATTTTGAGTCATTTCAACCTTGACTGAGGCACTTTGGCTAGTGTTAGAGTGTTTGCAGGCATCGTGTTCCTAGTCAGTGTGCCCTGATCCTTTTCCCACTTTATTTACATATTTTGGGAACTTTATAGTCATTTGAGCATTCTATATTTTTGGTGGTTAGAAACTTTGGGGTTAATTATGAAATTAGATGAAGAGAATCATATAAATATAAAGTTATGAGACCATAATGAGGGACCAAACAGTAAGCACTACTATCATCACCTAAGGTTGTATCAACCAAAGGCTTCATTTGCATTCCTCTAGATCCATCAAAAGGCACAAGGTTGGTTCATCTACATGACACTGCATAGGAAAGGGAAGTCTATTCTATTCCATCCACCATTTTATTACATTTTTTGCACATAGTTATTATTGGATACTTTCACAAAGTGTGACTTGCATAAGAGCACCTAGGTCGTGATTGCACACACACACACACACACACATAGAACTACATTGTTTATGAGATGTAGTGCAACCCTCAGTTATTAAGTCCACCAATTTGGCTACTGAGGACAATGTGACCCCTTCATATGCATATTTAATTTTTTAGGGGTTTTATGCTTTGTTTGGGGTTTTGCAAGTGTTCTCTTCATCACTGATTAGTAACAACATCCAGTGTGGTTCAACGACATTAATGTGACACGTGAAAATGGCTTGAGATCATATATCAACCCTAAAAGTTTGGTTTATGGACCTCCTACACAAACCAGGGCATCCACATGCACCCTAATCCTCTCTCAGGTGCTCTAGTCCACTTAAATTTCCCAAATCTGCACTTTTCTAGACCTTGGCACAGTCGTTTCCTTCTCTTGTTTCTCCATCCATCTCTGAGACACATTCTAGCAATCTCATCGAACCAAAAAAGTTGTTTCTAACCCTACTTGGTAATTAGGGTTCCACATTTTCATTTACCTAGTTACTTGGGTCATTTATCCTTATTTATTTTAGCTCTCATTCATTGCTATACTTATTAGATTAAATTTATAATAGCCACATTTTAGATAATCTATTACAATCTTAACTATTGATCCTAATTAACATAAAGAAATATAAGTGAGCAATATTCATGGTTAACTGACATATATATACTAGGGTAATAAAATATAATAATGAGATATAAACAACACACCATATTTTCCACATTTCTCTCAGATCTTCTAGTATTTCTTCAAATTCCTCATCATCCCTTAGCTCATATGTTGACATAACCTAGAAAAAAGATAACAATGTGTCAATTATTTTAATGATTACAAGTATTATAGGGGGTACACCCCAAGAAAGTTGTATGTATCATTTTTATTAAACAAAAAATAATAAGGGGACATTTATAACATAACTATAAACTGATGTAGGTTAATAATAGCAAAATAAGGTTCTACCAAGCATATAAATACTATAGGAACTTTTTTAATTATCAATAAAATGTAAGCGGCATTGTATAAAACATAGCAAACCTTTTTATGGAAACACATTGCGAGGATGTTAAGTTAACATTTGGGTTATGCATGTGTGCATTACATTGAGTCCACAACCCATGAAATCTATTTTCAAAATAATGTTTACATTTAAAAATCCTAAGATGATTCTAGTACATTTTGTTTCAATATATCATCCTAGCGTATAACTTTATACATCAATGATAGAAATGCTATAGGCTCATATTTCATATAATGTTTAGTTCAACAGTTCATGCCTTAATCTTGGTACATAAATATAGAAAAAATATATAGCCAACATACTATAAGGTTATTCATGTGTACATTACACTTAGTCTATAACCCATGACATCTATATTCAAAATAAATTTACAATAAAATCCTAAGGTGATTCTAGTATATTTCAATTTCAATATACCATCTTATGTACATGTTTCACTAAATGGTTGACTTCTTTTTATTAATGAAGTATTTTGTGGGGCCACACAAGCAAGGGACTAATAACACACATCTCCAACTGCACCTCATAGATTGAAAGGCTACATAATGTTTTATTACAATACTATGGTATTCTTCCCTCAATAAAAATAATAAAATGTGTTACACATGCCAAGAAACTTGACCCCTTGCTACACAAAATTGACATACAATGTCAATTTTAAGGTTAAAAACCTTTACACCACAAATATTAATACCAAAATAAATGATAGATGCAATCACATAACATAACATTGCAAAAGGATATTAATTACATACATGTGTCAAGAATAACTTTTGTAGGTCTAAAATCCCCAACTTGAAGTGCAATCTTCTACAAATAGGCCAAACGAATGTTTTACTAACAAGAAATGATAATAATAAATATATAACAACAGTTGAAAAGGAATCTACGGAATTTTTCTCCCTATTGTTTAAAGAATCAATTTAACATTCTCTAAACATCTTACGTGCAAAGCTATGTGGTGTTGAGCCTAGAATAAGATATTCTCTTGGTTTGGTTTTGGTTGATCACTGCTATGAGATGCAAAAGAGATGGCCTTGGTTAAGAATATTGTAAGAAAAAATATGAAATAAAGAACCTTGATTTAAAAAGTGTATTATGCCCTTCGGTAAATTCATACCTAGTTATAGCACAATGCATAGTTAAAGTCTTATCCCCCATTTTAAGCCCATTAAGGGTGACACGTGCAATGTCTATCACAAATGGATCCTAGTTTAATATGTTTATAAAACTAATTAAAATCTTGAGGATGGAAAGCACTAATAATAATCCTGTCAAATTACTAGAAATGTAACTTTAAATAAAATACATTCCTAATTTAGAAAAATACTAGCATGCAAAAAATGCATACCTGATTAACACAAAACCCATAAATTTTTGAATTTTTGGTATCTATATTTTTGACAAGATAAAATCCTCAAAGTAGCATGAAAAATAATCAAATGTTAGCATTGACACAATATTATGCCATACAAATTCAAATTGAATCTCTTTGAGATTTTTTGGTGTGCCCCTCATCTGTATTAATTCTTTATGCAATACTAATTAACATCAAAAAATGAAAAATAACTAAAATGTACATATATCCTTCCACAAACATAAGAGAGTTATTCTTGGCTTGGGATATGAAGGAAACAAGTTATTTTTCAGATTCAAGACATTAACTTGTAAGTCATTTTTCACATTCATTGCATTTATTTATATGACAATTTTCATATTAAAGCATAATAGGCTAAGAAATATAAGTTGAGAGTTAACAAGTAACATACAACCAATAATGAAGGTCAAAATCATCTAAATTTATTACAATTAAACCATTGTACACCCAATGGAACAATAAGAAACAAAAGAAGAAGAAATTAGATTAGACAAAACAATGTAACTTATGACAAATGAAACATAAAACATGACAATTTCTACATATTCAAAATTAATAGCTTTTATACTTTTACTTTAAACAGATAGATTATCATTTTATAATAACAAATAAACAAAAACAACCCTAACCCTTAAAACATGTCTTACAATAATATTTCCTATCATGGCAATTATACCCCTAATTCACTATGTGCTTTCAAATGGTGCTAATAAAATTGATTAGCAATATCTAGTTGTATTAGGGCTAAGGTCATTTTTTGCATAGTTACCAATGAATTCAAACATCATGGAAACACTCATAGAAAATACATAGCCAAAAGAATTCATAATAATAATACTTCTCAAAAAAATTGTTTTCTATCACGTTACAACTTAGACAATTAAAATGTTGAGAATGTAAAGTTGTACAAAAATCAGGAACCTTTAACATAACATACATGTAATTTATTATCATTCTGAGGTATTTGAAGGGGTACTCAAAAGTATACTTCTTTCACTAAAAAATAATATGCAAAATTTAAAATGTAAACTATTTACACTTGTTTCCAAAATATTTATAGAATATAAAAAATCACAAAATGGTATTTTCCTTTTGACATAATATTTATGCTTATTTCCATAATTATGTATTTCACAAAATGGAATTACCCTTTTTATAAAAAAGAGTATATATAATATGATATAGTAAATAATTCATTTAATTTTATCTGTCCTTATAGGAAAAATGTATATTTCTTTTTGTCCTCTATTGATGAGGAACTATAATAGAGGGGTGTAATATAATTATCATGTTGAACATCATCATCAATTCAAATTCTTGTCTATTGAGTTTATGGGGTTTTTCCCAAATGTGTTTCATTAAGGAAAATTGATTCTTTTTTTCCAACAAAATCATTCGATCCCTCTATGGCCTCCTCACGTTCACTATCAGTTTCACCCTTTAAGGATTTTGATTGTTGGGATTCCTAATAAACACCATACTTTAGTTGATTAAATAGGGTTCATTTTAAGACCCCCTCCAAAAAAACTTGAATATTTTGTCGAATCTCCAAAATTAACTTTCGAAAAAATGACGAATATCCAAAAGGATGTTTTTGTGTAAATGTGATTTGATACGCCATAGATTTCTAAGGTTTTGCAAGGTTATTGGACGTGATTAGAGGGATGTCCAAAATTTTATATCAAACGTCTGTTGGATGGCCATCTATCAACTTAACAAAGATGGCACGGGTTTGGACGACCCTAGGTTAGAAAAATGTCATTTTTTTTGCCATCTATGCACGATCATACGTGTGGCATACGGATTGGATTGACCAAGTTAGATGCTCCTCTTTAGAATATTTATTTGGATGGTCATTGTTTTCTTAGCCATCCCTACACTATAAGACGTGCAACATATGGATTGGATGGTCGTTGTTACTATGGTTAGATGATCATCTCAAACAAAGTTAGTAAGAAAATCATCATTGTCTCGGTCGTCTCTACATGATTGGAGGTACGACATATCCTGAACTGTCCCTTTTTAATCATGTTGGTCATCTATTGCACGACCATGTTCAGACACGTGTGACCTCAAATATCTCTACCTATCATTTTTTGTCACGTGTCCTAACCAGAAACTCTCAACCTATATATATCTCTACGAGGATCATTTCTTTACTTTTTGACAAAAATTCTACGAATCTACATCCATCTCACGACTCCTATTTTCTGTAAAACCAGCCCAGCCCCATAAAAACCAATGTGCCCTCTAGTTGACCTGCCCTCCGGCCCCTCTCTCTTGTGGATCTTTTTAAGTTCAAAGAAGATTTCAACAATTAATAGTTCCATAGTTACGCATACCCCCAAATTGCAGTACAAATATCTCATGTGCTCTTAAATCACTACAATGATAAAACTAAAAGAAACACCTAAATATTGGATGCACAAAACACAATTCATGGGGATTGTCAACATGCCCCAGTTTGAAACAGATACTCATGTCCTTGATTACATGATAGATGCTTACAACCCTAAATACATAAGGTTTAACGCCCATCTAAATGATCCTAAAATTTCATTCTACGTGGAGCCCATAAACATCCATTGATTAACTGGTTTACCATATCCACACCAGATGGTCATGACTACCAAGGCTATCTTAACTGATGCAGATAAAAACTATTTGGAATCTCTTTTTAGTGTACATGTTGATGGTAAGTTCAATTTTATTTTTCAATTATTTTCTTCCTTAATATCAATTGACTATCCATGCATCTAATTTGTTTTGTGTTGTAGTTGTAAATGCATTTAATTGATCAAAAAGAGGCCTTATTATACAAGGTGTTACACACTTTTTTTTTGCAATGATATCACTATTTAAATATAGGATTGTCTTATAGGTTGGATTCAGGGACATTCCACATTGTTAAGTTCAATCTTTATTGCAGACACTGATAGGGAAACAATTCGATTGGTGCACATATTTGTCTAATCCAATTAAAGTAGATGTCAATAATGCCCATTCCAATATCAATGCGTATAATAAATCAAAGACTATATTTTACTGTACCAATTATCTTCTTGCTTTCTATCAAGAATATTTCCACCAATTGTAGAACAGAAAAATTTCTCCTGTAACATACAAAAAAATGCCATCGATACGTTTTTCAGTTGAAGAATAACAAGTAACATTTAATTTTAACAATATAGCAAATAATTATTTTTGAATGAAATAATAATACTAACAATAATTTATATTTTTCAGAGTTAGATTTTTCAGAGAAGAGTTGTAGTTGCAATATCTCACAAGGAGGTTATTGTTTAGGGTAAAGCCCATATATAGGCTTTTACTGATTCTAATATAGATTCAGCAGAATCGACCCCTATTTTATAAACTCAACTGAAAAGAGTTAGGGGTTTAATCACCCCTCCTTTAATATCTCCTCTACCACCTTTTCCTCCACAATTATCTACAAGTATTTATATTATTATTTATAACTAAGCTACTAGCAGGAATCACTAACAAGCTATATACTTTCATGTAAGTGTTAGAGTGTGTTAATATTAAAAAAAATTGCAACAAATTCCGAATTTGACGATGTAAATCATTCTTAGGCTCGGTTAAAAATTCATATGGTCTCTTCTCCAACCATGCTAAGTAATTTATAATCTATAATTTCTTTTGTTTACTTGCAAATATTATATATAGTATTTACAATGGTATAATGTTTACTTTTGTAATAATTTGCTTCTTGCACTTAACAAATGAACACAACAAATTTAAAATAGGCCTCCTCTAGTCCCACCACCATGGGTTTTACAAACAAAAAATAAAATTTCTAGGGAAAAATATTACATTATTACTAACTCCGTAGGAACAGTTCACCCTACAACCTCTTAATTTCCAAGTTTCTCACTAGGTGGTATCCAAAGTGCAAATGGTACCTAAATTTTGAACGAAATCGAGATTTAATGATGATTTTTTGGGGTTTGATACTGTTTATGCTGAGGTGTGTAATTATTTTGACACCCATGATGTGATGCAACTTACTCCACCTACTCAACCAAAAGCACAAAAAATAATCCATGAAATCATAGATTCCCCTCCTCAACTAAGTTAAAAACCACTCACAGATGATCAAAAGACATATTTTTCCTTTGAAAATATAATGTCAAATAGTATGGGAGACACCGTTCAGGAATTGGCTATGGAAGATGTGGAATTAGTGCACAAATGGGAGTACAGGGCCAAAGTTTTGATCAAATAATTAAATACTTGTTACCATAATCATCCTCAAAGGCACTCATTGTTCACTATCATAGAGAGCTAACCAGCAAGGCTTGACATTTTTCTAAATAAATCTCAGTCTGGTAAAATTTTGTATTATAATGATTATGATGATGAAATTTTAGATATAATGTTAAACAGGTTGGAAAATCTTAATGATGAAGCCCATGCTTACTACAACAAATGGGATAGAGAAAAAAGTAATGTTTTAATTGCAAATGTAGAAATAAAAGTTATGGTAGGTCATTTTTTACAAATGAAAAATTGTGAAATTATGATAATTGCAATAAATTATTTATAACTTATATTTAATCCATTTTTGTTTTGCAGGAAAAATATGAAAATTTAAATATAAAAGAAGTTGTATTTTATGTGCATTTGAATAATGCTTGCAAAAGCTTGAATGCATTTATACAATTGAAAGAAAAAGTTTAATTATTAAATGAACAAAATATTATATTAAAAAAGATAATCAATGAGCATGGGATGGATCCATAAATCTTACTGAAATAAAAGAAAAATGTTGATCCATCACTATTGTTGTCAGGAGATGTTGCAAGGGAGGAGCAGAATATTCTTACCAATATCAATATAGCAGCACAAAATTTGCAAAAATAAGGATTTTTAGCTCAAATTATACAAACTGAGCATGTTCCATCTCCATTACAAAAAGAAGATCAAGCTACCTCTACAACACAAAATTGAAAAAAAGTTAGTTTCACCATGTGACATGTGTGTTATCACAATTCTGACACTAGCGTAGGAATAAAAAGATAGTGGCTAGCCGATTTTTAATTTTTTCTTCCCGTGTGGTAGACGTAAATAAAAATATGACTTATAATTATAGGAAGAAAATATGATTCCCTCGTAATGTTTTCTTATATGACAAAACCTTCGAGGAAGATTTGAAAATAAATTGGTAACCCAAAATTTTGTAATTGTCTTGGCCGACAATGCTTTATGAAAACATGTATGTCTTCATAAAGTAATCTACCACTTATTAGTATGTATACAAGTTTAATTGTGATTAATTGGAAACTCTATTTGCAGTTATGACACATGTTTTGAAAGTTTTGAAAAATTTAATATGCACTCTTGTGTTCGTATTTATTTTTTCTTGTGATTTTTTTATGTTACTCTTTGGAGATGTTTCGCATGGTTTTATATGTTTGATGTGTGTTTTTTAGAGTACATCAAAGAATTATGTTTTATGCAGAGACAAAATATTAATCACGCAGAGATGGATCTAAATAAATCACTATCCTTCTTAAAATAATAAACAAAACATAAAAAAATTAATTTGTTACAAGTAAAATAACATATATAGTATAATAAGACCAATTGATACTTTTTCAATATCAAATATATAACTAATCAAATAATTTTTTCAATAGTGTCTAGAATGGAGAAAATAAATTATGACTCTAGTAATCAACACAACATTGGTGTAACCCGTTCTTCATAAGTGTCCTCGAATTCTGTTGAATTAGAAGCTTATTCAGTGGATATGTTCGAATCCCCTGCATTAGTCACAATATTACCTAGTCTTTTTTTTTTCTATGAGCGAATTCCATAATTCAAGTGTCGTTTCATAAGGAAAAGTTTCCATGGAATAACTCGAAACATACAATCTCAAATGACTTACTAAATTTCTATCCAAACTTTGTTACGAAATTTTGATTTTACGAAGGATAGTGCACTGAATATTGTTTCATTTTCAACATATCCTAGGATCATAGTGTTGATACATAATAAAATTACCCCTAAATGTCTGCAATTTGATGGGTTTAAAATCTCATTGTTATTGCATAACTTGGACCTTTTCCCAAAGTGTGTGACTTTGCAATTGGGAAAGCTCTCTGGATGAAGGTCGGTTCCTCTTCCTATGTTCATATGCACACATTCAAATTGTAGAGGATCTTTTCTAAAACCTACTCTAACTTGCCAACGAGATAGGGTTAGGAAGATGCAAGAAAATAAACCTAAACTAACAGAGGTGATTCACCAAAGGAATTTTGAACACTTGCTTTACCATTAGACACAAGCCTTTGAAATGTAATACAACCACCATTCAAAAATAACCATGATTGCAATGATACATTAGATGAAGAAAATGAACACAAGAGAGGGTTGAAATCATCCACAAACTTATATTATTTTCTCCATATATTTGATACAGTACATTACAATGGCCAAGAGGCGCTGACTTGCACCGCAGCTTGAATGGGAGGTTTGAACTCCACAAGATCACTTGCAGCCAAGGGAAGAAGGGAGGGTGCAAAGCCAAAATGTCCAAGATTTTTAAAAAATGCCCCTCCTTACAATATATAGAAAGAAAATTAGAGAAGGAGAAGAGAAGAATTCAAATCTTGCTTCAACCACCCCAAAATGCATTGAATTCACCTACAAAAATGATGGGTTCTACTACAAAACCCATGTCTCCATGTACTCCTTCTTGTTGGGCAAGAAAGGAAGCCCACACTTCATTATTGTGTTAGGTGAGAAGCCTGACACCCTCAAAATTGGTGGAATGTATTTCTTCATTTTGAATAACTTAGTCCCACTAATTTAAAGATATCTTGAGAGATTTGCAAAAAGTCCTTTCTTATGTAAATCCGAGCTCCTGGTCAAAATTTATGGACATCTGAAGGTTGAGGTGCCATTCTACAAAAATGACAGGTTCTTGGTCTGGCACTTTTCGAAGTCTGAAATGCATGCAACCTCTGAAATCCCAAAATTTGGAATTTCACACATTTCCCTTTCAGATATTGAAACACTGTTCATCCGCCAAATTTTCTTGAGAGTTTCGAAATTTTGAAACCCAAACCTCCAAAACCCTAAAACCCGAAAGTCCAAAATTTCTAACTTTCGTACATTGTGCTATTTCAGAGATTTTTTACTGTTCATCACCCAAAACACCTCAAGAGTTCTGAAACCTCGAATCCCAAAGTCCTAAAACTCTGAAACTTGCATTGACTTCCGAAACTCAAACCCTTTCAGGATTCAAACTTTCGGGGTTTTGGAAATTTTTGGTCGCGTTTCCGATTTTGCTGCTGGAGACTCGAAACCTCGAATCCCAAACCTCCAAAACTCGAAAGTCTGAAATTTTGGACTTTCAGAATTTTGGATTTGGGGATTTTGTTCACTTTTTCTATTTTTTCACATTAAGATCTCCGAAACCCTAAAATTCCAAAATTTTTAGACTTTCGGAGTTTCGAGTTTCAGAACTTTTTCCTCCACTTTTCCAACTTTGGCCACCGAGAAATCCGAAACCCCGAAACCCAAAAGTCTAAAATTTTAGACTTTCAAAGTTTTGGGTTTCAGAAACATTTTTCCTTTTTGAGTTCCCAAAATCTTCCTTAGCCCACCTCTGAAGCCTGAAACCCAAATTTCAGACTTCTTCTTTTCCTAAAATCTCTACAACTTACTCGGGCCTGCTTCAACCATGTTCTCCTAATTCCAAAATGCAAGCCCTCTAAAGGATCAACTTCTCCATTTTCACTGCCTACACATTCCTGTTTTGTCCAATTTTTGCCTCGAGGGGGAAAAAATTGGATAACACATAATTTTACACAGTTTCGTATAGTCGAAAAACACTCGCTGAAATCTCCTCGTAAAATAATGCTTGAATAAAGCTTCTTCCAAATCCTTTTAATGGAACCATTTTCTGTTGGCTCATCTAGAAAACAAAATGACTCTAACATAGTAAGAGAAAAAATGTTGTGACTGAGAAACTCAATATTTTTTTTTGTAAAATAACTTCAAATAAAACACCGTTTATATCTTCATGCTTACAAAAAATATTCCATTAGAATATTCATGTATTTTATAAATAAAATTACTGATAGACTTTTTCAGTAATTCCACCCGTTGTATTCCATAACAGTGGATTCACAACTCCCATTACTTCAATTCATTTATCTTTTAATTCCTTCATGGATATCTATAAATAAAGATTGAGAAATATTTTTCAATTTATTTCATGTGTCACTCGTATTTTCTTCCAATTCTGATCCAACCAAATCCTCTCTTTTCTAAACAGTCTGAAGTGGTATCTCTTTTCCCATGAAATTTTTATACATAGATGATCATTTATAATAAAATTTTAAGTAAAAAAAATGGATTCTTAAGGTCAATTAATGTATTCTAGCTTTCAAAACCAGGTCTTTGAAAAGTTCCATCCAATAAATAATATAAGTTAGCTATATTCATGCATACATGTTTTCTTAGATGTATGAAAGTCAGCAATGTATATGGAATGCTCTTCAACATTCTTTGTCAAAACTTTGATCTCATTCAATATTGGAAAAAATACCACATAATGTAAGTAAATTTTTCAATATACTGTAAGACAATAAATACAACAAATCTTTAGTTGTATCTACTTCCCTGTGGTATTTTATACATAAAAACCTATCAATGAGGGATATTCTTCAAATATTCTACAAGAAGACTCATACATGGAAATCCATCTAGTATCTACATCTATAAGAAAGCTTTTTCACATATGTTAATCTAATTGTAAATTTATAAAATTCTAAAAATATTTTTGGACTACTTGAATAATATGCATGCAAGTCATAGATGAGATCCTCCACTCTAGATACATTTTCAAATGTCCTCAGAATTTTTATACACCAGATTCATTCTATGAACCATGCAATGAATTAAAATCATATATATGATGTAATTGTTTTTTGTAGTCTAATGCAGAGACCATTTATGCCCCCTTTGCATTAAAGTTGCACCATCAGTTTCCAACACAATCTAACTTCAAGGAAATGGAAAAAACATCCATACATGTTACATCCTTTAAACTTGACACCACCAATTTGTAAAGTTTTCCATAATTGCAATTTTTCACCCATTTTTATGAAATAACTAGGAGATGGGATTTTTCTTACTTCATTTACAAAAGTATAGACATGATAAAAAAAAACCCATGAAGTGTTGTCCACCACTATGACCTCATCAATTGAATGAAAAAATAAAATTTTCATGTTTAATAGCTTCGTTCAAATCTTCCTTTTCCACTATAGCAAGACATTTTACAATTTCTCAGCCATTTCTATCTAACCAATTTGATTGTCGAACATTCTGTGATACAATAACTTCATACAAAATTTAATTATCTGGAAAATATAAAATAGGTCTTCCCTTTTTCAATATATGGAAATACCGTAGAAAATTTGAATAGTTTTTTGCAAGCATTTCAGTTTGCATAACTTTTCCTAAGGTTATCTACAATTGTGCCACCTTTTTAATTTAGATTTTTGAAATGTTTTTTTTTTTTCATACTCTTCTGCATACTTTACATGTAAGCAATATTTTACATTTTTTCATTTATGAGTCCTTAATATGTGCCCATCCTTTTACATTTGTTAAATATATATTTTCCTATTTTTTTTTTCAATAGTGCCTAATTTGAGTTGCATTGCATGATCTTACCCTCGTTTCCAACTATATATTTTACATCGACATTGAGTTGGAATATCGTTACCAATTTTTGGCTCTATAGGTTCAATAAAAGGATATTTGGTTTCCTAGTTAAACATGAAAGTCCTTCTTATTGTGCAATTAGTCCTCTTTCTTGTCACAAATTTTTGATTACTTTCTTCATCTTGTGCCTCTAGGTCTTATGTAAGTCTGTTCTCATTAGGAATATCCTAATCGTCGTGTCTCCTTTTTATGGAAATAGATATTGGAGTAAAATATTCGTATGAATTCAATGTTGGATGAGAATTCAATGTGTCTTTTATAATAGTTTTATTTAAAGGATCGAATGTTTTCATAAACAGGATCATCTAAAAATACATTAGACTCTTAATGTGTTTGAGAAATGTCTGCATAAATAACTATAAGAGAAATATAGTATTAATTATTTAAATGATTAATACAACTAAATAAACAAGAGTAGAAAAAATAAAGAGACAATTTTAAAAATGGGAGTACAATTTATTAAACAAGAGTAAAAGGAAAAAAAATTAGAAAAATATATGATTAAAATTTTGTAAATTAGTAGACAATACATACCTATATTTTCTATAGATCACAACACCAATCTCATTTTCTGTGATTGGCCAAAATAGCCAAATAATGTCATGTTATTATTTTTTGAACTGGCAGTATCCTTCTTACCCTATTTTCTAGAATCTATGAATATGTCGCACATATTGACTATTGACAGATGGATATAGTCACAAGTATGGATGTTATAGGCCTTCACAGTAAAGGGTTGAGCAATAAGGGGTGCATGGTAGGGGCTAGGACAAGTGAGGGAATAGACGGTAAGGAGTTGGATAGTAGAGGTAGAGGTTAGACAAATGAGGGGTTGGATGGCAATGGTTGGATGATAGAAGTAGGGAAGTAGGACGACAAATTGCAAAATGGGTGAAAGTGGGTGGAAGAGGTGTAGGACGGATATCTTGGATAGTCATCTAAGTCACGAAAAAAGGAGATGAACATATTTTTACTGATAGCTTGGATAGTCTATGTATATATAGTATACCTCAGTGATATGTATTGTACCTTGGTGAATATGAGAAAAGTTTGATTCGAAACATTGGTGAAATACATTCGTAAGTTAATTTTGAGTGTAAATAGTAGGCAAAATGACCCATACAAATGACCTATCAATCAAAATTTTAGGCGAACTAGGTAGAAGTTGACTACTAAAAATTCTCAATTTCCAATTTCTAAAACCACTAATATTCGCGATTTTACAAAAAAATACCACTAAAATATTTTCCGTGGAGAATTTTTTAGATATGCCCAACACTAAGTTTCCTGCTTAGACAGGAGGTTCTCAGATTACCCCCTTTATCAAAACTATCCCATCAAAGTTTGACAATTTTTTATCTCACGCTCATAAGAGATGTCACCAACCAAAGTATTAGAAAAGGTCTGAGATAGTTTAGTAGTGAAATGACACTTTTGATAACATCTACTATCCCACCGATACATGTGGGAACTTTCCATTCCGTACCATGAGGTGATTGGAAAGTCACTTAGTAATTTTCTTCATATTCTAACCTCTCTTAAGGTGAGGTTTGAGATTGTTTGGCATAGAAATGCCCTTCCCATGTAGGATTCAATTGCGAGTCAACAAACTTACAAATGTAAGTCCATGTTAAAAAGTCCAAACTGAGTGCTTAGAGATTCAATTACTAATTTTGTATATATTCTAACCTTTCTTAAGGTAAGGTATGATATTTCTTTGCATAGACATGCCCTTCTTGAATAAGGTTCAATTTCAAGTCAGCTAATTTATGAACGTAATTCCATGTCAATACACCAAACCGAGTGTTTGGGTAGTCATTTACTATTTTTTGATGTATTCTAACCTCTCTCAACGCAAGGTTTGAGATTTCTTAACATAGACATGCCCTTCCTAATTATGGTTTAATCTCGGGTTAGCTAACTTGTGAATGTAAGTCCATGTTAAAACACCAAACTGGGTGTTTAGATAGTCATTTACTAATTTTATATGTATTCTAATCTCTCTAAAGGTGAGTATTGATATTTTTTTCATAGACATTCCCTTCTTGGGTAGGTTTCAATTGAGAATTAACTAACTTACGAATATAAACTATGCACGCAAATACACCAAACCGTGTATTTGGAAAGTCACTAATTTTTTACATATTATAACTTCTCTCAAGCTAAAATTTGAGATTTCTTGGTGTAAGAAAAAAAAATTTCAGGTAGGGTTCAATTTTGGGCCCGCTAACTTGTGAATGTAAGTCCATGCCAAAACACCAAACCAACTATTTATGATTCATTTACTAATTTTTCATGTATTCTAACCTCTCTCCAAGTGACGTTGGAGATGTCTTGATATAGACATAACCTTCTCGAGTAGGGTTTAATATTGGGCCAACTAACTTGTGAATGTAATTCCATGCTAAAAAACCAAACCAGGTAATCGGAAATTTATTTACTATTTTTTTACTTATTCTAACCTTTCTCAAGGAAAGGTTTGATATTTCTTGGCATATACATTTCCTTCTCAGGTAGGTTTAAATTACAAGTCAACTAACTTGTGAGTGTAATTCCATGCCAAAACACCAAACTAGGTTCTTGGCGAGTCACTTACTAACTTTTTTTTACATATTCTAACCTCCCTCAAAGTGAGGTTTAAGATTGCTTGGTATAGACATGCCCTTATCGGGTAGGATTCAATCTCGGGTCATCTAACTTGTGAATATAATTCCACACTAAAATACCAAACCAGGTAAATGGTGATTCATTTACTATTTTCTATGTATTCTAAACTCTCTCAAGGAAAGGTTTGATATGTTTAGAATAGACATACCTTCTCGGGTAGGGTTTAGTTTTGGGTCAACTAACTTGTGAATTTAAGGCCACGCAAAAACATCAAACCAACTACTTGGCAAGTCACTTAATAATTCTTGATGTATTCTAACCTCTCTCAAGAATCGGTTTGATATTGCTTCGCATAGACATGTCCCTCCCAAGTAGGTTTCAATGTCGGGTAAGCTAAATTGTAAATGTAAGTCCACACAAAAAAACCAAACCAAATGCTCCACAAATTTTTGACTAATTTTAACCTTTCTCAATGAGAGGATTGATATTTCTCAAAGCATAAACTTATGTTAATTTAACCTTGTTCAAAACTTAACAATAATTGAAACTAACCTTAATAATTCATTACAATAAACCTTATGGATCAGCTCTCACTTTAAGGGTTTCAAGCATCATTTCATGAATGACTTCACAAACTTTCGATAAATATTTGTTGTAAATTTTTCCACATAATTTAATCAACCTAATATTTGTAGCTATAAATTAAATTTAATATTGAAGTATCCTCTTATGGGTTTCAAAGTCTTAAAAAAATATTATGTACATTTTTATGAGGGTATATTTGAAGCCAAGTTCATGTGACAACCACAGACCTAGTAGAATACACTAGGTCTTCCCCATATGTGACACTTGTAGTTAATTTATTTTTTAACTCTACACATCGAAAATATAGTAATATTTTTCCTCATTATCTCCTTCATCTAAAACAACTAAAAAATCATGCCATGTGTTCAAAGTGTTACCACGTTTTTAGTACATTTACGAAAAAAAAACAAATATCACTAAATTTTAAAGAAAATTTTTTATTTATAAATATTTTACCTCATTCCAAAATATATGAGATGTGATTAAAATCATTTGATGATGCCATTTCATGATCCCCTAATTTTTTATATGGTTTCCTCATCTCCGTATGCCTAAGTAACACCATTCATCAAACCATTATTTTAACTGACACTCATTCCAATCAAAATCCATAAAATTTGAACCAAAGTATGTCATTATCATAGTATAAATAGTCCAAGAAATATAATCAAAACTTAAAAATAAGTGGAAATTTATTTATCCAATTAATGTGTTGCAATCTTCAAGCATTGCCTTGTTTTCTTCCTTCACTAACTAAAATAATCTTCTCATGGGATAATATTTCTTGATCCACGTGACAATGTTTGACTACACCAATCTAAAATAATTCTATCATCAATTAATTTTGAACCATTATTTTATTGTAACTCCTCTCTTTTGAAACCCCTTTTTGCACATGCTCTAGCATCATCATGCTCCCCTTTTCCATGCCCAGCCTCAAAGAAACTCCAAAAATGTTGAACTCCAGTCTTCACATGCATCCTGCTCAACCAACAGAGCATGAAGGAATTCTTTAACTAAGTTGCATAATTTTCTAACCAAATGTAGTTTTGATTGAACAAGATATCTCTTGCATTTGAATTCCTTTAAAAAATCTCAAAACAACCTTTGATGAACTCTAGGGAATGGATCTATCATCACTAATATAAAATGGTACTTTTTCAAAATACTTCTAGCATAATATATGCTATCAAATGAATATCTAAATGTAATATTCACAAAAATAAAAACTTGAATTTAATTATAGTGTTGGGATCAAACCTCGTTTTGTGGTTGTAGTGTATACTTTTTAGAAAAATATACAACTGAAACAATCGTCCCAATTGGGAAGTTGTCCCTATGTGTAAGAAAGTTAGAAAAATCTATAAAACTATAGGTGTTAAACCAAAAGGATCTCCATTATAACTCTAGGAAAATACATAGATTAAGTTAAAAGGAAGGAAAGATATACTTGTAACTTACCAAGAAAAGGATCCTTCCTTTGAGTTTTAGATTTTCTCAAGGAGTATTTCTTGTTGGTTGCTTCAAAGTGGATTGTGGATGGACCTGGACAACACCTCCCCTTGAAATCTTAGATTGATTGTTTTATGATAGATGGTGATGGATTATTGATAAATTCGAGAGATTTTTAGTTCTTGAATTGTTAGTTCCTCTCCAAGGTGGCTGAGAGTTTGATTTATAGATGGAGATTGGAGGATTAAATGGCTAGGATGAATCCATGAATGATTGAAATAAATGGTTGAAATTGACGGAGGATTAGAAATATTCAAGCTTTAGAATATTATAGATATTTTAAGATATTTTCATTAATTTAAAATCCATTGGAGGGTGATGGAAGATTCAATATTTCAAAGATTCTAGAGATAGAGAGTTATAAAATGTGATTAGGTTTTAAGGTAAAATTAGGTTAGGATAATTTTAGTGATTAGTTAGAGGATTTTTAGGGTAGGTTATAAGAATGTGATAGGTAATATTAAATTAAAAAAATATGTAACTATCAGGATTAGATAATGGATTATGGAAATTAGTTATGACAAAGGGGATATGTGGGCTTTTATTGGATTGAAATATGATGAAGTGATAATTAATGGGAGGGGATTATTTTAGGTGTATACAGTCCCTGGATATTCTAAATTTCCCATCCAAAATTTTATATTGGTGTGTGTGTGTGTGTGTGTGTGTGTGTGTCTTGCATACTGGTAAATAATGTTAATATGATGAAGCGATAATGGATAGGAGGGGATTATTTTAGGTGTATAAAGTCCCTGAATATTCTAAATTTCCCATCCAAAATTTGATATTGGTGTGTGTGTGTGTGTGTGTGTGTGTGTGTGTGTGTGTGTGTGTGTGTGTGTGTGTGTGTGTGTGTGTGTGTGTGTGTGTGTGTGTGTGTGTGTGTGTGTCTTGCATACTGGTAAATAATGTTCTTAAATAATACTATGAAATCAAATACAAGTATCAGGGTTGTAACCAACTTGCATCTTGATGACTTTTATCCATATTTTAATACATACTTTACATATTTACACTTATTAAGATCAACCAATTACCTTCCAAAAGCATGTGTAGTTTCCTCATGTAGACTAACACTCGAACATGAAAAGTTACCCCAACTATTACATGTTTTGTCTAATTTTTTTTGGGGAAAGTAAAACTATCTGGATCGAGTCTTTTACATAAATAATTAGGAATAATTCTCTAGTGAATTTTGGTGGAGAAGGTACCCTACATTCCTGCATAATGTTTTTAATATATAAATTAAAACATATATAACATAAAACATAAAAGTGTATAGAAAATTCAATGCGGACCTTACAAACAGTGATGTGTGTTTGGTTTATTTTGACAGAAAATGGATTGCACATATCAAGTGACATTTAGCTAATCCTCAATTGATCCTTCTATATTTTTAAGATTATTATAGATTTATGTTTGGGTTATTTCCAATAATTTTTTTGGATGTGTTTCACAAATTTATAATCATTTTATTCTTCTTAATACATATTTAAGATTAGATGATACCCTTGTGTTCTCATGCCAAAAAAATCATTCAAACGTCTCGTTGCTTCTACTAATACCTTATATTTTATTTTCAGTCTACCACTAGATGTCTAACACTCTATGACTGAAGGATCATCTAATCATTTTCTTATTCCTATGGCTCTATATAAAGGTTTCTTATTCAATTTTATGGTTGTATTTGTTTCATTTAAAAATCGATGTGTACTTGTTACCTTAATCACAATAACCTCAGTTAATATTCATCTTACAACATTACAATATTTATTTATACTAGTTTTACCTATTGAACTAAATGCTTCATTTATATTATTTATGATTACATTATTTTGTCCCTCTAATTTGTTTATTCTCAACCCTGAAGTTGTTTTACATCCTTTTTAGATTTGAGAATCTATATTTCGTGAGTTAAGTACACTAAAAATGTAAAGGGTATATATAAGAGTGTTATTCTGATTAATCAACTTCCAACATTAATCATGTAATATTAGAACAATGCATTTATGCCTACAATATATGCTACAAGTTTGAAAATACTATATGATGAGTGATCTTAGCTGATTTCAAATCATTCTAGGAAGTTTTAAATGTGGATACAACTGGAACTGGGGGATCTGGACCTGATAATGCTTCAACACTAAAATTATGATTGGAAAATGGCTTGGGTTAGGATTATACAAGTATGCCATGATCATCCATACAATCTTGACCATACTATACAGATTTGATCCCACTCATAATATGGAATTATAACTTTCTAGGAGTGTAAACTACTTGGAAATGTATGTTGATATCAAACCCTAACTTTTTATCATGATACAAAGCATTCTATACATTTTGAATAAGATCTCAAAAACTTAGCCATGGGTGGGAGAGCTTACAAAAAAAACATTAATTGGTTTATGGGCACCCTTGTGCACCACTGACATTGAAACTACTCTAAAGAGACCTCAAAACACACGTCATTCTCCACATAGCATGTGATATCTAAATGAATGAAAGTATGGTTTAGAAATTTGCTATTCTTTAGAAATTCTTGACTTGATTTTGGATCTTACTTAAATGCTTGGAAAATGGATGTTTATGTGTTTGGAAATGAGATAACTTGGCTTCTTGACTTGGTATGATGTTTTAGACCTATATTGATCGCTACCCTAATGATTTTGAATAATATTTGGTGATATTTAGATATCCTTAGGTTCCTTTTGGAAGTGTAGGAAGTGAATGTATCAATGTAGTGTCATATGATCTAGGTGTGTAAATAAGAGAGTCTATACTTACCTATATATGGTTCCAAAGGTAAACTATCAACTAAATACTGACCCAAAGGGAGTAAAAGACCAAAAAATAATGTGAAACTAAAAGAAAATGTGGAGGATATTTTTTTATAAAACCATACACGTTGGTTAGGACTGGATAGAATCTTCTAGCCCAACATGGTTTTATCAAGGAATGAAAAACATTAAAACTAGAGTTTGCATCATGTCAATTGGATTTTATGCATTGGACCCTCAAAATATTTCAACATTTCAGTTTGTATGACTAAGTAAGCTATACAAGAGACCTCATGATGTACTAAGAATGGGTAGAAAGAATTTTTTTATCTTAGTAATAGTGCATTGTGAAAACCATCAATTTCAAAAAGTAAATTTCCAAATTTGATAGTATACAAAAGTATGTGTCACATGCCTTTTTTTCATAATTTCAACAAATAATTGACATCATTTGGTATGTGTCTTATTTTCAAATGCATAGTTTCATACTTTATTATAACATGATGTCTAGTTATACGTTTCGACATTTTACCTTCCATGGGATCTAATATCTTCTCATTTATTTCAATAAAATATCTTGGTGATCTTTAAATTATCTTAAATGGAGGGATGGGCTTAGGTGATAAATAATTTATTATATGTTTTGGTGTTCTATCTTAAACCATAGGAGGGCGGTGTGTCTAATTCAACATCTAACTCTACAACGATAGTAAATTATTCTTCATTTGGAATGGGTTTAACTAGATTCATCATATGATCATCATGAAAATTCACTATATCATAATGATCCAATACTTCATTAGAAATAAATGTTTCATTACATTGTGTTTCTCCATGTGTTTCATTAGTCATTATAAATTCATTACCATGTCCTACATATTCAATGTCATTATTTGGATATATATTTTATTCTCTACTCACACTTGAAGATGTTTCTAAATTTAATTTTATTGAATTAGACATGTTATTCTTAATAGAAACATTATTTATTATAGAATAAGTACCTTTATCTTCATTAGAACCCTTTTTCATTTTCTCTCCTAAGTATTTGTCTATTTATTTATCATGGTCTTTCTATTTGAACTTCAAGTTCTTCATTTGTTTTCTCTTTAATTCATCTTTGTTGGTGACTAAAAGAGTTTGCAAGAATCGTATCGAAAACTGTGCACCACGATGAAGTTACACTCCAAAGGAAACGTAATAGCTCCAACATAATCACAAGGAGGAATCAATCAATCAATGGAAGAAATTGCATAACAGAACAAAGCTTGCACATAGAGAAAGACAACAGAGTGTCTTGGCATACTCATAAATTTCAAATGAATGGATATATATAGGGTACTGAGTAACCCTAGTGCATGACACACAAGAAACCCCTAAACCTAACCCATGTGAGATGACCCTCCATATGTGAGTGGAGGACACATAGGATCCCACACACCAACACCCCCCCTTCATTGAAGCTGGGGTAGTAGCTATGATGAGTCAGACAAAACAAGAAGACACTCCTAAACAACTAAGAAAGATGTGTCAATGAGGCCCAATAACTAAAGGTCGTATAAGGTGCCCATGTACAAACAACATATTCCTAGAAGAAGAAGAAGAATAGAAGGACTATACGGCTCAATGAAGATGAGTATCTGCATAAGACCTCACCCCAAGAAGAGACCGCAAGTGAAGAAAATTCACTTCAGTGAAGGGCTTGGTGAATATATCTGTGATATGATTAGTTGTCTAAATATTGATGATACCATCATGAATAAGCTCTCGTATGAAGTGCATATGGATCTCAATTTGCTTCATTCACTGATGTTGAAATGGATTTCTAAAAATTGAGAGAGTTCTCATGTTATCACAATAGATAATGGTAGGCCACCAAAAGTGGATGCCAAACTCTATCAGAATACCTTGTAGCCAAACAGCCTCTGTGGCAGCATTAACTTCTCCTCTGTATTCTACCTCTGTAGAAGATATCACAATTGCATTCTGCTTCTTTCTAGACCAACTAATAGAACCCAAAATAAGAGAGAAACTGTAGCCAGAGGCAAATTTCTGATGATCTAAGTCACTGGCCCAATCAGAATCTGTGAACCCAATCAAGTCAATATCTACCCCTCTATAATAGTGAATTCCATTAGTATAGGTTTCACAAACATAATGAACGATCTGCTTAGTTGCTTTCCAATGCATCTCATGTGGCTCCTATATGAATCTAGACATGATCCCAATAGCATAAGATAAATCTGGTCGAGTGTGAGTCAAGTAAATCAAGCTCCCCACCAACTGTCGATAAAGGGTACCATCAACCAAGGGAGTAGAGCAATTAGAAACTAACTTAACCCCGAAAAGAAAAGGAGTAGGAGAAGACTTGTAATTAGACATCTGAAAATGAGCAAGTAAGTCAAGATCATACTCAGGCTACGAAATCAAAATTCATGAGTCAGATTGTGAAATCAAGATCCCAAGAAAGTAATGAAGCAGACCTAAGTTAGTCATGGAAAAACTGTTAGCCAAGGCGATCTTCACAAAATCAATGATAGAGGAAGAGTTTCTTGTTATCAACAAGTCATCAACATAGAGAACAAGAATGAGTATGGAGTCATCTTATCGTAGAATATAAACATTTGGATCAGAATGACACCTAGTAAATCCTGATGTAAGTAAAAAGGATTCCATCTTGGTATACCAAGCTCGAGGGGCTTGTTTAAGGCCATAAAGAGACTTCTTTAACTTACAAATGAGGGAGGGATCATGGACATAAAAAAGAGGTTGTTCCATGTAGATCTCTTCCTCTAGGTCACCATGAAGGAAGGCACTCTTAATGTCCATTTGATGGACTTTCCATCTGTTTTCTATGGAAATGGCAAGGGTCAGTCCAATAGACATCATCTTCGTAACTGGAGAAAAGGTTTCAGTATAATCAACCCCAGCTATCTAGTAGAAAACCTTAGCTACTAATCGTGATTAAACTTTTCGATGTCTCCATCTACTCCATACTTTGTTCAGAACATCCACTTACATCGAACGATTTTTCTTCCTTTCGGAAGAGGGGTGAGATCCCAAGTACCATTCTTTATGGGAGAGGAATACTCCTCATCCATGGCAGAATCCCACTCAGGAATACCATAAGCCTCCTGGAAAGATTTTGGATCAAAAGTAGAGGTGAAGAAAGAGTGGGGTCCAAAAAAATTTGAGCGAGTACATCTCATATCCGAAGTATCTTCAATTAAATCTCCAGCACTTTGCAAAGATTTCCTAGCCCAAAGAGGACCAGGAGGATCAAGCTCTGAGTCAGAAGATTCATCACTCGAGTGATAAGGGACATAGTTCTCATCATCACTACTATCATAATCAAAAGACTCAAGGTTCTAATGGTTGGGAGGATCAGGAAGTGGAGCACGCTCAACAACATCATCATATGATGAGTCAAAATCCAAATCAACAAGCTGAGGAACCTCAATAGGTAGATAAGTAGAAGTCAAAGAAGACTCATGGAACTTAAAACTTCTCTCAATATAAAGCTCATGAGAAGTAGGACTCAACAATCGGTATCCCTTCACACCATCAAGATACCCTACAAAGATACAAGGTTTGGATTGTGGTTCCAATGCCTTATGTTTATTCTTGGTAATTTGAGCCATAGCCTTGGATCTGAAGACTCAAAAGTGCTCAACATTAGGCTTTCATCCAAACCAGGCTTCAAAGGTTGTCACCCCTCTTACTACCTTATTTGGAACATGGATCTAAATGTAATTAGCATAATTCACTGCTTCATCCCAATACTACGGAGGAAGAGACTTTAAATGAATCATACAAGTGGCCATCTCCTTAAGAGTATGGTTCTTTCTTTCTGTGACTCCATTCTACGAAGGGCTACAAGTAATTATATGTTGCAAGGAGATCCCTTAAGAATTAAAGAAATCCATGAACCTATTGTTTACATATTCACCTCCATTGTTGGTTCGAAAAACCTTAATAGACTGTTCCGCCTATTTCTCAGCAAGATCCTTAAAGTCTTGAAAATGTTCAAAGACTTCAGACTTAAGCTTAAGAAAATATACCCAAGTATATTGCGAATAGTCATCAATGAAGGTCAACACATAAAGAGCTATATTAAATGAAGGAGATGGAAATGGACAAGAAATATCACTGTGAACAAGATCTAAAGGACGAGTAGCTCTCCATGATTTTCCTTTTTCAAATTTCTTTTCAAGATGCTTTCTAAGGGTACAACCCTCACAAATACCCTTAGAAAACTTGACGTGGGGTAACCCATTGACCATTTTGTTTTCCCTCAATTGTTCAAGGTAGAAATAATTTAGATTTCTGAAACACTCATGTCATAGCTTACTAACCTCATTTTCATGAGTGAGCAAGGTAGTGGGCATAGAATCAGAAGTAAAGTGGGAAAAGGTATACAACTCTGAACGGTGATCCACCTTTCCCTTAGCCACTGTAGTGTCATCGTTAAGTTCACAAATAATCACCGAGTTAGGACCAAATTCCACTCGCATTCCTTCACCAAGAAGAGTAATTTGGTAAACCAATAGGAGATTGGTAGAGAGATCATGTAAACTCAACACTTGGTTGAATGTTCCCCCATCCATCTCTACCAATCCACTACCGGAAACCGACATTGTCGTGTCATTACCAATCGTGATTTGGGACATACCTAAAGGCTCGATGTTAGAGAACTCAACATGTGAAGAAGCCATGTGGTGCGAGACACTGGAATGTATAATCCACGTCAATGAAGGAGCAACTTTGGCTACAAGGGATTTTCCTTTCTTCTTATTAGATTTAGAGCCTTTTGCAGTAGAAGACTCGGCCTTCGGAGCATTTTGTTTGATAGACTCAGGAACACCTATTTGATTTTTCTCAAGTAAATGAGTAAGGTGATCATTTTTTTTTTTTCTCATACACATATGCTCTTTATGACTAGGTTTCTTACAGTAGGAACACAAATACTTGTCTTTTTGTGCTCTAGGCTCAAAAGTCATAACGTTTGTGTTAAATTTATTATTGGTCTTGGTTTCCTTCTTAGGTTGATCCTTTCTTTCTTTCTTCTCTTCAATATTCTTTTCCTTACTAGTACTTGTTATAAGGGCAAGAAACTTGGACTTGAGAGACCCCATTTGAATGAGTTTTTCCTCTTCTCGAATGAGTTGGGACGAAAAATAGTCAAAGGAGGGCATATTCCAATCCTTTCCCAAGGAAGCTTTTCTAGTGTAAAAATTTGACACAAAGATAAAATATTTAGGACCTAACTTAGAGAGAATCGACAAGATCTTTTGAGAATATTTCTTCTCTACTTGAAATTCCTTTAACAACAATCTAGAGTGGACAAAATTAGAGAACAATACTTAGAGGTTTTCAAAATCACTAGGATTTAACCCTAGTAGTTTGTTTTCCAACTCATGCACTCTCATTTCATCTTGTTGTCCAAACATTCCATCTAACATTTTCCAAGTAGAATTAGGTGTTTCAGACGACTCAATGTGGAATAGCAAGTCAGGAGAAATAGACATGCAAAGAAGACCTAAAGCTTCATCACTACGGTTTAACCACTTAGATTTTTTAGGTTCGTCATCTGGTTCAGTCTCAGTTCCCATAGTGATGCAGAATAACACTTTCCCCCTTAGTTTCATAATCATTTTCAATCTCCATTCGAATAATTTGAACGACCTAAGCAAAGGAATTGAAAGTGCATCCATAGTGAAGAGAGAGAAAGAATGCAGAAAAGAAACACAAGAATCACAACCACCCAGGACAATATAATAACGCCCTACTTTCAGCACTTTATAGTTTAGTGCATTGAATACAATCAACTTTGAGCATGCGTCTTGAAACACTTCGTAACTTGCCTTTCAATCACCGTAATAACGCACAAGAGAGGAGACCACAATCATGTTTTGTGGAGCACAAAATAGTGACATCATATACAAGCACAAATTACGAAGAACTAGGGAGGAGGTGAAATCATATCCTGGTTGTGAGAAAAAGTGTCTTACATTGCAAAGGATACCCCCTTGCTGCAAATATGGTGGATGTGCTCACTATTCACAAGCAATAATAAGGGTAAAATACAATGTTTTAAACGAACTCAGGATGAGTTTGAGAGATCTTCAAAATGCCGGAAAAGCATGCATAAGAAAAATAGGAGCTCAGAGTGTTACTGCACACTTGAGCACATGATTAGTAAAAAATTGACAATAACACTTAAAAATTATCATTTTGAAATGCCTAATTTAGTTAATTTTAAAGTTATGAGGATTAAGAAAAATGATAATTAATGTTAATTTAAAGGAGGATTTAAATTAGGTTATCTAATCATAAATGAGATTCGTAATTAATAAAACTAGATTTAATATAATTAATTATGATTAATAGAGAAACACTAATTAAGATCTAATTAAAATTAAATCCTAATTAAATATTTAAATACTTCCTTTTTAAAAGAAATCAAATTTAAAAATTTTCCCACTTACAACTTAAAATTTTCGGTTAAGATCTATTAATATCTATTAAAGGAAACTAACTAAGATCTATTAAATTTAAATGAGACTAATTTCTATTAATATCTATTAATAGAAATAGATTTTAAAAATCTTACCGTTATTTAAAAAAAGGCACCCACCAAAATGAAATTTAATAAACTTACCAAAAAGCCCAAGTTGGAGTGTAGTCATGGAGGGAAAGCCGAGTAATGGTCATGTGTTGTGGAGTCTATTTGGTGTTCTTTATGGAGGTGGTAACCATTGGGACTAGGTGGAGAGCTTAGGGAGGAGCTCATAGGTGAAGGAAACTCACAACCTCATAGACCATGAGGAGGGAAGAGAACCAAAGGATACCATTCGGCCAGGCAAGCCACAGCAACAAAAAAAACTAAAAAACAAATAGGAAACGTAGGGAACCAAAGGATTTAGCCAGCAAACAACAAACATCATGACACTGCAGGTTTGAGCACAAGCAAGGAGCTTGGTTGAGATAGAACACGAGCTAGCCACGCCTTGGTAGAAACTCACGGTAATTTCAGAGAAGGAGCAGAGACAAACTCAGCAGAAGAAACCACAAATAGAGAGCTGGAGAGGTCGAAGATTGTCTGACCAAATGTAGAGATCCCAGAACTAACGCATGTCAAAGATCCACCAACAAACACGGAAGAAAAAACACATTGAGTCAGAATCGATGCAAGTCAAGCAAGCAACAAATCGATCCTGGTGGCATGCAAACATAGAACAGACCAAAAAACCAACCAGAAATCTAAAAAAATCACTTCCAATAAAAAAGACCTAAAAAACCAAAAGAGAAATGACCTCTGTTTTTAGCTAATCTGCTAGATTTAGTTGCAACTAGCTAAATGTATTTGTAAAACCCCTGAAAAATCAAGAAGATCTACACATACACGAAGAACATAGAAAATGGAAAACTTTCTAAAAACAACTTGTTATGAACATTAGCAATAAATTTCCAGTCTAATGATCAAAAAACTTGCTCGAGGAGAAAACAAACCAAAACCAAGAGTAATCACAACTCAAATGATGAATGCACGTTTACCTGATCTTAGCTCTAATACCATGAAAGAGTTTGTGAGAATCGTATCAAAAATTGTGCACCACGATGAAGTTACACCTCCAAAGGAAACATAATAGCTCAAGCATAATCACAAGGAGGAATCGATCAATCAATGGAAGAACTTGCATAACAAAACAAAGCTTGCACATAGAGAAAGACAGCGGAGTGTCTTGGCATACTCATAAATTTCAAATGAAGGGATACATATAGGGTGCTGAATAACCCTAGTGCATGACCACACAAGAAACCCCTAAACCTAACCCTAAACCTAACCCATGTGAGATGACCCTCCATATGTGAGTGGAGGACACATGGGATCCCACACACCAACAGTGACTATTACACCCCATGGTCAATTTTTTATGATGTGTAACTAAATGAGAATCAAAATTATAACAAAAAAGATCGATTTTGAAGTTTAAAAACAAGATAAATTGGATAATTTAGATGTATATGATGTGTAGAGCTAGTTCAGAACCTGTAAAGTGCCAAAATTTGCATTGAAAATGCTTAAGGAAATACGAAGTTTATGAATTTTATGATTTTGATAATTCTAAAAAGGGTGTACACTCTTTACAAAGATATGCATACCCTTTTTAGATGTAGTCACAAAACAAGTGGTTGAATGGAAAAAATATAATATAATTAACCATTTACAAAGGGCATACGCCCTATGTATTTTTTCAAAAAAATGTCTTTCTCTCTCCTAAATAGCCATGGAGTTTGGCTAGGGAATATAAACCTCAAGTTTGGAATGGAACTTAATTTCATCATCTAAGAAGGATTTTTTAGGATTTTAATTTTTTTTCACCTTCGTACGCACAAAATATTCAACATATTTGTGTATTTTTAAAAACCAATTATATGGGTTTGTAGAGGGGAGAATCAAGTTTTGGAAAATATAATTTTTTAAATTAAATTATTAGATTCCAATTACTACTTAATTTCTACATAATATTACTCATTATGGTCGATTCATTAACCTTACGAATAGTTTAATAACTTTTTGACAATCAACCAATGGATTACAAACTTATATCTCAACAATCTACTCATTGTTGGTTAATGTTTTCGAAAAATAAATATATCAATTTAAGCTCAAAAAATTTATGTTTGTACACTCACGTTTTCTTTTTTATTACTTTCTTGACTTGTAAAATCATTTATTATTATATTAATTTGAAAAAACAATCTTCAACATTTTTTTTTAATATTTGTATGAAATTTCATATAAAAATTCATTCGTTTTCCCTCCAAAAAGTGTGTTCGTACACATGGATATTTCTTATGCTTTCACAAAAAATTACAAATGACTAAATTAAAAATGATTATTTCATTTTGGTAATGCAAAAAAATACATATTTAGAAAATAGATTCAAAATGTCACAATTTATCTTCTTATGGCATCGCAAAATTATTTTATTAGGTTCATCTAAAATTCTCTCCTACGTAATTATTGTCCAAAAAAAAAATGGCCACGTATCTCCCCCTTTGAGCCTAATTATATTTCATCTACCCCATGTCGTAATATGGGGTTGTAAATCATCTGAGAAATTGGTCTTCTATTGGATGAAATTGGAAATATAATTTTCACTAGATTGAACACTTGCTAATGAAAATTGTTATTAGGTATATAAGGTATAGCCAATATTTTAACCATATGTACACAATTTAACATGAGGTCTTTGGGTGGAACAAATTGAATACCATCTACTGTCATTTTGTCTACCTATACATATAGTAAATGCTTAGTTCATTATTAGGAATTTTACATTATGTACTAGTAGAAATATGTGACCATATAATTCACACAATAAAATTTTCAATTCGGTATTGTTGAATGTATATACCTTCATGAATTATTTGGGCTATTCAATATCATGTGGAATATTATTCTTGAGCCTTGAAAGGTTTTATTTGAGACATTTTTTCCTGAGGAACTAGCATAGAAGTTATATGGTATTCTACATGAGAGAAAATTATAACCTATTTGGAAAGTTGATGTTAGCTTGCCTTCTAGAGTTTCCTTTTATTTTTTCAATTCTTTGACTTCAACTTCTAACTCTTTATTCTTGACATCAAATTTTCTCAGTTCATAGCAACATGAAATCCATACCAAGATTCCCTTGGAGATGAAAATGGTAAATGGGAAATCAATTTGGATCTCCTTGTCATTCATCTCTTTCTGGGGACCAACTATTGATAAATTTTCTATGTTCCCCCTTGCTTTAGTAATTTCTTGTTGAAAATGTGTAAATAGAAATATACAAATTATAAGAGATAGACTTAAGTTCTTCCTCATTTTTCTTCAAATTTTATTCTAAAGATATCACATGGTTATATTTTATTGGAAACTTATCATTTTATACTTTTCAATTTTCCTATATTACAATCAAGACATCTTGTCCTCTCCTTTTCATTTTCTAATTTTGATTCCAAGTTTCAAATTTTCATTTCCTTTTCACTTAAGAGTTGTTTGAGTATTTCAATTTCCTTATTGTTTCTTTAAAAGCAAACTCAACTACAAAGAGGGCCATTACCTAAATTATTTTTTCATCTTCTTCACCAAGTGAACTTGGACATCTCTTTGCATGTTGAGGTGGCTAATGGTAGGCTTCTTCACTTGACTACATGGGAGATTTTTCTTTTTCCACTGGTTGGGATTTAGATTGACATTTTCCATATTCCTATATTGATGGAGAAGTGGTAGGCTATGTAAAATATTGAACCTCAAGTGTTTCATGCATGGGAAATTATTTTAAAGATTCTTATGAGAAAGTGAAAAATTTTCCCAGAGAATAGAGAGTCTCTATCGTGAGCCTTTCTTCTTCAAAATATTCATCTATTTTCAACACTAGCCTCCTTATCTTATATATTTTTAAAGAGGATGTATCATCTTGTGAGGGAAATACCTATTCCTATTAATCCTCCTCTGAATCAGGGAGGAGTAATAATGGTGTGCTATTTGGTTTTTTTCGTGAATTTTTTTACTCTAGATTATTGTGGTCTTGCATTTTTTACATACCTCTTCCACGTTTCTTCTAGAATCTATAATTTTACAAAATGATGGTTGCAAAATAAATTGATTAAGCCATGTTATCTAAAGAGTTCCCGTTTACTATTAAATTTTTCTTCCATATTTTTGTATGGAATTATATAGGAATTCTAGTAAATTGACCCTCAACTCAGGTGGTTATACGCCTAGGTTGTTGTGAATGAAATTATTTAGAGGGAGAAATTGTGTTAATTGTGATTTTAGCATCAACTGGCTTGGATGTAGATGGTTCAAATGGTTCTATAATTTTGGAAATGAGTGGAGGATGGAGTTTGCTTCCTGATATTTAAGCTTGCCGATGGATAAAATTTTAGACTCACAAATCTTTAAGAGTATGAAAAAAGTTGATCAAAATGAAGGATAGGCCTCAAAAAGAACACTTTCTTGGACGGGCAGTAAAAGACTCTAGAAAATAGATCCTGCAACTCAGCATTGGAAAGTATGTTTGTTATTGTAGAGAGACTATTCTTATACCATAAAATTTAGTTAGCGAATTGTTCATTGGATCCCTACTTAAGTTGTTTTGGTTGAGGGTAAGAAATATTAGAGCCTATGTTGATGGAAGAAATGCATAAGGAGGGAATCAGCGAGATGGGTGAGTGAAGTAACTAAGTGGACATGTAAGTCATAAAGCCAATGCATGACATAATCATGGAGACAACAAGGAAATATTTTTAGCTAAGATAGTATTATTGTCGGTAAAATTGACACATTTAACATGAAAGGTGTTAGGGAATAAGAGATAAAATATGCAGAATAATCCCCTTATAGAATCGCAACAGTAGAAAACTAATATGCAGAAAATATTTCAGATCTCAAATAAAAGTGTAGAATAAGTAACACAACATAGAGAGACAAGATTTAACGTGGTTCACCCAATTTGGGCTACGTCCACCAAGAATCACTTGCTCAGATTTTATTACAAGCCTCCACTCTCTCAATACAATACCCAGATCCATTTAGAGCTATGCTCAACAAACTCTAGATAATTCACACCCGAATTCAAAGCACATCTGCAATACATTTGCTTGTCTATGTATCATATGCATAAGACCATATAAATAGATAATTGCTTAAGTAGTTTGATACAAAACTGTGGGTATCAAAACCATGGGCAAAAAACCATGGGTATCAAAACAATGGGTACCGAAAAACCATGGGCCCAAAAACAGCCCATAACAGTTACCCATTACCCATGGGTTAATAAGCCACCCATGAAAATTTTCTTTAGGGGCTTCACCCCCGAACCCCCTGACCCACTCACCGGTGACTGGGACCACCGTAAAAATACCCCGAGTGTAACACATAAAAGGTGTACCACATTCTAACATGAAAATAGGCTCCACAAACATAACAATCTCCCACTTGGAGACTGATTTCCACTAAGCAAGCTTCTCAACCCTTCACTGTCATCTGCGAAGGCCAACCAAAGCTGAACATAGCTTTATTTTATCCTTTGTGACCACCTTGGTCATCATGTCTACAGGATTCTGACTGGTATGAATCTTCTCCAACTTCAACTTATCTTCCTCCAAAGTTGTTCCTAATGAAGTGATATCTCAACTAGATATGCCTTCGTCCTGGAGTGGAAAACAGAGTTCTTAGCTAGGTGTATAGCACTCTAAATATCACTATACAACTTACATTCCTCCTACATATTCCCCCAACTCCTCAAGCAATTTTTGTAACCAAATCATATCTTTTCTTACCTCTGTGACAGCAACATACTCAGCCTCCGTGGTTGACAAAGCCACCAGCTTCTATAGTCGTGAAATCTAGCTCACTGTTGTCCCACCTACAATGTAAATATAACCTGTCGTGCTCCTCCTGCTGTCTACATCTCCAGCCATGTCTGAATCTACATAACCACGTAAAGTGGTGTCTGATCCACTGTAGCACAAAATTGTCCCCATGGTCCCTCTCAAATACCGAAGGATCCACTTTACTGCTTGCCAATGATCTTTACCTGGATCACTCATAAATCTACTCACAGCTCCCACTGCACTGGGAAATATTAGGCCTAGTGCACACCATATCATACATCAAACTGCCAACTACTATTGAGTAAGGTACCTTAGACATCTGGTTTCTTTCCTACTCTTTCTTGGGACACTGTTCCTTTGATAACTTAAAATGGCCTGCCAAAGGAGTCCCAACCAGTTTAGCATCCTATATGTTAAACCTATCCAATACCTTGCTTAATGTACTCTTCCTGAGATAAAGTCAACTTTTTTTCCTTCCTATCCTGAGTTATCCTCATACCAATGATTTGTCCTGGCTGCCCCCAAATCCTTCATATCAAAGGATTCACTTAGTTATTTCTTAAGTACTTTTATTTCCTACATGTTTTTACCTACAATCAACATATCATCAACATACAAACACAGGATAATATGACTTCCATCCTCAAATTTCTTTGTATACACGCAATGGTCAGAATGAAATCTAATATAACCTTGCTCCATCATGAAGCTATCAAACTTCTTATACCATTGACGTGGAGCTTGTTTCAAACCCATACAAGATCTTCTTCAGTTTACACACCATCTCCTCTTTACCTTTGACTTCATATCCCTCTGGTTGCTACATATATAGTTCCTCCTCCAAATCACCATAGAGAAATACAGTCTTTACATCTAACTATTCTAAGTGCAAGTCTTCTGCTGCCACTAGTCCAAGAACAGTTCTAATAGAAGTCATTTTTACTACAGGAGAAAATATCTCATCAAAATCTATACCTTGTTTCTGTGCGAACCCCTTGACCACCAACCGGGCCTTATATTTTTTTCTTTCCTCCTTCTTCATTTTTAACTCTATAAACCCACTTGTTCTGCAAATGCTCTTTTTCCTTCCGGTAGCTTCACCAAATCCTAAGTTTGGTTCTCCATGAGAGACTTATGCTCCTCATCCATGGCTTGCTTCCACTTCTTTACTGGAATCTACCTGCATTGCTTCATCAAAGCTCTTTGTCTCTCCACTATTAGTGAGTAATAAATAATAAAGAGAAGGAGAAAAATGTTCAGGTTCTTTTCTTACCCTAGAAGACCTCCTCACTGTAGGAGTTTGGGCTTCCTCTTGAGTTGGTTGCTGAACTGATTCATGGGTCACTGTCACATCTGGAAGATCCTCTACCACTACATATTCTTTTTTAGATTATTCCATGGTTTCCTACAACTGTTGCTTATACATGACTTTCTCATTAAAGACCACATCCCTAGAACGAATGATTTTCTTGTCCTTAATACTCCAACATTTAAATCCAAAGTCATCACCACCATAACCAATGAAAGTACATTTTTCTGATTTAGCCTCTAGCTTGGTCCTATCATCCTTGTCTATATGAACAAACACCTCACATCCAAAGACTCTAAGAAATGAATAATCAACTTTCTTACCATACCAAGCCTCCTCAGGTATGCCTCCATCCAAGGAACTTGAGGGTCCTCTATTTATCAAGTACACAATTGTGCTCACCACTTCTACCCAAAAAGAAAGAGGCAGTCCTGCATGTAACCTCATGCTCCTAGCACGTTCCATTATTGTTATGTTTATCCTTTCTGATACCCCATTCTGCTGTGGAGTTCTTGGAACCATCTTTTGCCTATGGATTCCATTCTTAGAATAGTAATCATTAAATTCATTGTTGTAATACTCCCCTCCATTATCTGACCTAAGATATTTTAGCTTAAGACTTGTTTCATTCTCTACCAAGGATTTCCATTTAACAAAAGTGTCAAATACATCAGATTTGTTTCTAATACAATAAACCCAAACTTTCCTTGTTGCATCATCAATAAAAGTAGCATAATAACTTGAACCCCCAAGAGATGATACCTGAGTTGCCCCCCCACACATCAGAATGCACCAGCTCTAACTTACTCTCTTTCTTTGTAGGTCCAAAATTGAGAAACCTTACTCGCTTCTATTTCCCATATATGTAGTCCTCATAGAACTCCAAACTTGTTTCTGTATATCCAGGAAAATTCTTCTTTATGATGTCCGTGCCCTTATGGCTCATATGACTGAGCCTATAGTGCCATAATGTTGTATCTACATCTGAAGCCACAAGATTACAATCATTAGTACTATCAGTGGATAAATACAAGGTTCCAACCTTCTTACCTCTTGCCACCACAAGAGCACCCCTTGGTAACCTTCCAAAAGTCAGCTGTAAATATCATAGTACAACCATCACTTCCTAATTGCCCCACCAATATCAAATTTCTCCTTAATGTAGGCACATGTCTAACATCCTTCAATAGCCATGTATTCCCATTCTGCATCCTAATATGAACAGAACCTTTTCTAACTATACTACAAGGGTCATCATCACTAAGAAAAACATGCCCAAAATCCCCTTGAACATAATCAACAAAATAATGCCTATGTGGAGTAGCATGAAAAGAAGCCCCTAAATCTAAAACCTAAGATTCAGTAATATTATGTAAAGAACGAATCAAAGCATCCTGACATACATTACCCAATGCCACATTTGCCTCCTTTTTTTCTTCCTGTTGTTTCTTCTTGTCCCAAAGCTCCCAACAATCCTTCTTTACATGCCCAGACTTACCACAGTTCCAACATACAATCTTGCTCCTGGATTTTGACCTTGCCCGATCTTTCAATTTTCCATGGTTTCCTCTATTCTTCTGTCTCCCTCTAGTTTCCACTGTCAAAGCATTCCCTGAAGTAGAAGATTCCCTAGAGCTTTTTCTTCACATTTCCTCACTTAGAATCACCCCTACAACATCCTCAAACTTCAACTTCGAGTTAGCTGGAACTGAGTTGCTTACCACCATTACTAGGCTATTCCAACTTTCAAGTAAAGAGCAACAGAATTAGTAAAGCCCTAACTTCTTCATCAAATTATATTATAACCGAAGCTAGCATATACACAACCGTATTGAAATCATTTAAATGATTTGCTACTAAACTATTCTCAGACATCTTCATATTAAATAACTTTTTCATTAAAAATATCTTATTAGAGGCAAAGGGTTTTTCATACAACTTCCCTAATGCATCCATCAGTTCTTTTGTAGTCCTTTTACTTTGAAACATTAAATAATACCGAAGATGCAAGACACAGCCGAATCATTCCAAGTGCCTTCTGATCCAACAAATCCCATTCCGCATCTGTCATACTCGAGGGTTTGTTCACCTTCTCAAATAGCGGAGTATAAAGATCCTTCTGATAAAGGTAATATTTCATTTGCATCTTCCAAAGACTGAAATTCTACCCATTGAATTTATCAACCCTAGATCTTCCATCATCTACAATAGCTCCCACTCAAGATAAAATTTTCCCTACGATTCAACACTTCCAGCAAACCAAACCAGGCTATGATACCAATTGTTAGGGAATAAGAGATAAAATATGCATAATAATCCCTTACAGAATCGTAACAGTAGAAACTAATATGCAGAAAATATTGCAGATCTCAAATAAAAGTGTAGAATAAATAACACAACAAAGAGAGACAAGATTTAACGTGGTTCACCTAATTTGGGCTATGTCCACCAAGAATTACTTGCTCATATTTTATTACAAGCCTCCACTCTCTCAATACAATACCCAGATCCATTTGGAGCTATGCTCAACAAACTCTATAGAATTCACACCCAAATTTAAAGCACATCTACAATACATTTGCTTGTCTATGTATCATATGCATAAGACCATATAAATAGACAATTGCTTAAGCCGTTTGATACAAAACTATGGGTATCAAAACCATGGGCAAAAAAACCGTGGGTATCAAAACAATGGGTACCGAAAAACCATGGGCCCAAAAAACAGCCCATAACGGTTACCCATTACCCATGGGTTAATAAGCCACCCATGAAAATTTGCTTCAAGGGCCTCGCCCCCTAACCCCCCTGACCCTCTCACCGGTGATGAGGACCGCCGTAAAAATACCTGAGTGTAACACATAGAAGGTGTACCACACTCTAACATGAAAATAGTCTCCATAAACATAACAAAAGGCCCAAAGATGCTCCTACAGGTCACCATGCCCATTAAAAATGGGAAGTTTGGGGGTAAAAAAAATAGCAGGAAGCAGATAAGCAAAGATGGAAGGTTAAAATGGAGTATGCAATACTAAGGTATAATCTAAATATGGATATGTAGTTAAAGTATCTTGTTGTAACTTACAAATTTGAACCTGAAGATCGTAATACATGGAGTTTAAGTCTTGATTTCCAATGAAGGAAACTTTCCTTTCATGAGAAACTAAAGGAGGTGTAAAATTATTGGTAGGGACTGGGGAAAGAAACTAAAACAATAGAGATAGGTGGAAGAGTAGAAGCAGGTGGTTAGGTGGCTACAGTAGTTGAGATAGCCACAGAAGGATTGAATTCCAACAAATTAGTAGCTTCCTCATGAACCACATGCAGAAGTAATTCTAGATCCTAGGGGTGCACATCATGATGATCATTGATGGATTTAAGGTGAGCTTCAGTAAATTCCTCATGAGACTTAGCCATGGGAAGGAGATAAAAGAAACCCTAATTAAATACGAAAGAGGAGTCTAGAAGCAAATATGATCGGGCTCACCAAAATCATTAACTAAAATTATAATAAACTATGGGAAAGTATAATAATATTTAATCTAATTTAGGAGGACTAAAAAGTAGTAAAATATGCTAAAACAATATGGAATAATGTTAAATAATTATGCTAAATGAAATAAAACTATAAGTATGCAAATATGTAAAAGGAAAGGACTTCCCTAATTATCGAAGACTGTTGCAAAGTGTCACTGGTCTGATTGTGGATTCTAGAAGCAAGAAAAACTATACAAAGGTCACGTAAACACCAGATCTGGAGGAACCGAATGGACTGGAGCACCCATGAGGCTACTGGGGCTCATCGGGGAACCCTCGTCTATAGAATAGGTGTCCTGGTCTATGTAAAATCTCAAAATTTGGTTTCTTCCGTGTCACAAGGTACTCTGGAATATTCTCTTTTTTCACATTAGATCTACCGAGCTGCACCGAATGTAATAAATAATATAATATGAAATGATGACCTATAAAAGAAAAATAAGTATCAAGCCCTAAAAATAAAATATACAAAATGAATGGGACATACATACCTCGGCTGCCACAACAGTGGGATTACTAAACTGAGCACAACACTAAATTTCGGACCCAAATGTAGTTTTGGTGTGTGTGTGTGTGTTTTCATTTCATTCCCTAGGTGATCTCGTTCCAGTCGTACTTTTTAAAGAAGCGAGAAATAATAACTATAGAAAATGTACTAGCATGTGTGCATGGAATATAATAGAATCCATCCCCCTATGTTGTGTGTTTTGATGCAAATCTCCTAGCCATGATGCATGGAAATATGTGGATGCAAGTGATGTAATTGATGTAAATTTAAATTGAGTGATAGTAGTAAGTGACGCTAGGACTCTCATTATGGTTTCATAACTTTATATCTATAGTGTTCTCTTTCTCCAATTTCGTAATTAATCTAGACATGGCAGACTAGGAAAAAGATAAGGATGAAAAATGGCTAGAAAGATCCCAAAAGTGTCAGGAAAGTAGAAAAAGGATCAGGATTCCCCAGGTGGGACTGGGGCACCCCGAGGCACCCCATTACAGGATTGGGTTCCCTAGTTTAGGCTAAAATGACAAGACAATGAAGAAATATCTAGACATGTATATAAAATACGTGGGAATGACAAAATAAAAGGTAAAATAAGATGGCAAAAAGGTGGGATTAATTAGTAATTTATTCACTTAAGAACCTTCTAAATAGTTATATGAGACCGAGGTAAATAATGCCTAAAGTGCCTGAATTTTGTGACTACATTTTCCCCCCACTTTATGTTGGTGAGTGAAACGCTCGGTAACATAAAGTAGATTAGAAATGCATACCTGATATCCATTTAGAGTGTAGTAGAGACTTACTGATGGACTAGAATCAAGCATAGAATGACACAAAGAAAAAGTAGAGGAGAATGGATTTTGAAGATAAGCAAGCATTTATCAACAAGCACTACTTCATGTTCAAAGATAAGCTTTATAAACAACTAACCTATGAATTTTCTACTTCAACTTCAACTTCAAAGCCTCTTCACCGTACGCCCTTAGCAATGCATAAAAGAAGATGAAATCATTTCAATTATAACTGATTCTCTATCTCATCATGACATCTGTCATCGATCTATTTGATATCTCATAATTTACATGTATGTACATGGTACTATGAAGGTCAAATATGACACATGCATTCTTCTAAACTTGATTCATTTACTGTGCTTATCTAACAATCCATTTATATGCCTTTGAGACTTTAACTAACCTGCTTTATAATACGTACAAGAAGTTAAATTGATTGACCTTTTAAATTGTCTTATCAAATTCATTATTATAATTGTCATATTTTAGATGTGATTTTATATTCACATTCTCGTTCAAGATTCCTTGATAGCATAATAATCTGATATTTAACCTTTTCAACTTCATGAAAATCTGATATATTTTTTAGGGTTCTCTTCTAACTACTATTATACTGATTTGTAACTATTATAGTGACATGACATTTTCTTCACCATGTAAATCTGATTTTTCATCTGAATGATGGTTATACCAAGTGTTGTCATCATTAGGAAACGTTAAAACTACTTAAAATATGTTCTACATTCTCCTCATAAACATCATCCTTTTTCTTTTACTCTTCACAACTTCCATTTGATCCCGAGTAAGTTGGCTAAGCACAACGAGAGGCTACCATAGTTTTGCACATGAAGAATGAGTTTGTATAGGACATAAAATCAAGATTGTAATCATGAGAAGCCTTCACCAACATCAAACTTGTATTTATATGAAGACTAGGTATCCAAAAGAAGCCTTCACTAACATCCAAGATTTGGACATAAAAAAAAGACTATGAAGCACCTTATCATTTCTTTTCACAGTCAAGATCTCACGTTACAGAATTGATTTTTCTTGGTACATTACAAATGAATGAGCATTCATAATTTGGAGATGAAAAATAAGGATCACTTTACCATTCATCATACTCAAGAGGACAAGATATTTAAAAAAAAAATGAAGCAACTTTAGAGTTAGGGATTCATTGTTTTTCTCTAACACAAATGTGTACCTTGTTTTGAGTGAAACACATGCACACTTAGTCAAGCAAGGATATTACAATATCTTCTTAATTTGTTGTTTTTTATGAGAAATTTACAGTATGATCAAAGGAATTTGATCTTCTCATATTATGCATAGTGAGGGTTTCTAGTTTCAAACCCTCATTCATAGTTAGAATCCTCATACCAATTTATTATTTAGATTTATGCCAACATACCTACATGAATATTTCAATATATGTTCTTGTTACAAGATCCAATCCTTATTTTGCAATGATACTGAAGAATCTTCATGTTTAGGATAAATGGCCTTGCTAATCTGACTGTCACAGAGCTGTAAGACTAATCTTCAAGGAGAGAATGAATTTATATGCATAAAAATTTGTCTCAATCTATAATCCACTTATTTGAGGAGTGTATATACTTTGTAACACCTACCCTACTGAAGCAAGGATCAACAACTTGAAATTTATTTTTCCAAAGTATGAACTTGTTCCTGTACCATAGGGCATACTGATCTTATAGTATTTTCACTAGAAAAATTTCACCCTCATGAAAAATTGTAGAATAATAACTTCAAGGAGTACCTTTTCACCACTTTTAACCTCTTGAATGCATATTTTTAAAGAGGAGATTCACGGGCAACAACTCTGAATTTAAATCTTCTTCCATAAGTCAGTTATGGATTCATGGAAGATAATCCTTCACACTATCTTTTTGAGCCAATTATGAACTTTTAAAAAAAAAAATTGAGACCTATAGAATGTGCTTACACACATTTCTCATCTCACCATCATGTATAATCACACATTCCCCCTTCAAGCATTGTGGCATGTTTAACCTTGAGAAGCCTTTCAACGGTAGAGAGAGAATTTTGATAAAATATACATTAGACAAACACATAATTTGTTCAATTTTTTTCATGGGCTCTGATAATTCCTCTCATACTTTCTTAGCAGTAGTGAATTCAGCTTGACACCTTCAAACAGGCATTATACACCTAAAAATATGCATAATAGGGTCAAACAGTACAAATTTATTTGGTTTGAAGGGAAATAAGACCACCATATTGAATTTTATATATTCCTTAACACTCTTGAGATGTCTTACTATCTTAAAAAATTAATTTTGAGTCAAAACACCTCATATTATTCATATCACTTCAAGAAGGAGGCTTGAGGAGAGATAAACCCTGTTAGAAAAAAGAAGAGAACTTCTTTGTTTAGATTATCCAATTTCCTTAAAAAAAATTGAAAAACATTAGGCTTGGAATGATATTCTAAAATTCCTTCTATGATTTATCCTGAGGATCGATACAAAATTTTCGAATGCTAAGAAGATTGGATGCTCATATTGTCTTTCTCAAGAAACAAGTTTTAGTAAAACTTGCATAGCTTTCACAATCTTCTTCAAAACATAATGAGACTTGACATGCAGCACTAAAAGACATCCCTCCAAATGATTTATAACTTGGTTTCTCATAAATATGATTATACTCTTCATATCAATCTCATTTTCCCATGACTTTTTCAGGACCGAGATTTTAAATAAATATAACAACAAATGTTTATACACATTATAAACAAGTTTATAAACATGAAATAAATAAAATAAAGTAAAGAACATTATAACACATTAACACAAAATTTAACGTGGAAAACCCGTAAATGGGTAAAAAACCATGGAAGAATAATCCAATATAGAGAAACTTTTTACAACACCAGTCCAGTAAATACTTCCTCACTTTTAATCCATTTATTTACCCAGAATCCATTGATTCATATGATATTTTAAATATGACTTATAACTATATTTAAATAACCTGAAGGGTTATAACCATATTAAGTGATAGGGCACACCTCCCCAATTTTATTAGTTGATTAAATAAATTAACCAATCCCTAATATAAATTTTTTATTTAAATAATATGAATGTAATTTTTTCTATATTATTTAAATATAAACTATATATTATGATGCACGTAATATTATAGTTCTAACACTTCCCATTAATATTAAGTGGGATCCATATGCCAACATTACTTGTTTGTATAGAAGAATTCACAAATCCATAAACCCTAAAGGTTTAGGCTAGCACATGTAATTTTGAAGGAATTATAACACCTTTATCATGATCAACTTATCTTTTGGTACAAAAGGATTTGGAATCCATAAATCAGACATATGATTTAGGATAAGGATGATTTGTGAGACTACATCTAGCCATTTCTCATGGAAATATTCTTATACCACATCTCTAGGATACTTTTATAACACAAAGGCCTCCTCTAAAAATAGATGCACATTGAACTATATTTTTTCCCATAAACTCTATCAGTTTACTTTTAGATCATACAATATTTTTTACAATGATTTTAAACCAGAGTAGAAGTATATAGGAGAAGGAATCAATCAACTAGCCAACTATTAGGAGTTGACATTCCATGCACACTCCCCCTCAATGGAAACTCTGAAAGGCCAAGCATTGCACACACTTGCAGTATTTTATGGGACACAATGGCTCGGAAACATATTTGTAATATAATCTTCAATTTGGTAGAATCAGAGATCTCTATCACCGCAGAGAACCTTCTCTCAGATAACATGCTTCATTCTCTAATGTTGGACTTAATTCTTTATCAAGATTAATACCACTCTGACCACTACATGGAGAGGAATACTTCTTTCAATTTCCATTTGTATGTCTTCCAACAACCACTTTAGCCACATTGATTATGTGCTTCTTCCATTCTACTTCTCTGCCTTGGTATAATAAATGGAGAATGTTGGTTGTTTTTGTTGTTCCAAGAATTGGTTCCTACACCAAAAAACTTGAACACATATCCAATATTTAATATCTAACAAAACATCAGCATGGTTAGAGTTACAATATCCATATAGACATCATAATGATCATATAAATCTAAATCATTTATTGATTTCACTTTTAACTATCTGTAAAAGTTAAATATAGGTTGTATAACAACTAACAATATGCTTAACAAATAACCATGTTAAAAAAATATGTTGAAAATTTTCAACATACTATCCTTGTAAAATGTGTATGATATGCAATCCCTATTGGACATCTCTAATACAAATGCAAGGGAGTCCTCAAGTGTCATTTGATATGCATATAATAATATTCTAGTTTCACATACTAAGAAATGTTTTATAAACAACACAAATATCTTCATTATCTTACTATAAGCCTTTATAAATGAGATAAGCCTTGATAACATATCAAATAATCAAGTTATATAAGAATAATCATAGTATTCACTGAAAACATAATCCACTAACTGTGGATACTTTCCATGGATTTTTCTTCAAACAATGATCATGTAAGAAATTTTCAATACACTTCAAAAACTTTAATCCTATACATATCATATATGATCAATTTTTCATTCCAAAAAATGAATACATAGTTCTATTTTTGTAATAAACTATCAAAAAATGAAGAAAACAATTGTATTTTAAAAAACACATATAATTTATTTTTGTGTATGTTTTTAGTTGTATCCACTTCAAACTCATCTAAGTTCATTATTAAAAAACAACTCTTCTTTCAACAGTATATAAAATAGAAAATATACTTTTTATTGAGAAGTAATTTATAAAACTATTATATTCACACTATGATTATTCTCATTATCATCATCATTATCTTGATTTTGATCTGATTTATTCCATTTCTGATTTTTGAAATTTGAACTTGTTTTTAAATTTACAATCCTCTTTCTTATGTCCAAATTTCCCACAGTTATGACATTTACCATCAAAACTAAACTTTTAAGTTTTCTAAGTTTCTTATCCTTTACTAGGAGGTTTAAAAGTTTATTTTTGATTCTTATTAATCCTAAAAGTTTTACCTTTTGATTTCTGAGTAAGAAGTGCATGTGTGGCATTTTATTTTGAATCAAAATTTGTCATAACCTACTCTTCCTGAACCAGGAGAGTACTAAGGGTTTTCAAATCTAGAATATCTTGTTCTGATTGATATTTTGAATTCAAAATTGAAATGAAATTTCTAAATTTTTCATGAATATTTAATTGGATAATAAAATAGAGAAATTTATCCTAAATCAAGTTACTACCACATCCATCTAACTATGACTTAATATTTTTTATTTTTGCTAAATAATTAATCACTTTTTCATCTCCCTTCATGGAGTTGTCATAAGCTCTAAAACCAATTTAATATTTTTTTATAAATATGTACCTTCGTGCATCAACTCCAATTGTGTCCAAGCTTCACTAGGACTCTCTAGATTTCCAATATGAAGCAGAAAGTCATCATGTAGGCTCCGCCAAGATAATAGACATCACCTCTTGTACTTTCTTTTGATATGTGGCGACATTATCAGCAGTTGCATGTCTTCTAGTAGGAGCTCTCTCTGTTCCATTTACAATTGCCCACAGTTTGCGAGCCATGAATTCTTCTTTTAATCGAATCTTCCAAATGTTGTAGTTTTTTCCATTCAACATCTGAGATTTATCAATTGAAAATTGATTAGACCCCATTTTTGCGTAAAATATAGATAAAGGAAATGATTAACAAACAAGGATTAAAATAAGAGTTTTATAGAAATTCCCCTGTCGTATTTTAATCTTGGTAATCGATCACAATCAATTTTATGCCACAAAAAGGAGGTCCTGTTAAATTAAATAGTCTATACATGAAAAAATTAGAATGATATAAAAAATTAAATTGAAATGTGAGTGAAAGTTTTTAAAAGTACGACGAAAAAAGCTTTTGTAACAAAACTATGGTGAAAAAATGTCATTGTAACGTAAAAAAAAAATGATAATTTTACTATTTTTACAAAAAGTTTAATAATTTATCTGTCTATATTTTGAAAAATAAATAAACAAATTGATTTAAGTATAATTTCTAAACTATATATATATATATATAATTGTGAATCTTGCTTCTTATATAGTCAAATTTATATGATGAGCCATATTATAACACAAATTTAACTCGGTGAGCCATATTATTAACACGACGATCCATTTATATCCTTAATTATTAATCAAGCCATATTAAACTGAATGCCAATGCCAATGCTAATGCAATGTTTATCACCATTGTGCACAAAACCCACGTCGAGCTGCTTTTAAACAAATTGTCCACAAAACCCGCGAAGGGATTTTAAAACAAAGGGGTGGTGTGACTTAAGTCACACCACCGATTACCATGTGGAAAGGCTTATAAATCCTTCTCCTAATCTTATGTTGTCCCTATGTGGGACTAAACCCTACACATAGGAAAACAGGGGGGGTCATGGGTAGAGGGGTCGAGGAAAGGGAGAGGCCAGTGGTACATGCGTGTTGTGCGCTGTGGAGGGATCACTGCATGATCAGTAGTTCTAGGGGGCATGTTTTAGGAGGAGACCGTATAAATGGGGCCACCTCCATTAAATTACATTTTTTTAATTATATTTCGTTTATATATGCTTAGGTTATATAGTGTATAGGTTAGTTTAATATAGGTTTTAAACTATATACATTTGATATATAGTTTATAAGTATGTATATATAAATGATAGTTTTATATAAACTTTATAATAACTATATATATATATATATGTATATATTTATGTGTGTGTAAACCATATATATAACATGTAAGTCTTAGGTTATATATATATATATAATATAATATTACTATGAGACAAGGGTTTATAACCAACTATACAAATACTTTGTATAGAATTTTTACAAATTATTTCTGAATATAAAGAAGGGTTTCACATTTCAAAATGTAAATTCGAAAATATTTAGGAGACAATGGCTTTTATCAACAATTGAAAAAATTAAAGACTTATTTCCTCAAATCTCTCATGTGCACTTGATTTTCACTTGGAATTTGTTACTTTGATTTCTTAAATTCCTACATACCATATAAAGTATACAAAATATTTCAAAAAAAATTAATAATCCTTACCTTAATTTGAGAGCCTCGTAATTCCAAATATGAGTTTTTACTTACTGTATAGAATCCAAGTAACTTCTACCTGTGCAACCAATGTCCAATGTAACCTCTTGAAAAGGAAATGGAGAGGGGTTTAAATAATATTAAAAACATTTTAAGTGCCTAAATTCCCAACAGTTGCACCTTTAGTTTAATAGGTTTAATTAAATTTAAAAATATCGCTTTGATACCATGTCAAGGCCGAGATATTAAATTAATATAAAAACAAATGTTTATACACATTATAAACATGAAATAAATAAAAAAAGTAAAGAACATTATAACACAGTGACATGGAATTTAACGTGGAAAACCCAAATGGGTAAAAAACCATGGAAGAATAATCCACTATAGAGAAATTTTTTACAACACCAGTCCAGTAACTCCTTCCTCACTTCTACTCCATGTACTTACCTGGAATCCATTGATTCACGTGATATTTTGAATATGACCTATAGCCATATTTAAATAACCCAAAGGGTTATAATCATATTAAGTGACGAGGCACACCTCCCCGATTTAATTAGTTGATTAAATAAATTAACCAACCCCTAATATAAAGTTTATAGTTAAATAGTATGAATATAATTTATTCTATATTATTTAAATATAAACTATATTATGATGCACTTAATAGTATAGTTATAACAGACTTCAATACTAGTCCTCAAAGGTAGTTTTAGTGAAAAATGGAATTTTGTCTCTAGAAACTAAAATAATCCTTGTATATCATCTGAAATGCCCTAGGAAATGTTCCTAGGATCCTCTCATGCTAGCCCGATCTTTTCATGGCCTACTTTTCACCCATACACCTCATTATTCTATAGAATCAGGTCTAAATGAGCTATTTTCAATAATGACTTGCACCTCATGACCATTATGATCACCTTATGATATTTTACATATCCTAGACATATATTTTTTGACTTGTGGGAAACCCAATCCAAGCACACCAAGCTTTTCCACACCTCCAGTGTACACCTACCTAGACTTACCAAGCTTTAAGCATCCTGAAACCATCTTGGAATCAACCTAAATCCTCTTTCTGAGCTCCAGTCATCAATGAGAAGGAACTACCAATCAACCTCCATGCCTCTGATTGAGATTCACTTCACCATTCACACATTCTCCATCAATTCCACTTGACATCAATGACAACACCAATGTTCAAGGTTCAACAATATCCCCCTTTGTCATTGATGGAAAAGAATCACACTAACATCTTCAGAGCATGTATATATAGTTTTTGATGAAAATATCTCCCCCTTTGACATCTTTGAAAAAGGTTTAGACATTCAACAACATGATCAATATGCAAATAATATTGATAAAGCATAATCTTACCTTAATAAGCCCCCCTTAGATTAGGCCTGCTACCTTGTCGGATTTGTTCACCAATCAACCTCAATTCTTCCCTTGAACCTATTATGTTAAAACTCACATTATTCACTTCTTTTCCGGTGATTTTATTTTATCTTCACACCGAGTTCCTTGGACTAGTAACTATCTCCCCTTGTGCATATGCATTCATGTTACATACACATGCTAATTTTCTAGTTCTTCAAATGATGATATACCTTAGGCTCATTAGAGTGACCATTTAAACTTAAGGATCCTAAAACTAACCTTCCTTTCATCACAATCAAGTTTCTTGACTGGTTTTAGTCTTGCATCCCTGATTAAAACATTTATTTTACTTTGACCTAACTTTGGCCACCCAAATCAACTCAATTGTTTCATAAAATTATCCCTTCTTACTCCCTCTGAGCTTGTTTTAAAGATTATGTATGGTACATGTATGATGAATTAACCTTTATATCATTATGGCTTGCTTTTTTCCTAACTCGTAACCGTTCTTGTGCAAAATATGTTTTATCATGTAAAAGAAGGGAGATAAAAATTGCCTCAAGCAATAAATCAATAAAAATCCTTAATTTTGACTGATTTATGAGCTCTAGACTTCATTGCTTATCTTCAGACTAAAAGGAGAAAAGCGAAGGATTGCTGAAAGAAGTGGAAGACTCTAAAAAAAGTGTAAGAATCCTAACAAAATTGCAATATTTTCTAGGGAAGCACGATAATATTTCTTTTATCCTCAAAATGTCAATTCAAAATCAATAGGTTCACTACTTTGACATTGTATATGTTAAAAAGATGATGCGGGAGCATAACTTGCAGAGACCATAACTTTTGATCCGACCGTTGGATCGTCCTGAAATTTTACAGGGTGGTAGATATACATTAGTACTATGTTGGGGTCAATTTTGCATTGCAAGGTTGTGCCATTTTGGCACGTTTTCGGGCCCGGATTCCTTCATCTAGTGGCCTAAAATTGGCTTGTAATGTTTTTTTCACTTTTGTCTAGGTCTTAGAACTTTAATAACTTTTGTTTGTGCTTGTTAGAATAAGTCCAAATTTCACGTGAGCCCTAATTTATGAAGGAATATTTGGCACGCAAAATTTGGGGTCCATCCAAGTTGTTTTTCTAGTAGGTAATTTTTGGCATTTTAGGGTTTCTTGGCATTTTAGGGTTTTTGGCATTTTAAGAGTAGACATGAAATAAAAGGAGGATGGTAATGATGTAATAGATCAGTGTGGATTCTAGATTGAGAAGTAAGCTATTTTGAAACTCCTGGGTTTTATTTGCAAATCTGTTTATGTGTGTTTTTGGAGGTATTTCAACCTCTTGCAGCTGGATTCACATCAATTGGTATCAGAGCAAGGATTTTGATCTTGCCGAAATAGTTAAGGTAACATATTACATTTTTCTGTGTAATTTTTTTTACCTCTATTTTATATGATCATGGCTAGACGCGGGAGGGGAGGTTATGCCCAGATGAATAGGCATATGTAGGAGCTACAGAGACAAGTTGTTGAGCTCACAGGAGAAGTCACCCGCCTTAGAAGGAGACATGCAAATGGGGATGCAGACCCAGATAGTGATATTGAAGAAGGACCTCCATTAGTGAATGAAGGAGGAGATGAAGAAGATAATGAGAGAGATGAAGAAACCTTAAATGAGAGACCATTTGAGGAGAGATTGATCTAGGCTTTAAAGGGAAAGGATGACGGCATCAAGATTACTGTTCCTGATTATGGTGGAGGGTTACGACCAGAGGAGTTGATTGACTGGTTAAATCACATGGAAAAATTCTTTGAGTGGAAAACCCTTTCAGAGGAGAAGAAGGTTAAGTTTTCATGCACTAAGTTGGCCGAACATGCATTGATCTGGTGGGATCACCTACAAAATGAAAGAAACAGGAATGGAAAGGGAAAGATTTGAAACTGGAATAAAATGGTAAAGAAGCTGAAAGAAAAATTTCTTCCTGTAGATTATGCTCAGACACTCTTTCAGAGATTCCAAAACCTAAGACAGAAGGATCTCAACATTGAGGAGTATACTAATGAATTTTACAAGTTGTCAATCAGGGTGGAACAGGGAGAGTCTGAAGAACAGAAGGCTACACAGTATATAAATGGGTTGAGTTACACCATACAAGATGAGCTGAGTATGCTCCGGATCCATAGCCTGGATGATGCTTATCAACTCACATTAAAGGCAGAAGAAAAGAACAAGAGGAATAATTTTAGAAGAGGAGTGAAGAGAGGTCCATCATCATCTCCAATGAGAGGCAGGGGTAGATTTGAATCTACAAAAGGTGAATCCTCTAACACAGAAGGGCATGAAGATTCTGGTCAAAGCCGTGGTAACTACCAAAGAGGTAGGGGTTTCAGAGGGGAAGAGGTTATAGTGGAGGACGGGGCTGGAATAGCCCCCAAAGACAATATACATGTTACAGATGTGGTGAAGAGGGGCACAGAGCTTTTGAGTGTCCACACTATCCTACACAAGATAGATGGCAAGGAGAACAACCACAATTAAATCTGGTTGAAGCTGAAGAGGAAGAAGAAATGGAGGTTGCTGCAGACTTGGGTGAAACCCTCATGATAAGGAGGATGATGATTGTCCCAAGGAAGGAGAAAGAACATGATGTTGTTGGTGTTGATTCATGGCTACGAACAAATATATTTTGAACAAGATGCACCTCCGGAGGAAAGGTATGTAAAATTATTATTGATGGTGGTAGTTGTGAAAATATGGTTTCAACTGTAATGGTTGATAAACTCAATCTGAAATGTGAGAAGCACCCATATCCCTATCGTATATCATGGTTCAAGAAAGGAAATGAGGTAACCATAGATAAAAGATGCCTTATAAATTTTTCAATTGGGAATACCTACAAGGATGAGGTGTGGTGTGATGTTATCCCAATGGATGCATGCCATATATTACTGGGTAGGCCTTGGCAATATGATAGAAAGGTTACACATGATGGAGGGAAAAATACATATACCTTTTGGAAGGATGGTGTAAAGGTGGTCTTGTTACCCTTCAAGGAAGAAGAGAAGAGTGAGGGATTATTGGCTACAAAAGAGTTTGTTACAGAAATGGAAGAAGCTGGATGGTGTTATGCACTAATGTCAAAGAAGGTGGAGATAGAAGATTTTAATATACCTGTTGCTGCAAAAAGGTACTAAAAGAATACAAAGATGTCATACCGGATGAGCTACCAGATGGGTTACCTCCAAAGTGAGATATTCAACACCATATTGATTTGATCCCAGGATCAGCCCTTCCAAACTAGGTAGCCTATCGGATGAGTCCAACACAGAGTGAAGAGTTGAACAGACAAGTGACAGATTTAATACAGAAAGGGTTAGTAAGAGAAAGCATGAGTCCCTATGCAACTCCAGTGCTATTGACTCCCAAGAAATATGGATACTGGAGAATGTGTGTAGACAGTAGAGCCATAAACAAGATCACAATCAAGTATCGGTTCCCAATTCCGTGATTAGATGATATGATGGATGTGCTAGCGGGAGCCTGATATTTTAGCAAGATTGACCTACGGAGTGGGTACTACCAGATCCGAATCCGTGAAGGGGATGAATGGAAAACTGCTTTCAAAACAAAAGATGGATTATACAAGTGGATGGTGATGCCATTTGGGTTATCTAATGCACCCAGTACATTCATGAGGTTGATGAACAAAGTACTCTAAGAATATAATGGTAAGTTTTTTGTTGTCTATTTTGATGATATTCTGATATTCAGTAAGACAGTGGAAGAACACTTATTGCATATGAAATTGGTGTTAGACTTATTACGTAAAGAGAGTCTATATGCAAACTTAAAGAAGTGTAGATTTATTCAGAAGAGTCTTGTTTTTTTGGGATTTTTCATATCAGAGGATGGAGTGAGGATGGATGAGGAAAAAGTAAAGGCAATTTTGGAATGGCCTATTCCAAGGAATGTGACAGAGGTTCATAGTTTTCATGGATTGGCAAATTTTTATAGGAAGTTCATCAAGAATTTCAGTAGCATTGCTGCACCCATAACAAAGTGTACAAAAGGGAGGGAGTTTGTATGGACCAAGGCAGCAACATATAGTTTTGAATTGTTGAAGAAGAAAGTGTCAGAAGCACCTGTTTTGGTATTGTCAGATTTTAGCAAGGTCTTTGAGGTTGACTGTGATGCCTCACATGTCAGGATTGGGGCTGTGCTGAGTCAAGAAGGACGACCTGTGGCATTCTTCAGTGAAAAGCTAAATGAAGTAAGGAGGAAATATTCTACTTATGATGTGGAATTTTATGCTATTGTTCAGGCATTAAGGAACTGGAGACATTACTTGGTAGCAAAGGAATTTGTGCTCTTCACTGACCATGAAGCCTTGAGGTACGTAAACACACAGAAGAAACTAAATAGTAGGCATGCAAAATGGGTTTCATTTTTGCAAGAATATACTTTTGTTTTAAAGCATAAGTCTGGTAAGCAGAATCAAGTTGTTGATGCCTTGAGTAGGCGTGTATCCCTTTTGACAACAATGGAAAATAAAGTACTAGGGTTTGAGGCAGTTAAGGAATTGTATGAAGGTGATCCAGATTTTGGTGATGTTGTGAGACAACTTAAGGAGCCTACAGTAGGTAGTGATTCTTTTGATTATTTGATGCAAGATGGTTATTTTTTTAGGGGGAAACAATTGTGCATCCCTATTGGTTCAATGAGAGAAAATATTATAAGAGAATTACATAGTGGGGGGTTGGCTGGACACTTTGGTATTAGTAAGACAATTTCTCTTGTTATAGAAAAGTATTATTGGCCAAAGGTAAAGAGGGACATAAGTAGGATTGTAGCAAGATGTAGAGTGTGTCAAATGGCTAAGGGCCATGCACAGAATACTGGGTTATATATGCCATTACCTATACCTACAGGGCCGTGGGTTGATCTGAGTATGGATTTCATGTTAGGGCTTCCTAACACACAGCGAGGGAATGATTCTATCTTTGTTGTAGTTGATAGATTCTCTAAAATGGCACATTTCATTTCTTGTAAAAAACTAATGATGCTTCCAGAATTACAGATTTGTTTTTTTCAAAAGTGGTTAGATTGCATGGAATTCCAAGAACGATCACTTCAGATCGGGACACGAAGTTTTTGAGTCACTTTTGGAGGACTCTGTGGAAGAAACTGGGACACAACTACAGTTCAGTAGTGCATATCACCCCCAGACTGATGGGCAAGATAGAAGTAGTGAACAGAAGCTTGGGAAATCTCCTACATTGTATAGTTGGAGAAAAGCCAAAACAATGGGACTTAGCTTTACCTCAAGCTGAGTTTTCCTATAACAACTCGGTAAACAGGTCAACAGGGAGGTCTCCTTTCTAGATCGTATATGGTAGGAATCCCAAGGGGGTCCTAGACCTAATTGTTCTACCTGGTGAAGATGAAACTAGTGATGATGTAGAAGCATTCGCAGAACACATTCTATAGTTGCAAGATGAAGTGAGGGAAAAGCTGAAAGTGAGTAATGCACAATATAAAATAGCTGCAGATGTCAGTAGGAGAGTAAGTGTATTTGAAGAAGGATATATGGTGATGGTTCATCTTAGAAAAGAGAGGTTTCCAAAGGGGACATATAATAAACTCAAGTATAAGAAGATTGGGCCATGTAGGATTCTGAAGAAAATGAGTGATAATGCCTACAAGGTGGAGCCACCTAAAAACTTTTCTATCTCACAAGTTTTTAATGTTTCTAACTTATATAAGTTCCCAAGTCATGATGAACATGTTGCAGAGGAGAAAGAAATAAACTGGAAGCAACAGATGCCGAAGAAGAAAAAGGAGAGGGTAATGCGTGTCTTGGACCAAAAGACAGTCACTACTAGACATGGGAGCTACAACAGATATTTGGTACAGTGGGAAGGTTTGCAGCAAGAAGAAAATACTTGGATTCCTGAGTGGGAGTTGAAGAAAATTGACAGTGCAAAATTAGATGAGTTCCATCAACAGAATTCGCAGGAGCTGAATTCTTTTCAACCAGGGGAGAATGATGCGGGAGCATAACTTGCAGAGACCATAACTTTTGATCTGACCGTTGGATCATCCTGAAATTTTACAGGGTGGTAGATATACATTAGTACTATGCTGGGGTCAACTTTTTGCAATTTCAAGGTTGTGCCCATTTTGGCACGTTTTTGGGCCCGGATTCCTTCATCTAGTGGCCTAAAATTGGCTTGTAATGTTTTTTTCGCTTTTGTCTAGGTCTTAGAACTTTAATAACTTTTGTTGTGCTTGTTAGAATAAGTCCAAATTTTGTGTGAGCCCTAATTTATGAAGGCATATTTGGCACAAAAATTTGGGGTCCATCCGAGTTGTTTTGCTAGTAGGTAATTTTTGGCATTTTAGGGTTTCTTGGCATTTTAGGGTTTTTAGAGTAGACATGAAATAAAAGGAGGATGGTAATGATGTAATAGATCAGTGTGGATTCCAGAATGAGAATTAAGCTATTTTGAAACTCCTGGGTTTTATTTACAAATCTGTTTATGTGTGTTTTTGGAGGTATTTCAACCTCTTGCAGTTGGATTCACATCAAAGGATGAGATAAAAGTTAGAAGCCAAAAACAAATAAATTGATTCCTAAATCTACTCTATTCAACAATAGCTCAGATAGAGCAATGGATTGAATGTGTGAGAGAGATCATACATGCACTTACGTACAATATTGCATAGCTCCTCCTTTCATGTGGTGGATTTTCTCTTGGATTTATTGTTGGATGCTTCAAATTTTAGAGACACTTGAGGAACACCTCCCCATGATTTTCCTTTGATGTATTAATGAGGTATGAAGGATTGGATTGAATGAATGATAGAGTGATGATTGAGTATGAATTTATAGAGCGGATACATAAAAGAGTAGTGTTTTGTTATGGATTTGTAATATGTTTCAAGATTCTCTAAACTATCTCACATGGAGGATAAGAGCTAAATTTATAGTTAATGGGTGGAGGATTCGGTGGCTAGGATGAAGCCATGTTGGATTTAGATAAAGGGTGGAGAGTGCATGTTATGGTGGAGGATTCTAGAGTTTGAAAGAAGATTCAATGGAGGGTGAGAAGTTTATTTGAATTTTTAAATGGAGGGAAGTTTATAGAGGCTTATAGAAATAGAAGCCTTTAGATTTAGAGGTGTGAGGATGTGATTTTATTAGGTTAAATAAATATTATTAGGGATGTGATTTGATGGAAAGGCTAGGTGTAGGGTAGGTGGTAGGTGAGATGTATGAATATTAAATTCCTATAAAATGTTGATGGGGATTATAATAAGATAATACGATATAATAATGGATTAAAATATTAATGATGAAAATCGGATATTGGATAAATAAAAAGGATTAAAGATGAAATGTTAGGATAAATGATAAATAATGATAAGGGGGGAAATAATAAAAAATGGATTAAATAATAATAATTAATCTTGTGATTAATTATAAGATGGAAGATGTTAGGATACTTATGGGATAAATTTAGTTGAAACTAAGCATGTTGACATTTTATATGTCTGCATTTTGCCCCTCTTTGAATGGTTATTATGTAGAAATGATTGTTTAAAGAAAAATAAGATAATATGATGGTGATATGATGCCCCCTCGAGTGGTTATGTGGGAAGGAACAAGCTGGGGTAACAAATCAAAAGGAGGAGAGGCCCAAGTTTGTAGATGAGAGAGGATGAGAAGATTTGAGGATGTAGAGGATTAGGATTAGAGGATTAGAAGATAGGAGCACTAGAGGAACAAGAGATTAGAAGAATATGAGAGGGGATTAAAAGATTAGAGGATGTATGACAAGGGTGAAGATTCAAGATTTTGGATTATAGGATGTCCCAGTCAATGTTTTATGGCAATGGGGGAAGATTGAGGATTTGGATTTGAGGATGCTAGATTTGAAGACGCCTCAGTCAAGGGATGAGGATTTTTTATGTTGGATTTAAATATGTTGAATATGGATTTGAAGATGTTGAATATGGATTTGAAGATATTATATTTTAGGATGATTGATTTAATTTAAAGGATTAGAAGATTGAGGATATTTCTATGCGAGAATGAGGATTAGTTTTGGATCTAAGATACCCCGGTCAGGGGGTTAGGATTTTGGATGTTGTATGCGAGAGCATAAGATGTATATGTGTAGATCGATAGATTAATGAAAGGATTTATTGGATAATAGGATGATGAGGTTATATATTTATTTAGATGAGGATGAGGATTATGTGTGGTGATGATAAGGGGGTGTGATACCATAAAGTGCCCACTATTATCATCATTAGCAACTATGATTGATGTGGCATAAAGAAATATGCACCAAGGTATAAATACCATGATGACTGAGTTGCCAAATTCCCTTTTCCTCATATCATTGGACAAATTAATATAAAAATATGGTCCTCATATCATTGGATCATGCATAAAATTTTTTTTAAAAGTGGCCTCATATAATTGGCCAAAATGTAAATGCAGACAAGTAAGTAAACACACACATTACATTTCTATTTTCTTTTTATTGTTTTTTAAATGTTTGGATGTTTAATTTTTGGAATTTTGGATTTGAAGATGTTTACATTATTTTATTTAGATTTTGGATGTTTGGATTTATGAAGTTTAGATTATTTGATTTTTGATTTTGGATGTTTGGATTTGGGATGTTTAGATTATTTAATGTTGGATGTTGAGATTTTGTATTTGGGAGTTTTAGATTATTGGATGTTGGATGTTGGGATTTTGGATTTGGGATGGGGGATGCAAATTACTCATATAAGTCCCAAATCATTTTTGGGTTAGGAGGAAAGGGAAGGATTGAGGGAAATTGGATAGGTTGGATTTGATAGGTTAGGATTAGATTGGATGTGGGATGAGAGATAAATAGATAGTATGAGGGATGTGGTATATGGTAAGATGGGAGATATGGAAGATGATAATATATGCTCCCAGATATAGGGGGTGGATTGAGAGATAGATGTGGTGTGCCCCAAAGTTTAAAGTGGGGTGACCGTTGTGGATAGATGAATGAATTCAATTTTCCCTCAGGTGTAGGGCAGGATGGGAATTCAAGGGCATTTAAAATGGATGATGCCCCTAGTAGATGGTAGTAAGGCTTCCCCCAGTCATGATGATGACAGTTGAAAAAGGACAGGAGGAGGATTGGATGAAAAGGAAATGATCATCATCTTTCCACATATGTTAGATCCTAAGGGAAAAAGGATGTGCATGTGTTGGATGGAAGTAAAACAACATTAGTGATGGAAAAAAAATATGATCCTAACGACACATTTTGTAAGGAAAGAATCAGACCAAAAAAAAGTGTGACCGAGGTTTAAACAATACATGGAAACATGTGATCCCTATGTATCAACGATATCAAAGTGTATGCAATTATGATGGTTAATTACTACTTGAAGTGAAGACTTAATATTTATTATGTTAAGAAAAACTAGTCGATGTATAGGGAGTGATTAAGTCAAATAGGTGGATGGAGGTGAATAGAAGGATAAGCCATGAATTTCTCCACTATCAGCTAGGCATCCATAGCCCTGGTATATTTGTTGGAAACACCCCTAGAGAGAGTCTTGAGGTGGATTTTATTTTATATTTTTAATTTTGATATGATTTTTCCTTTTTGATTTTTTGATTTTTTGCATAAAGAGGTCCACTTTCTCAATAACTCTCAAGGGGTTAAGAATCATTAGTGGCTTGATGGGAAGATGGAAATGAGTGTAGCGATGACATTAGCTAGAGTTTCAAAATATACACCCAAGGGTCTTCACCATAAATTGATTAAGTGTGTTAAAGTGTGTCGATCTCTAGGAGGAAATTAGTAATGGGATGTTGGAGGTAATGATAGGCTAAGGTCACACCATTATAGTAGGTACTATTGGCTTACAATATGTGTGAGAAATATAATCAAGTGTTCAATTGAATAGAATAGAAGATGATATGAATGAATGTGATGACAAGAAGGGATTAGATGTGAATGGATTTGGATGTTGGATGGAGGGAGGATGGGTGGTAAGGAAAGAACATTCATGCGTAGGTGAAAAATCATGTGTTCAATTAAGTTTTAGATGGTTAGTATTTGTAGGGGGGTTAAATGATTTTTGAGTGGGCTGAGTGGTAGAAATGGGTTGTGGACTAGTGAGAAATATGTTCTTAGTGTCAGGCTTATACTCTAAGCCTAAATGACCTAGACTTTGATGAAGGGAGATAGGTTCGTGAATGCCTTGTTCATGGATGCCCAAGCATTTTCCTCAATGTTTCATATTACTGAACATCTATTTGGCTATAGGGTATGAAATGGATGGAGAATATGATGCCATGTCATCATCATGAGATTGGGGGGTTGTAATTTTATCTTCCACTGAGAAGCTAAATTTAGCAAAGGATGGGAGGTGAGATTTGTTTTTGTTTTTGGTTGGTGAGGGATATTTGTATATAAGATGAGATTCATATTATTGAAGATATGTTGATGTTGAGTGGGATTTGGATGGTGGTCGATCATTAGGGAGAGGATTGGGATGGAAAGGTGGTGGATAGAGATGTACAAGGATAAGAATTCCTTAGTTAATGATATTTTGCACATAAGACCTAAATTGCATGTAACGATTGGTTTAATGTCCATGGGTATGATGGAAGTCACAATAGTAATGTTCCTGATACCAAGATGGTTTTGGATGGTTTTTAATATGTGATTTGATGGGGGGATGGATGATCATGTTGCTGGTTTTTAGATGATGGAAGATGTTCATCAAATATTCTCCTAAAGGAGTGAAGTGTCTTGGGTTAAATAATTTGGAGGGAGTAGGATTTCTAGGGATTAGGTGTTTTATGATATGTTCCGTCTGATTTGGATTTGATTAGTGTGGTTTATAAGATAAATAGGATGGATTATTCCTAGGGGATAAAGTGGATGGTTTGGGCTTGGAGGCCGAAGTAGATTTAGTTGATTTTGGATTGGGTGAAGTATTTGGTTTTGAGGTGGATAGTTTTGGCTTAGGATCATAATGTTTGGGATTAGTATATTTAGATGAAGGAGATGGTGTAGATTTAGTTGAAGGGGATGGGTGTGATATGGGGGTCATATTAGGTTTGGGTGATGTTGGGGATGAAGGATATTTGGGAGATGGGTGTGGTACAATAACCACATTAGATTTGGTCGATTTACGGATGAATTAGATTGTGGAATAGGAGCTTCATTAGATTAGGTAGGAGATTTGAGAGTAATGGGATTGGATTTGTTAGGTGTAGGGGTTGGTGACTTAGGAGTAACGTTAGATGTTTTAGGATTGGGGGATGCTAGATTTGACGTAGGATTATAGGATAGGATAGTACTAGATTTAGGTGATGAAGGAGTTAAGATAGGATAAGATGTGGATGAAGAGGATGAAGGTGACGTAGGAGCTGAATTAGATGGTTTAGGATCGAGGGTAGAATGAGATAAGGGTGACTTAGGATTCATGGTGGATGAAATAATTTTGATAGGATTGGGCTTAGGTGATGGACGGGTGGAATACATTTATGGGATAAATTTGATGGTGGATTAGGGATTGTGGGAGAATCTAGGAGAAATTACATAGGATTACTTTGGGATGATGTAGATGATGAGGATGGGGGACTGAGATGAGATGTAGGGGGTGATGATTTTGGATGAATTTATTGGGGTTATGATGGATATGTGAATGAAACTCGATGATAGGATTTAGGATGATTGGTTTTAGGAGTTGAGGTGTTAGATGATGGTAAATTATTTGCATGAGTTTTTATGGTAGGAAGATATGGATAATGATGATGGATAATGGATTTATAGGTTAGGTTTTGGGATGGTTGTGTTGGTTTCAGATGGATGCCTAGATTAGCAAGGGCATAAAGAAGGTCATCTTGGGCTAGGTCAAATTCATTGTAATTGGCTTGTGGGGATAATGGTTTATTTTGATTAGGTCGGGTGTGGTTTGATATGATTCAGGTTCCTCAAACATTAATTTCATGGGGTGCTGGGTAGGGGCATTAAGAAGGGGAGATTTTGGATGGGGTTGGTTGGGAGATGATGGTTTAGGATGTGATTGATTGATTGAATATTAAAGATAAGATATTTTTTACTAAGTTGTTTCATGGTTTTTAGGATGCTAGGATCGATATGGGATGGTTGATTTGGATGATGAGGAAAGGGTTGGTTAAGGTAGGATGTGAGGTTTGAGATTTGTTTGTTAATGTGTTGGATAGTGCATGAGACTTCATGGTCAAAGTGAGATGGTTGAATTTTATGGGTGGGGGACAATGGGATAGCTTGGTTGATGAATTTAGAAAAGAGGTAAGGGTTTGGATGTTATTTGGAGAGGATGGGGATTGAGGGTCAAAGGCCATGGTTGGATAGGATGTGTGGGAAATTAGATTTGAATTAGGATTTTTGATTAAGGATGGTGACAGGATTAGGATAGGGATTGTGTGATTAAGGATGGAACTATGATAATATTTGATTGATTAAAATGTTAAATTAATGGGATGGTTTAAGGGTGTTCATAAAAACATAACAAACATGTGACACACACCCTAACTAGTCAAGTGGCATTGCAATTAAGCTATATCCTGATTTCAATACCACACACTGATGGTGATGCCACATAATGTATCTCCACCTATGTGTCGATGTAGGTTCGGATAGCGAGTGATCTTAAGTATTGCATACTCCTTACACTATAGCTTAATATGCGGCCAAATGGTTTCATAGTCTAGGATGCACAATCTCACCAGGGGAGTCCCCGATATACGTCACGGTATGTGTGGCTCAAGTCCGTGTTTCACAGATGTTTTCTAAGTCCTTGTTATTTGGAAATGGAATCCCCTCACTTCATGCATCTCTTAAAACAAGTAAGAACTTAGCCAATAACGAAAATTGTCTAAGAATTTGTATACCCCATTGGGACACGAGGTGTGTCTACATGCATGGAGATAAAGCCCATGGTCACAAGACCCTTAGAAATGTGGTAAGTGTGTGGATTTCATTTCCACATCACATTACCCCCTAAAAAAGAAAAATGGAGGGAATACAAACCACATTTGATCCTCAATATTGTCCTAGGATGCAAGAGGAGAGCGTACATGGTATTGTCTTCGGATTTAAAATAAGCAACAACATGAATTACAAAAAATACAATAAATACACACAAAATAATGAAAATAAAAAATTATATGATGGGGGCCTTAAAAAATGGGACCTGTAAGACAAAATATTAGTATTTTTTTTCAAACCCCAATGTTCTTAGACCATTCAAGATGCAAGAAAAAGGTTAGTAGTGTTGATTTAATCAATATCATGCAACCAAAGATGTTAGCTAAATATTAATCAAATATTAAAACTGACAAAGTTTCCCCTTCTTCCTATGATATTCTAACAAAAATAGAATGTAAGAAGCTGAAAAAAACCACCAAAATGAAAAAAGTATGGTTATTTAGTTAATATCAATGCAAAAATTATTGTCAGAGTAAATGCATTGTTTCAAAGCAAATGTGTTGTTCAAGAGAAAATTCATTGTTGACATGTCAAATGTGCTAATAAAGCTACAAATTTGTTTTTGGTAGGTCAAATGTGCTGATACAAATGTCAGTTATGAAAATTTGACATTTTAAGGTACAAATCTCAATGAAAATTTTCTAAATTTGAACATCTTTTTTTTAGTATGGAATGCTACTAAAAACAATCAAAAAATTTAGGGCTAAGCCCCATGGTTGGCACCGCAATGTATATGTTAAAAAAATTAGATAAAATTTAGAACCAAAAAAAAAAGAAATTGATTCCTAAATATAATCTATTCAACAATACCTCAGATAGAGCAATGGATTGAAAGGGGGAGTGAGATTAGACCTGAAATTACTTACAAGATTGCATAACTCCTCCTTTCATGTGGTGGATTTTCTCTTGGATTACTTGTCGGATGCTTCTGATTTTGGAGACACTTGGGTAGCACCTCCCCTTGATTTTTCCTTTGATTTATTTATGAGGGATGAAGGATTGGATTGAAGGAATGATAGAGTATGTTTTAGGATGAATTAATATAGTGGATGGATAAAAGAGTAGAGTTTTTCTATGGATTTTTAGTATGTTTCAAGATTCTCTTCCATGAGAGCTCAATTTATAGTTAATGGGTGGAGGATTCATTGGATAGGATGAATCCATATTGGATTTGGATCAAGGGTGGAGAGTGCATGTGAGGGTGGAGTATTATAGAGTTGGAGGATTCTAGAATTTGAAATAAGATTCAATGGAGGGTGAGGGGCTTATTTTAATTTTTAAATGGAGGGAAGTTTAGATAGGCTTCTAGAAATAGAAGTCTCTAGATTTAGAGGTGTGAGGATGTGATTAGATTAGGTAAAATAAATATGATTAGGGATGTGATTCTGTGGAAAGGTTAGGTATAGGGTAGGTCGTAGGTGAGATGAAGGACTATAAAATTACTATAAAATGTTAATGGGGATTAAAATAAGATAATATGATATAAGAATGGATTTAAATATTAATTATGAAAATGGGATATTGGATAAATAAAAAAGGATTAAAGATGAAATGTTAGAATAAATGCTAAATAATGATAAAGAGGGGAATGTGATAAATATGATAAAATGGATTAAATAATAATAATTAATCCTACGATTAATTATTATATGGATGATGTTAGGATATTTACATGATAGATTAAGTTGTAGCTAATCATGTCAACATTTTATATGCCTATAAACATCCAACTATCAAAGCCACTCATATATTTGGAGAATGAAAGGATTTTTTAGATTGTGAAGGAGAATTTTTCATTGCAACACATGGCGGTCTAGCACCGAAGAAATGAAATTAAATCATGACTAAGAGTAGGAAACTCTCCCCCATTTTGAAAGAGAATTCTAAATGTAACTTTTAAATTGAATAATTCACAATTGCTTTGTAATAGGATAGTTGTAATGACATCCATTTTTTAATTAATAGAGTTGGATCCATATCTAAGTTTAAATATGAATTTGTATTCAATAAATCTTCCATTAATGAAGAAGTTAGGTTTGTATTCATGAGAGTTTGAATGCTTCAAAATTATCATAGTTTATAAACAAAAGTTTGTTGTAAACCTAGAAGTAGTTAGTCAATTTATCAATATATAAAAGATATTATGAGTTAATAGAAGTGGACATGTTGAATACTTGTGTTGATCATTATTGATTAGTTTCACACAAAATCTAATAGGGATAATAAGGTCCACTCTCACCCAAGGAGGATGAGCTATTAGTTATTTTCATTTTCTTCATTATGTATTTAAATAAATTATATAACTATTTAAATATGTATATTTGTTTAAAGTTCATCTAGATTTGTTGTGTGTTCAAATTAATGATTTATGGTAGTTATAGTATTTTAGTATTTTTTCATTCTTGAAAGTATTCAAATGAAATTTAAACTTAGTTTAGTAGGAATATTGACAAGATATTTCATGACGTTAACTATTGTAGAAATCCTTGAATGCCACCCTATATTTGATATAATTAAACAAAATTGGAGGATACAACAACCTTCACCACTTTTTAACACTGTTACCAAGGACATGTTTCAAGTGGTATTCATTGAGCTAGGATGATGTGAGAGTTTTTTTGTAAGTTTCAATGAATAGTTATGATTCCTTACTTCCTTTAACAATCTAAGAACTTATATGTGACAACAGGTAGATCTTGCGAGTTCTTTGAAGTAAGTGGAACTGAGAATTTACCACAATCTCTTAGTTTTGGGGAAATATTGATCTAAAAATTCCTTTATCATCTCTTTATTTGAATTTAGGATATTAACAAATGTTTTCAAATTCATGCACATGCTCAAAGATTCAAAAATAAAATTCGTTAAATGAAATCCACCTAGACACAAACCATAGGTTCAACAATTGAGTTTGTACCACAAGAACAAATGGAAAGAGTATAAAAGAATCCCCTCTATAGGTATGAACATTCACCTACCCCATTGTGATAAATGATGAAGAACACTCCGATGAAGAATATTTCCCCATCAAAATTTTCTACCTTTAGGGGAATAGCTTGAGATGACCCTGATCAGTTCTTATTTGAGTTTGAATTCCTTTTTCAAACTTATGAGTATACTACTGAAAACGAAAAGATAAAATTGTTTCATTCAACCCTCAAAGACTCATTCATGTGTTGGCTTATAGGATTGCCTCATAAACCCATTCGTAACTAGGTTGAAATGGAAATAAAATTTCTATACAAATATTGAGATTATTACAAGATTCAACACTAGAAAGAGGAAGTTTTTAGGATGACCCAAAAGGAATATGAAATCCTTGAGGATTATGTTGTTAGATACCTCTTTGTATATACATGATGTGGTAATGGACTAGATGAAGCATTGAGAATGAATACATTTATAAGAAGATTGGATGATGAGTCTATAAATACTATAAATTTCATGGGTAGAGGAGATGTAAACAAACTAGGACTTAAAGATATTGTTGATCTCTATAAAAACTATTCAAGGACTAAACAAGGATTTCAAAAGAACAAATAAAGGTAAAAAAGTAGTGAAGTGAGCCAACTAAAAGAGTTTAATAACCTCAAAATATACATCCTACTGCATTTAAATACTTCTTTGGATAATATGCAAGAAAATTTGAAGGCTTCCTAACCTTTATCAATTTATTTCCCTAGGTATAGAGATAAACACGCACTTAAGGATTATGTTATGGATAAGGTAGATATATGTGGTGTCTGTGATATAAACCACTCCAATAGACAATAAAACCTTCTCTCATCTATTAAATATCACATATAGAAATGAAACCACCATGAAACATAATTGAATTATTTAGGTCAAATCCAAGGTGGTAGTTTCCCCTAAAACAAATATTTTGGTTCCTAAGAATCAATGGCCCACAAATCAATGGAATGCACATTGGCCTATTCCAAAATCTTGGGGTCAATACATCCCTCAAGAATGGATTAATTACCATTGGAAAATTAATATCAACATCCATGGATGACTCAACAATATCAACAATTATGGCCACCCCAACAAAACTATAACCAACAAGGTTATCAACAACCCTTCCAAAGCCAAAGGCATAATCAAAATGTGAAAAAATAACAAGAAGCCCTTATCCCTAGACCTTCCCATTATAACCATCCACCTCAATTAGATTAGGTGACCAACGACACTACTTAACCTATGGCCAATAAAAAAATTGAAACAAAGAACACCTGTATATACCACAAAATTAAAAAACTCTACCAACATAAATGGCATTAGTTATGCTAATGTCAAACTTAACTCAAGAAATATTCTTCCACATCCTCTTTCACCAGTCATTGAGGAAATATCTAGAGAAAAAGAATAATTGGAAGATACTATTCCTAAAACCCCTCTACAAAATGAACATGCCAAAACCTCTTATTTACCAACTATACTATTTTCAAAACAATTGAGATAAAAATAAGAAAATCAACATCATCATAAGATTTCTAAATATGAGCTCATACGATAAATTTAACACCTTATTATTGGAATCCATCCTATACAAGAAATTAAGGAAGTTCCCAATAGTAATAAGACTATTAGAGAACTATGAATTAAAAATCTAGGAAGGAAAAAATAGTATCCTAAAATTATCTAAGGGGATGGGGATTTGGTTGAAATTTTAGTAAGGAATATTCTTCCTCGAAATTATGGAGACCTATGAGGTCTTTTATTTATTGTTTCTATTGGGAATATCAGTATACCTAAAAATTTTATAGCCCTAGGAGCTATGATTAGTTTCATGACTATTGATATGTTATCATCTTTTTCAATAACCAATATGCAATCAACTACTGTATTCTTTCAAATGGATGGCCAGACCATTGTAAAACTAAAAGGGATTATAAAAATATGTTGCATTGACAATATAATCTTGGGAATGCCCTATAAAATTATAAATATTAAACTCTCTGAATCAAAATAAATGTTATCCTAAACTCAAGGTCTTGGGCTATTGGTGAGTTACAAGTAGTTTGTAATCATCAACCTAAGTTCCATTCTTATTGAGTTCATTAGACGCTTTCAATATGTGGTCATGGGAAACCTTGAGGTTGGGGTAAAACTCATCCATATGGACCAAGTGGAACAAAATGGGGCACTCCGAATATGGATCACTCAGTGGACATTAAGGAACCAAGCCCAACCCCATGTCCCACTTAAAGATATTTCTCGTCTAACCACTCTAGTTCATAGCTATGGTATATTACAAATATTTAACAACAAAATTTTAAACAGAAGGCCTTGGGTTAATAGTGAGTTAAAATTAGTTTGTAATAATCAACCGAAGCTCCATTCTCATTAATTTCATTGGATGATTTTAATCGGTGGCCATGGGGACCCCTTTTGGTAGGGGTCAAAATTATCCATATGGACCAAGCAGAACATGGCGAGGTGCTCTGAATGTAGATCACTCGGTATACATTAAGGAACCAAACCTACCCCCATGTCCCACTTAGAGAAAGTACTCCACCAACCACTCCAGTTCATAGCTTTGGTATATTAAAAACATTTAACACAAAATTTAGAAAAAAAAATTCTTATCGGTCACATCTTCTTCTTCAAATCTTTTGGGTTCTTTTTTTGTTGTTTATCCTACTTTGCTCAATGATCTTGGGTACTCCTACAATTTGATTGTCCTATTTGACGTCATGGGTGTGGTTCATGAAATCCTCCTTAATACAGAGGACATATCGATCATCTACATTAAGCACAGGAAAATTGATGCATCCATCCACCTTCTTTCAAAGCGTGCCCTTATTTGTATATTTATTGGATTCTAGCCTAAAGCTCTTAATCTCCTTAACTGGATGAAAAAAATGGGAAGTATCCTCTTCTAATCAGGTAAAAATTATTCTATAAAGTTTTTTCTAGGTTTCTTTCAATATTTCTTTGACTCAGGATGATGCTTTTTGCTTTGGTCCTTGGTTCATGTGACGAGTTTGGTTGTTCATGAAACCTTAGATGGAAAACTCCAAACCATGCCTTGATAACATGAATAAGGTCCATGTTTTGACACGACTATATGGGATAGCCATGGAGCTCTGGAATGAAATTAGCTTCATTCAAGTGGGAAATTATCTTGGATATTACATCTACACTACTAAACCTACAAAATTAGGGGTGCTCACGGCTATCTATGTCAAGGTTTGCATAAATATATATATATATATATATATATATATATATATATATATCTCACAACTATTACCTAGCTATATATTCTTCAAATATGAAACCAGAGAATGGTCACAATATCTATATTATGATAATTTCCCATTTTGGTGCATAAAATACCACAAGTATGGAAATTTTGTTTGAAAATGCTTGGATCTAAAAAATATGATGATCAAGATAAACAAGGATTTCTCAAACCTAAAAATAAAAAGAAGCCCTCCATGAATAAATTTTAGAATAAGGAGGTGCACACTAGAAAAAATTATGATTGATCAAACTAAATCCTAATGAAAAAAGGGTTTGAAACCCTTGAAAATATACAGGTTACTCTAAACCATCAGGAGCATGATCACAAGCCCTCAAATCATAAACATGATGTGGACGAACCTGAAGATGGATAAATTCATGAATTAGATGAGGATACGAAAGATGACCTCGGAGTAGATGATACCTCTTTAGATAGTCTCATTTCTCTCCTAAACAATCAAGAAAAATAAAAATTAGAATAAACAAACAATGTACTCATGTTAATCAAAGTGGGAAAAAACAATCCTGAAAGACCTCCATTTTCCAACTCTTGTAATTTTTAAACTCAAATCAATATCAGGAAAGGTATTCAAAAAAATATATCTGATATGTTACACAAACAAATTGGATTAGAGAAAAAAACCAGTCCTCGTAAGAACTAGGGCATGAATAAAAAGGGAAAAAGAAAGATGGGACATCTCAAAAGAATGGGAAAAAATATATAATTCATCTTCAAACCCATAGTAGAAGCAAGGTCAAACCCCCTCAATGATAATTACGTCTTAGAATCTGTGAGGGCTCAATGCCCCACACAAACATAGGTTGTTAAAGCTCTGCATTGACAAGGCAAAACCAGACATCCTTCTTCTTCAAGAAACCAAAATGGATTCATACTCTCTCTCCTTAATTATTAACCAAGTCTGGAAAAAGAGTATATTTTTTATAAAAAATGCCACTAGGTCCTTAGGTGGGCTTGTTATGATATGGAACCCCCTCAAAATATCTGGTACCTTAATTGATGACTATATCAACTGACATTTTTTTGAATTTCGAACCACCGACACAAATCAGTTTTTTATTCGTGCCAATGTGTATGGCTCAAGAAACAATACTGACAGAGAATTATTTTGGATGTCACTAAAAATTCTAAAATCCATCCACCCAGAGGATAAGTAGATCTTTGGAGGTGATTTCAGCACAATCATATACCCCTTGGAAACAGTTGGTGGATCTGGAAACATTTCCAATTTTTCATTGAAATTTTATAAATTCATTGAAGAAAATGAATTTGTAGGCATTCCCCTCAAGAACGACCAATACACATGGTCCAATAGAAGGATTGGAAAAAAAAATTGGTGGAAAGGCTTGATAGATTCATCATTATTGAAACTTGGATTCAACAACAATCGTTAATTGAATCTGAAATTACATGGGCAGTTGTCTTAGATCACTAGCCTATTTTAATGACAATGTCACCCTCATCCCTTCTGATAAGGATCCATTTTAAATTTGAGATAATGTGGCAGAAAAACTTAAAAGGGTAAAAAAGAACATGAAGGAATTGAACAAACAAACTTTTTGAAATATATTTGAAAATAAATATGAGTTACAATGTCATATCCTCAAAATTGAAAAATAAATACAGGAAAAGGGTCTTACTAAAGAAGTAAAAGAATAAAAGGGTCTCTTAATTGATGATATTAACCTTGTTCTTAGTAAATAATAAATCCACTGGAAACAAAAATCCAAAAACATTCTCGTTATGTGAAGGTGACATAAACACTGGATTCTTTCATAAAAATACTATAATGAGAAGAAAATTTAACAGATTCTCCAAAATCACTCTACTTTCAGGAGTATCTACCTCTGACAACAAGCTAATCTCCAAATAAAATGAAATATTTTTCAATGATTTGTTGACTGATTCTAGTAAGAATAAATATAATCCCAAAAACTAGACTCTTATTCAAATTCCATCTCTCATTTCTCATGAGAGAATTGAAAATATCAATGGGTCCATCTCTTAAGAGGAATTCAAAATTGTTGTTTTCTCTTTTAAACCCAACAAAGCCTCTGGGACAAATGGATTCCCTATTGGATTCTATCAAATTTATTGGGACATTGTTAGTAAATATGTTGTCAAAGCTATTAAGGAATATGGCCCATCAAGGATATTCTTAAACAACTTAACTCCACTTTAATTTCTCTAATTTACAAATTAGATAAATATGATTATTTCAATGCTTACAGAAAAATATCTCTTTGCAATGTTTCCTACAAGAACATTTCCAAAGTTATTGATAATAGACTTAAAAACCTCCTTCCTAAAATTATCTCTCCTGAGTAAGGTGGATTTATGGCCTACAAGAAAATATTAAATGGTATAGTGATAGATGATGAGATTATTCACTCTTCCAAACATATAAAAACAAGGAAGCATGCTAATTAAATTGGACATGACCAAAGCATTTGACAGAGTCAATTGACCTTTCATCATAATTTTTTTGGAAATTTTGCATTTAGTCAAGATTGGAGGAAATTGATCTTTAATTACACCAACAGGACTAAATTATCAGTTCTCATAAATTATAAACCTACATGATTCTTCATCTCCACCAGAGGCCTAAGACAAGGTGACCCACTCTCACCATTTCTGTTCATTATTATGGATAACTCTTTAAGTAGATGGTTAAATGGTATTTTAGTTTCCAATGATGCTCCTAATATCACCCATATAATTTTTTTTATGAAAGTGGTCTTGTTGGGAAAGATACCATTGGTGAGGCTCAAATATTTAAACATGTTCTTGATCTCTATGAAAAAGCCTCGAATCAATAAGTAAATAAATGAAAATCCAAGATTTTCTTCTTCAACACAAATAGATATTCTCTAACTCTAATATGCAGGATTTTAGACATCAACCTTAGTTCCTTTCCATGTTTTTATCTTAGAATCCCACTTTTTAAAGGTAGAAACTCTATGGATTTATGGAAAAATAACATTGAGAAAATCCCAAGGAAATTGGACAATTGTAAAGGTAAGTGGTTATCTTTTGCTGGAAGAATTCAAATAATATCTTCTTGTGTTCAATTTTTTCCTATTTATATGATTTTTTTTCTTCTTATCCCACATAATGTGGAAGAACATATTAATTCAATTCAAACCAAATTTTTTTAGGGTATATTGAATGAGGGAAAAAAGGAAAATAATTCCTCAGGTAAATGGGAAAATATGTCTTCCAAAAGAAAGTGGTCACCTATGATTTAGAAGCAACAAGCATATGAATTAGGAAGTTGGGGATAAATTATATTGGAGGCTTTACTATGAGCCTCATTCACTATGGTGCATCATTATAAGAAAGAAATACTTAGACAACATGCTCACTAAATGGATCTTCACTATTCAGGAAGACTTTGTTGGTTCTCATATCTAGAATTTCATGACTAAGGCTTTATCCATTCTCAAACCACACTTGAGATGGAATTTTGGCAAACGCTCAAAATTAAAAAAAATGAATGAAGCTTGGATTATCATTTCCCCAATGAATACTCATAGCCTAAGAAAATTAAAATAATAGTGTGAGGGAAGGTTTGGACCGTTTGTAAAAAACTATTTCAATCAAAATAAAGATTGTTGGATCAAATTACAGTTCCCATAAAATTTGAATGAAAATAAACTAGCCTTAATGGACATCCTTAAGTCATTTCATTTATCTAATCATCATGACCAGCTAATATGGACATGAGAAAAATATGGAAAATATAATGTGATGGATAGTATATCATCTCCTCTTCAAAAAGAGATGTTTCCCCATTCCCTTTTCAGAAAGTTTGGTACAAATATGGCCTACCTAAAGCTAATGCATTTCTCTAGACAACTTACTTGGAAATATCCTCACTCAAACAAACCCTGGTAAATGTGGTTTTCATGGCCTAGCTAGGTTCTCTGTCTACCTACAATATGAAGAAGAAACCAATCATCTCCTCATCCACTATGAGTATTCATCCAATATTTGGACTTCTATGCTTAAAATGTTCAATATGTCTTTGTTCCTCCCTGCTTCTATCAGTGACCTTATTTCCTATTGGGATCTCAAACTTTTCTCAGATCCACTTCTCCAAATCTGGAATTCTATGCCTGAAATTGTTTGCAGGAAAATTTGGTTGACAAGAAAAAAAAAAAAAATTTAAAATGAAATAAGAAAAGATCAAACAATTCTCACACAAATTTTGAAGACCGTCATGGATATCATCACGACATGGAATCCTAAAGATGGGAATATTTTTCTTTAAGAATTAACCACCTTTAATAACTAGAAAAGGACACTTTTAGGAGTCCCTGATAAAGGGATTGGGAAGAAAAATAAAGTAAAAGGTAGAGATAATTAGAATCCACCGTCACATAACTTCATTAAACTCAAATTTGATGGATCAATTTAATACAATATCGGAAGGGATGGTGCTGATGGCATATTCCATGAATCCTTGGGTAAACCACTCCTTCGCTATGATAAAGCTATTTGACATTTCTCCAACAAACTTGTCGAGGCCAAGGTTTTATGGCATGGTCTCAAACTTATTGCAGAAAAGGATTGGAATAATCTAATCATTGAAGGTGATTCTCAAATAATTTCTAATGCGGTCAATAATGGAAAAATGGAGCATTAGAACCTATAACACATTTTGGATGATTGCATCACCTTGAATAACCATGGGCGCATCATCCTTATTCCCAGAAATGTAAATAAAGTTGTAGATAGACTCATCAATCTAGGAGATGAATTAATACTAAAATGAAAAGATTGTCATTTTTCAACCAAATGGTTTAATTAATGAAATGGGTGAAATTATAAGTTAGGACGATCCTAATAAGTCATCAAAAATGTTAGGATATGATCCTATATAGTTGTCATAGTAATTATGACTAGGCACTCCCACATCATCTACTCCATGCATCGGTTTCATAGCCATATCTTCTAAATATGGACATAAATATTTCCTACTTGTGCGAAGGTATTTATTACCATTGTCCCCCTTTTTACACTCCTCATTTGGTTGAAATCTTCTCCTTACCTATGGCGAGACTATGGAAAAAGGGAAAAATAAGGCTGGAGCAGCTATACACACAAGGGCCAAGACGTGGAAAATTATGACGAGAAATATAGTGAATTAAATGCAAGAAAATATGGTGTGTAAATTCGTGATCGATAATTTCCACTACTCATTTCTAGGGCTGGTAAATGACCTTAAGCTTGGGAAACTATTAAATTTTGACTCTCTCTTAGAAAATAGGATTCATATCACTACAAAATAGGCCATGAACTTCTGGAAACAATCTTTGGTTAATGGGTTCAAACATCCCAAACTAATTAGGTGGAAGACCACTAACCTCTTTTGGGATCAACTATTAACCAGACTCGGGGAAACGACATCAGTAGAGGAAGTAGTGAAACTAATGAACAACCCTGGCTAGTTCACTGCCATACTAAATACCCTGAAATTGGCCCTATCAGCACTAGAATTTTCCTCCATGATTTCATGTATGTATTATGAATAGGGTGTTGTTAAGTATAATTATTAGTATCATTTGATATAATATAACGGTGCTACAGTGCCACCAATAAATTATGTTATGGTAAAATTCAAAGTATAATAGGAATGTTGTAGTAACAGTCAATGGTAAAAAGTAAATGTTTTTCATAACTGGTTCAAGTAATGTTAAAAGGGTCAAAATTCAATAGGGTCTACTTGATTAGGAATTAGAAATATTATATTTATAATAAGGACAATGAGTGATGTCATAAATATTTTATATATTTAATTTGTATAAAATCTAGAAATGTGGAAACCCACGTGAAATGATAAGGTTTATATTATCTTAGAAAATAAGCCTACAAGTAAAAATAAGAGTTTAGGCATGGAATATGATTAACCGGAAGAGATTTCCTATCCTATCTTATAGATAGGGTGGATAAGCATGAAATTTCTAAAAATAAAGAGACTAGCCCCTCTCTTTTAGCATATAATAAAGTAATAATTATTGTATGAATAAAGAAGTCATTGTGAAGGTGTATTAAGGAAGCCATCAAAATGTGTACCAATGAAGTTTCTCCAAGAGTTAGTTTTAGAAGGCAAGTGGAGTTGATAACACTTGTAGCAATTCATGGGTGAGATTGTATCATTATCATGTTAATAGTATAATTTACATTTGTATTTCAGATCTATCATCATTCCTTTATATTATAGATTGTGGTATTCTTGTGTTATGCATGTTAATGTGTTTCCAGATTACTACCACCAAACCAAAAATTGTGCATTACTGAAATAATCATAGCATGAGGACTTCCCGGTGAAATATTATCTTAGTGTTGGATTGGTGTTGACATTTTTGTTCCATTTTCGGGACCATTCCTCATTTGTGGATTTTCTAGAGAGATATTCCCACTAAGTCAGAAATTATTTTGAGGGTAACCTTTTTTTTACCGTGCATAGTATTTACCATGGTAAATTCACTTCTTACCATCTATAGTATTTAGCACAGTAAAGTCACTTTTTACCCCAAATAATATTTACCACAGTAAAGTCACTTTTTTACCGCAAATAGTATTTACCACAGTAAAGTCACTTTTTACCATGCATATTATTTACCACAGTAAATTCACTTTTTTTACCCTGAATAGTATTTACCGCAGTAAGTCAAGTTTACTATAGTAAATTTAAGTTTACTGTGGTCATTCCTATTTTACTGCATAAAGGTATACAGTCATTTTCTATTGTAGCAATTCCAATTATTTGTTCACATAAATCTTATTGATTATACTTATGGGTTGGTATTTAATAGTGGTTACTCTTGAAAATGGGAAAAATTCTTGTTTTTTCAGCCCAATCTAATGAATATGATCCCTCTTTCATTTAAGATTTTAAACAATCTTGTACATGTAATGTCCTCATAATAAGGGAATAATGGACTAAATGTGTTCCTACATTTTTGGATGGTTTAGCCCTTCAGTGGTTTGAAACACTAGGTGATAATGTTAAAAAAACTCATAGGATTTACTAACTAAAATTTTTCTTGAAGAATTTGGTGCACAACAAAGGTATGTAGATCTCATGATCAAGATCATAAAGCTAGCCCAAGGAGAGAAGGAGAAGAAAAGAGATTATCATGCTCATGTCCTAGAGTTAAGGAGAAATATTGATGCCTAGATCCAGAAGGAAAGATTAGCGGATGGGTTGATGAATGGAGTGGATAATCTCCTCTGTAAGCACTTCATTCTTGGGATGAAGCCATATATCATAAAATGAGTGAAGTATGACTTCCCAGCAACCCTCAAACAAGCAAAGGAGATTGTTATAAGGAAAGAATAAATCATGGAAGAGGATCCCAAAGAACTTGTTATTAAGGTGGAGCCTACACTGACGCCTTTGGTCCAGACACCACAACCACTTTTGGTGAGAAAAAATATTCCCTCTAGTACCTCCATTAAGTATGAAGATCTCCTTAGGGAGATGGGTCAGTTAACTATTAATCTTCTTCAAGGAAAGGAATTTAGTTACCAAAATTCCTAGGGAGATAGGGGTCAAAAAAGAAATATATATATGAAGTTGTATGTTATGGTTTTTATAAAAAGGGTCATTATAAGTATAAATATTCAGATAGAGCTTCTACATCTGGTATGAAAGATAATGATAAAGGAAAATCACCTGTGTATTCTTTTGATGTAGTAGATAGGAGCATAAATAATGAAGTATATGTTCTTGTAACCAAAATAAATAAAGAAAAATATAACCAAGATGGAAATGATCCTAAGAAGATGAAAGGAGAGGCTATTAAGAAACATAGAAGAAGAAAGTTGGGTATGTAGGATTTTCTATTTTCACACGGGCAAGGACCATACTCCATCTTAGAAGACCTGTCCAATTTTCCTTGCAAATATTACATATGGAAAAACTTCTTGCCATGTCTTCTGAGAAGAGGAGAGATATGAAGAGTGGACTCAACGCTTGATGAAGGAAAGAGGTTGAGGTCCCTATTTTAGAAGAAGAGATGGATCCCTACGCTCCACAAGATGAGGTATTATATAATTGTATTTCAATTCATGATGTCTTAGTAGATGGAGGTGTTGTAGTTAATATATGACCAAGTCTGTAATGAATATATTGGGTTTAAAAATTGACCTCCCCCTCGACACTTATGTTAAGGTCATTAAATAAGGGGAAAAATAAACCAAAAGGTGTTGTTTTAGATGTGGCAATATCTTTCATGGGTGTTGTATGTGTGGTATACTTTCAGGTGATGAAGAATGGTACTGTTACGTAATCAATGTTGTTTGGAAGGCCATGTCTAAGGAGAGTTCATGCAAGAAACTAATGGAATGAAGGACTCATGACACTTGGATGTGGCAGAGAGAGGGTGAAGATAAAATGTGATCCCTCGACATCATAAGGCAAAACCTATGGAATAAAGTGATGAAACTGATGATTGGAAATCTTCTAATTACTCTAGTACCAATGAAGTGGACATAGAAGATGAAGAAAGTGAGGTTAATGTGACATTCATGGATATCCTTCTAGCCACACTAGTTCAAGAACCCATAAAATTATCCGAGGAAGAAATTTAAAATCATCTAGCATGAGATAAAGATTGGTGATTCTTTGATGGAGACTGAAAAGAAATTATACCTCCAACTATTTCAAATGTATGTGCATGTATTCACTTTTGATTACAAATAACTCCATCAAGTAAGTTGGGTAGAATATTTTATTGAGTTGTTGGATGGTGTTAAGTCAATAAAGAAAATGCCACATATAATGATTCCTAATTTTTCTAAGACTATAAAAGAAGAAATAGATAAGTTGCTTGATGTAGGATTCATATTTGTTGTGGAGAATTTAGAATGGGTTTCTCCCATTATGATCTCAATAAAAAAGAATGGGAAGCTATGAATTTGTGTTGATTACAGGAATCTCAACAAGGAAACAAAGAAGGATCGTTACTCTCTTCCATTCTCTGACTAGATCTTGGATGAAGTAGCTAGCCAGGAGTGTTATGGTCTTGCAGATAGATATAATAGTTACAACCAAGTTCATATAGCAGGGAAATATTATCTCAGTATTATGTTCACCACTACTTGGGGAAGGTTTACTTATAGAGTTATGTCATTTGGGTTGTGTAATGCTCCAGCAACATTCCAACGCCTAATGAATAGGTTATTTGAACCCTACATTGGAATCTTAATCAGAGTATTCCTGGATATTTTTTCATCTATGGGAGAAAAATGGACCACCTGCACCAGATCGATGCAACATTTAAAATTTTAGATGAGGCACAAGCCTCCCTAAACCCTACAAAGTGTGTCTTTGGATGTTCTAAAGACGTTTTGTTAGGGCATGTTGTATCTAAATATGGTATTGGTACTGATCCTGACAAAGTGTTAAAAATTAAATATCTATCGTTTCCTATGAATATAAGTAAGTTAAGATCATGTTTCATCCATGTGGGTTACTATAGAAGGCTCATCAAGAATTTATCAAAGACTACACAACCATTAACCTAGTTATTGAAGAACGATGTTTCTTATGAGCCCGGAGAAAATGCGCATCAATATTTTAAATAACTAAAGGAAACTTTGGTGTCTTCGCCTATTTTAAAGAATCTAGATTGGAGAAATCCATTTTTCATGTATACTGATGTTTCAAATGCAACACTAGGGATTAATTTGATCCAAAAGGATGAAAATGGGAATTATCATCTAGTTTACTTTGGAAGCAAACAAATGAGCACTGCTGAAGTAAATTATAATGTAATTGAAAAAGAGGATCTAACTATCATTTTTGTTGTAAAGAAGTTTAAAAATTACTTACTAGGGAAGAAATTTACAATTTTAATAGATTATCAGGCTCTAAAATATATTGTGAATAAGTTGAACCCATGAGGAAGGATAACAAGATGGATAATATTTCTACAAGAATTTTAATTTGATATTATAAATAGGCTAGGAAAGCTACATGTCAATATAGCTTCACTCTCTCAAGCCTATGAAGTTTTAGGTTGATCTTGTGATAATGATGATTTCTCATATGCAGTATTGTTATACCTTGACACAATCCCTGGTGAATACATAGATATTTGGAATTATCTAAATGATTTCAAGTTTCCTAATGGTTCTAATGAAAATAATAAGAGGAAGATTACTCGAGTAAGTCGTCCATATTCTATTCTACATGGAGTATTATTTTGGAAAGGGCCTGATGGACAGTACAAGTGGGAAGTTAGACATGATCAAGGAAAGGAGATAATTGAAGAATTACACAATGGTACATGTGGAGGACACTTCTCTAGATAGCTCATAGCAAGAAAGATCTTAGATACAGGTTATCACTGGCTAACTCTTTTTAGATATTGTTATAATTATTGTAAGACATGTGATATTTTCCAATCACATGGGAATCGTAAGAATTCATCAGCTCCATTATGTCATATTCTTCCACTTGGTCCCTTTGAAAAGTGGGGAATAAATATTGTAGGTTCACTTCTAACTACCCCATGCCAAAATAAGTATATTTTAGTTTTCAGTGATTATTTAACCAAGTGGGTTGAAGCTAGGCCATTTAAAAAAGCTTCCATAGATGAAGTGGCAAGGTTCATGTATGAACGCATTGTCACCATATTTGGTTGTCCATTAGAAATTATAACAGATCAAGGAATCCACTTTATTAATGAGGTGGTAGAGGCCTTGGTAAACAAGTTTTCTACTAAGCACAGGAAGGCAAAAAATTACAAGTCAAGAAAAAATGGACAGGTAGGGTGAATAAATTATATATTGTGTTAAATCCTAGTAAAAAATGTAGCTTTGTAGATGCGTAAATGGGATAAAAGGATTCATGTAAAATTGTGGGAATATAGGGCTACATCAAATTCAGCAAAAGGATACTCCCCGTTTCAGTTGGATTATGGAATTGATCCAGTTCTTCCTATTGGGTTTGATATTCCCACTGTGAGAGTTATGAAAAATGAAAGGATGGATGAAAGTGATTAAGTAAGATAAAGGATGGTACATCTTCATTTGTTAGAGTAAATGAGAGAAATAACGAAAGATAAAAGTTATAAGAAGAAGATGAAGTAGATAGAGTACTTTGATCAAAATATCCTCTGTTCTTCCATTTCAATTGAATGACTTGGTTCTAGTATATGACTCCCGATACAAAAAGAGAAGGCATAGAAAACTTCTTCCAAAATGGATGGGACCCTATAGAATATTAGTTGTGTATGACAATGGTACATATTGACTGGAGTAATTGTATGGTAATCTTATTACGAAATGGGTCAACCATGATAAGCTTAAGATTTTTTAGGCACCAGCTTCAGATTTTTCATAATAGTCTACTCTGAGGATAGAGTAGAAACTAGGGAGGGGGAAGATTTCAGTACTATAATTTTCCTCCATTATTTCATATATGTATTATGAAAAGGGTGTTTTTAATTATAATTAGTATTAGCGTCTTATAGAAGCTAATGACGCTACGACATCGCCACTAAAGTACAGTATGGTAACAGTCAAAGTAAAATAGAAATTTTGTAGTAACATTCAATGGTAAAAAAGTAAATACTTTTCGTAAGTGGTCTAGGTAATGTTAAAAGGGTCAAAATTAAATAGAGTCTACATGATTAGGAATTAGAAATGTTATATTTGTAATAAAGACAAGGAGTGGTATCATAAATATTTTATATATTTAATTTGTATAAAATCTAGAAAGGTGGAACCCATGTGAAATGATAAGGTTTATCTTATCTTAGAATATAAGCCTAGATGTAAAGATAAGAGTTTACGAATGGAATATGATTACTCAAAAGAGATTTCCTATCCTATATTAGAGATAGGGTGAATAAGCCTAAAATTTATATAAATAGAGAGGCCACCCCTTCTCATTTAACATATAATAAAGTTGTAATAATTATTATATGAATAAAGAATCCATTTTGAAGGTGTATTAAGGAAGCCATCAAAATTTGTAACTATGAAGTTTCTCCTAGAGTTACTATTGGAAGGTAAGTGGAGTTGGTAAAATTTGGAATAATTCATGGGTGAGATTGTATCAGTATCATGTAAATAATATAAATTACATTTTTATTTCATATCTTTCATCATTCCTTTATATTATAGATTGTTGTATTCTTGTGTTATTTATGTTATTATGTTTCCAGATTACTACCACCAAACCAAAAGTTGTGCATTATTGAAATAGTCATAGCACATGGATTTCTCGGTGAAATATTATCATAGTTTCAGATTGTTGTTGATAACCCAAATTATTAGGGTAGAGGTTTTTATCTTTGGTGCTATAAATTCCAATGAAATTAATGAAGACATGAGCATATGGGGTTTGATATTAGGCTCTGCATTGAGTAGTTTTGACAGTTTTCCATGGCCCAGCACTAGTTCCAGGAGAGAATTTCACAAGGTAAGAAACTCGATTCCATATGCACAATATTGAACATCCCCTCTAAAAAAATTGAAATATCTAAGATTGTTGATCCTTTGGCTTCCTTAATGGTGGAAGAGGAATTTAGGGATGTTGAAATGCCCACTGTAATGGTGTCCATCCCCTCTGATGAGGATAATAACTAATATTTGGTGTGTCTTTACTATACATCTAGCTATAGCATAAATATATCATATTTCATCCACATTTAGGTGGCTTCTGTAATCAAATTTTATCCTGGTTCTCTAGGTATTTTGTTATAAATATTAGTAATAGTGAGGCCATGTGCCTCTTTTTTGACTTATCAAAAAAAATAAAAAAGGTTATCTTTTAATTTTAGGAAGACCTTGGCTTGTCACAAGTGTTTCCATCATTGATTGTAGGTCTAGCTACATGAATATTCAAATTGAATAAGTGCAAAAAATATTCCTTTGTACCCACATGTTAAGCATTTCTTTCTAGAAAACTCTTTATAGATGGATGATCCTAATGAAACTGACATTGAGGGAAGAATTCTTTCATTATAGTCATCATAGCCCAAAGCCATGAAAATGAGTTGAATAAATATCATAGGTAAGAATATTATACAAAGCTATGAATTGTGACATAATCTCACTTCCCTTACCATGCATTTGAAATAGGAAATAACAATTATGCCATAATAATTTTACATAAATTTCAGCCCCATGTCTACCCATTAAATACATTGATAATTGAATACCCTTCATTTATTTCAAAATACCAAAGAATGAAACAATTTGAAGTTCAACTAAGAAAACCATTGAGCATTAATAGCTGGTTGGAGAATGTAGATGAAGCAATACTATTTCAAGTACCAATATCCCATTTGAAAAACTTTGCATGGGAATACATTGACCTGAGATAATTCAACTGGATGTATGTACTCACCATATTTACATGGATAATGTCAAATCAATAAGACAAACCCAAAGGATAATAAACCTAACACTCAAGGATATCATTTAAATTGAGATAGAGAATTTATTATAAGTAGGATTTATATAATTAATCGCATATATTCAATTGGTGTTTCTTCTAGTTACAGGTCCTAACAAAAACAAGAAATGGAGAATTTTCATAAACTACAAAGAAATTAATAAATCCACATAAAAATATTACTTTCCATTTCCTTTCATTGATGAGATTCTAGATAATTCGAAAAGGAATGAATTATTTTCCTTCTTAAATAGATTTAGTGGATACAACCAGATATAAGTGGCACTTGAGGATCAAGATAAAACTAATTTTACTTTCCCTTGGGGAAATTTTTCATATAACTTCCTGTCACTTTAATTATGTAATACAACAACAACCTTTCAAATATCAATGTTGTATAATTTGCATATATTTAACAAATGAATGTGTTGAAATTCACATAGACTGTTTTACAGTCTATGGAGGCTCTTTTGAGGAATCATTGGCTAATCTAGAAAAAGTATTGACTAGGTGTGAAAAAATTATCTCTCAATCATGAAAAATGTTTAATTATAGTAGAACAAGGTATAGTCTTGGAACATCACATTTCAAAAGAAGGAATCAAATAATACCCTAACAAAATTGAGGTGATCAAAATACTTCTAGCACCTTCCACTCAAACACAGGTAAGAAGTTTATTTCGACATGACGGTTATTATAGGAGATTCATAGAATATTTTAGTAAGATAACATCTCCTATCTTTTCCTTAATAAATATTGTGAACTTCTCTAGAATTATGTGTGTCAAAAATATTTTGAGGCCATTAAAGAAAAACTAAATTCTACTTCTATTTTTAGAGGACCTAATTAGAAGCTTTTTTTCTACATCCAAACATATGCATCTAATGAAGCAATAGAAGTTATTATTATATAAAAATAAGAAGGATAAACTATACATGATATTTTCTACATTAGTAATAACTATACATGATAAACTATACATGAGATAAACTATAAAACTAAGAAATATTTCCTTGTTGTAGTGTATCTTATCAACAAATTTCCCCATTACATCACTGCTTACAAAGTGATTGTATACAAAAAGCATTACACTATAAGATATTTAAAGAACAAGACAATGGTAAGTGGAAGGATAATTAGGTGGTTATTACTTTTACAAGAATTGAATGTGATAATGATTGATAAACCAAGAATAGCTAATGTGGTTGCATATTTCTTATCAAGACTAACTGGAACACAAGATGAACCAATAAAGGATAAATTCCAATTTTCCAATTGAAAACTTATCTTCTACATCATTATGGTTCACTAAAATGGATAATTATATTTCCTTAGATAAGTTCCAATACTCTTTTACTCCTGAACAAAAAAAGGTGCCTTATAAATGAAAATTTAATGTACACTTGGGTGAAAGGAATGTAATTTAGATGTGGTCCTTATTTTTTGTTACACATGTGCATAAGGGAAGATTAAATTCATGATGTCTTGAGATATTTCCATAATGAACCATAAAGAGGTCACTATTTAGCACCTCGAACCATCCAAAAGGTCTGGGATATTGTATACTACTAGCCTTCTCTACACAAGGATAAAAAAATAGATGTTTGGAAATGTGACCAGTGCCATATATTGGGAAAGCCTACTCTCTCTAATGAAATTCCTCTTCAACCTCAAGTGGATTTGGAATTTTTTGAGAAATTGAGATTGGATTTCATTGGCTATGTTGATTTAACACCTCAAGGAAATTAATACGTTATTATTTGCACTAAATATGTTATAAAGCGGAAAAATATTTAATCTTTACAATTTGTGTGGATGAGAAGGTTGTTGAATTTTTATATGGAAGAATATTTCTCATATTTGAGGCACAAAGATCTATTATTTTAGATGAAGGGACACAATTTTTTCCTTATGTGATTAAATCATTTACGTATTTATATCAGGTTAGAAATAAAAAAAATATTCACCTTATCACCCTCAATCAAATGGCCAAGTTGAAGTCATTAAAAAAGAAATAGAAAACATATTGAATAAGGTGATAGACATCAATAAAAAGGAATGGGCACTAGGGTTACCTGAAGCAGCATGGTCATATAACATCACATGAAATTCCACTATGAAATTCTCTCCATATGAGCTAGTTTTTGGGGAAAATCCATATCTTCCCATAGAATTTGATCTCAGCACTTTGAAAACAACAATAGAGGTAAGGATATATATTTAAAACCAACACAACAACAAAGTATTTTTAAACTCAATTAATTAGATGATATGACGATTAAATCTTTGCACCATAAAAATTTGATCTAGTAATAAAGGAAAATGTGTCATGACCATAATATCATACAAATAAAATTTCAAGATGGATATTGAGCATTGCTATTTGATTCCAAGATTAAGGTATTCGAGGGAAAATTCTAGAATTGTTGGTTGGGTCCTTATCAAATTGAAGAGGTCTATAATAATGGATCTGCTTAACTTAAACCCATTCATGTTACGCAAAGGACATTATTGGTTAATGGTCATAGGCTCCACCTAGACAGGAAACCAATTTCAAAAGAATTATTTAAAATGAAGTGAAAATTCATCCAATATTTTTATGTGGAGGTTTTATTTTTCTCTATAAATTAATTATGAATGTAAAAATAATGAATAAAGGAAGAAGGTTGAAAACCAAAAATGGTGGCCATCTTCCCAAAAAAGAAAAAAAGGAGCTAAAAAATAGAGTTGATAGTCACTTCCAATAGTCATCTAAAGAAAATAAATGGTTCCAGATAAGAACTTTGTTGAGGTGTAATAACATATATTTTCTTTTCCTTTAATAACATCAAGACACATGTAAAAAGGGGTATAATCCTGGTATGTGTATCAACTTATTCTTAATTGATAACATAAAGGTATTTTAAAACACTATTAATTAACTTTTCAAACTTAACTCAAAAAATGAGGTAGTCCCAAATATGAGTAAACAATATGATATTTTAAGTTTAAAAGTGATTTTGGGAATGTAATATCACATCACTCTTCTAACTCCACTGTCATAAATAACCACCTTAACACCAAAATTTCCCAAAGGTTTCAGAGTATGAATCTCATATATGCGGGTGATGCCAATTGTAACGCCCACACAAGAAGGACAAAAAACACAAGACATAATAAACCAGGATACTTTTTTATTTTCTTCCATTAACAAGTTACAATACACCACTTGCGCAAGGAAAATTTTAAGATTCCCTCTGAAAAAAATCCTTATAAAATATTTGGTGAATCTGGGAAAATTATACTTTTGCATGAATGGTGAATATCAAGACATCACGAAATCACTATTATATGCTACCAGACGGTATCCTTTTATATACTACCGGTTGATAGCATGTTTTTATGCTACCATCTGACAGCATATAGTATGTTGTCAACTGGTAGCATAAAAAATGTTACCAGCCAACAACATTTTAATACTATCGACCGACATCATAACTATATGTTGTCTGCCAGTAGCATAAAAAATGTTGTCGGTCGATAGCATTTGTATGCTACCGGTCGAAAAACATACTATATGTTGTCAGATGGTAGCATAAAAATATACTACTGAATGACTATATTCATGAGAATTTCTATTTCATGGGCATGGCAAATTGACCACTATAATTAACTTGTACCTAGAAAAATTTGGAAAATTGCTCCTATATTGTACCCTAAATATTCACTAATTTCAAATTTAAAAAACTGAAATATTCATGAATTAACGAATATTCACCACTAAAATTTCACTATACTTGGGATAACTTATAATAACATGACACTACACTAGATTATTTAACCCACATCGACCCACACATACAACATGGTAGAACCAACTCATTCAAACATTAAATAATGTCCACACTGGAAAACAATAGCCAAGTGGCATCAAAATCAGAAAATCTTTGAGTTTCGAGAGTACTAAAAAAGAAAAAACTCAATAAATCAAGGAAAATGGCTAAGTATCCACATTTAAACAACAAAAACATCACAAATAAGTAACGAGCCTTGAATTGTTGCAACAAATAAATTAAAATTTTTGGTTCGAAGCAAAACTAAGTTTACAAATAAAACATGTGTGAAAAGATTCACATCACAAGGTACTATAGTAACCTCTAAAGAGGTTTCTCATCAGGGTACTATCTCATCGAGTGTGCATATCGACATCGAGTCCAAATCAGAATTGATATTCCATCTCAAAATAGGATATAATAATAATCCAAATAATGTAATTTCCATTTTCTTTTTTAGAATCATCACCTCCAAAATCCTAAAAGGCTCAACACAATCATAACAATACAAGGTTGTCTATAAGAACACTACTTAAGGAGAGAGATAAATAGGTACAGGTTTATGTTGATGTGGAATCACAACATCCCTAATTCTTACAACTCGAATGAGTGAAATTGTCAGTTTGATTGCATAACATGGAGATTTTCCCAAAGTGTGGGAATATTTAATCAGGAAAGCTCTCCCGATGAAGGTTGGTTCCTATTCCTTTATTGTGATACACACATTCAAATTGTAGATGATCTATCCTATAATCTACTCTAACTTTCTAAGGAGATAGGGTTGAAAATATTGTAAGAAATCAAACCTAAGCTAATAGAGGTGATACACTAAGAGGAATGTTGAATAAATTTCCTTGCATGGGGGATAAAATTGAACAAGATTGAAGAGGATGAGCATCAACACAAATCAGCTTCTTGTCACAAATTTATTCACCATTAAACACAAAACACCAAAACATGTAACACAACCTAAAATGTACAGTTAACCAAAGTTGTAATGAGAGATCAGAAAGATGCAATGAACAAAAGAGAGGGTTAAAATTCATCCATCGACTTATATTATTGCTTCACAGATTTGATACAGTGCATTACAGTGGCCAAGGGAAAAAAATTGCATTTATAGTTTGAATGGGAGGTTTGAACTCCACAAGATCACTTGTAGACAAGAGAAGAAGGGAGGGTGCAAAGCAAGATTATCCCACTTTTTAAAATGAGCCCCTCCTTACAATATATAGGAGGAATGAGAGAAGGGAGAGAGAGGAATTCAAAATCTTGCTTCAACCACCAAAAAATGCATTAAAATCACCTACAATAATGATGGGTGCCACTGCAAAACCCACACCTCCATGTACTTTTCCTTCTTGGGGAAGAAAGGAAGCCCATACCTTCATCATTTGGGTAGGTGAGAAATTCGGAAATACCCTCTAAATGGCAAACTGTATTTACTCATTTTTAAATACTTAGTTTCACCCTCCCCATTTTGTGCAAATCCTAGGTCTCAGTCACAATTTAAGGCCATCTGAAGATGATGGTGTAATTCTACAATTAATGTGGATGGTTGGCTCTTTCTTTTTAGACTCTGAAATTACATCGCACCCTTTGAAATCCAAAATTTTGGACTTTCAGGATTCAGAACCTTCATGAAAGTAGAAAACAGGGTCAGAAGCCTGATACTTTTATTAATGTTCAGGAAAATCAATTACAAAATGAATGACTGCAATATTTATAGATGTTACACAGTCATGTAAAAACAAACATGTGGTTGTAACTATGCAATAGAATATACATTCGACAATAATACAAACAAATGATTGGTCCAACTAATGAAACAAATAACCCAACAAAAATATAATAATCCAAATATAATGGTTATAAAATCATAACCATACAAAAATTAATCAACTAATTACTTTAATGAATTATTAATTATCTAAGGTAATACAATGCATAATTACATATAGTAAAATATCTTTACCCTAACATTTCCCCCCTTAATTTTTCCTTATTTCAAGAGATGAGGAGAGGAACTCTCTGAACAACACGAACTTGTCACAGGAAAGTGAATTTATGAAGATTTCTGCTCGTTGTTCATCTGTCAGGAAAAAATGAAGTTGTATATTGTGCTTCAAGACATGCTCGTGTATGAAAAATAGATGTACCTCAATGTGTTTTGTTCTTTCATGAAAAACTGGGATTGTGAACAAGTTTGAGAACTCCTTCATTATCAACATACATGGTGGTCAGGTTTGTCCTATGGTATTACTAAGTCCTTCGACTATGCAACATAGCCAAATTCGCTTCACAGGATAGACTTCTCCTATAGAACGATACTTGAATTCTATGGAAGAGCGAGAAACAAAGTGTTGTTTCTTACTTCCCCATGATATTTGTCCAGATTCCATAAAGAAAAAAAATCCTGAAGTGGATCGTATGTCATCAATATTACCTGCATTTGATCTGAATTTAAATATCCTGACAAGAAGAAGTTGGCGTTCTTCTTTTACTCTTAAACCAAGATCCAATGATTACCTTTGAGATATCTCAAGATTCACCTTATTGCTTTCCAAGGAAAAACTTAGGGTTCTTGCATGGACCATGGATAGATAGCTCACTACATAGTTGATATCTATTCTATTGTAGGTTAGGTAAATGAGACTTCCAATCAACTACCGATAGAGAGTGGTATTTACCTTAGGAGATGGATCTGAATGAGATAACTGCAATTTTTTCTCTATAGGTGTAGTAATCATATGTGTAATCCATCATCCTAAATTTCTCACGCATTGTCTTGGTATATTTCATCTGAGAAACAAAGATATGATTCTCCTTTCTACCATACTTCCAATCCAAGACAATAGTGCATTAGCCTGAGATCTGTCATGTCGAACATGATCAATTAAGATCTTTCTTCATTGCATTGATACATCCTCACTAAACTAGTCAATGATGACTAGATCACCGACATAGACAACGACAATCATAATCTCTCCCCCTTTCATTTTTGAGGTAAAGACTGGGATCGTATGGATTTCTAATAAATCCATGTTATACGAGATGCTCATCAATTTTGATGTACCAATGCTATGGGGTGCCTATTTGAGGCCATACAAGAGATTTCCTAAGTCTACATACCTTTGCTTCTTAACCAAGGTACTACATATCCCTTAGGTTGAGTCATGTAGACTTCTTCATGTAAATATTCTTTATAGGAAGGAACTTTTTACATCCATTTGATGGACTTTCTAACCAAACTATGCAGCTATAGAAAATATCATCTTGGTCAGTTTTGATATTAGTTGTGGGATAAAATGTCTCCTTGTATTCAATACCTTCCATTTGTATGCATATTCCTTAGCTACTAGTCTTGCTTTATACTTATCCACTCTCCCATCTGTTGTGTACTTCATTTTTAATGTCCATCTGAATCGAATGGGTTTCTTCCCTAGTGGAAGATCGAAAAGTTACCAAGTGTTATTTTTCATTACTAATTACTATTCAGAGTCCATAGCATCTTTCCAAGATTTTGACTATAGGGCTTCCTAGATTGTAGAGAGCTCATTAGACTCAATAATTGTAATCATCAAATCAAATTTTAGTTCTTCTCTTTCTTTCCTCCAAGACCATGGTCAAGGGGTGGATATATCAGGTGGAGCATCCATTTTATCAGATGAACACTATCATCCCCATCATAACTTTCACCATCTATGGGAACATCATCTCCAGGTTCTACAAATTGTGAAGAATCTACATCAGGTGAGTCTAGAGGAGGAGACTCTCATTAATTCTTCTCATAAAACTCATCATATTTGCTGGTAAAGACTTTTCTATTCTTTAGATGTCTAAATTTGTACCCAAGACTCTCTTCATTGTACCCAATGAAGATGAGTTAACGTGACTTCATGTTCAATTTCTTTCTATTTTTCTTGGGTATGTGCATACTTTCTTTGGACTTGAATACTTTAAGGTGTGCAATAGATGGTTTCTACTTTCACCATGATTTTTATGGTGTTACTATATCAAGAGAAATTGTGGGGAATGTGTTCAACAAATACACTAAAGTATTTGTTGGTTCTTCCCAGAATGTCTCTGCAAGTTCCGAGTCATCGATCATGCATCAAAAATATCCTTAATAGTATGATATCTTCTCTCAAAAACACCATTTTGATGTAGTGTGTGTGGAGGATGCATTTTTCAACGAATCATGCGAGTTTATAGGTAGTATTTGAACTCATTTATGTTAAATTCCCCCTCGATCAGAGTGGAGAGTTATAATGTGATGACGGTTTTTGTTCTCAACACCTAATTTAAACTTCTTGAAGGTTTTAAAAGCTTCAATTTTCTTACGAAGAAAAAAAATCCACATTTTTCTTGAATAGTCATCAACACATAGCATGAAGTACTGAAATCCAGAATGACTTTATTGCATTACACTGCAAAGATCAGTATGAACCAGATCAAGCTTACCATGAGCTCGATATGTACTTTTCTGGAATGAGGCTCTATGTTTTTTTCCATCTAGGAAGTGAGGACACTTATCTCTATCCTTCTGAAGAGATTGTAGCCTATGTAACATATTGCGTCAACGAAGTGTCTCGAGATACTTGAAACTAACATGATCAAGTTTCTGATGCCATAAGTGTTCTGAGGTAGACTTTTTTGCCACAAGTGCCTGATCATCTTTGTGGACAAAATCAAGCTGCAACATGTTTCCCACATTAGAGGATTTTACAACTAATTTCAAGCCTCATGATTTGTCTCGAATAAAACACATTTTCTTTCCAGAATGAATATGAAAGTAAATTTTTAAGTTGTGATCCAGGAGTTGAAGAGAAGGATTACTTACACTTCTTCAACTTTGGTACTCTTCAAATTGATAACAATTTTTAGCACGCCTAGTGAAAGCCTACACAAGTTTGCCATAGATTTTTATGCTATTTTTTGCAAATATCATACCACCATTTTAGACACAATTATTTAGCATTAAGAAGCATATCATTTCCTCCATATTTCCATTTTTTATGAGTTTATGACATGATGATTTTAACTCCTCATTGTAATTTCCTATCCCAAGAGCATTATTACTCCCATCTACCTTATTTTTCCCAAAATCCTCCTCCATATTAGCACTAAAAGTCTTATCACAATGAACATGACCATTATCCAAACCTTGCTAGTCATTATGGTTATCCTTATAATCATTATGTTGTTTAGGAAGAAGAATATATAGATTATGGAAAAAATTCAATGCTTAAAAAATATTATGAAGGTATAATTCTGAAGATTGAGAAGATGTTACAAGATGTCAAAGAGTAGATATAAGAATGAGAGGCTAATGATCACAAGATTAAGGAACCCTTTTAAATGGCAAAACCCCAAACATATCCCATATCAATATTTGATTCCCAATCTTAGTCAACATGAACCTCTGTTAAATTTTACATTTCTTAGCTCTTTTAAATCATATCCTTCCATTCATTCTCCTACAAAAGATCTTACACCTTCCCTCATATTCTCAAACCCATTTGAAAATGAAACTTATCAACGAATTGGTTTATAAGGGAATCCAACTAAAGATCCAAATGAGGAATCACTAAAGCAAAATATAAGAAATTAGAGCCCAAGGTTTGATTTCAAATAAATTTCACAATTGGTTAATCGTGCGATAAATAATGAGTTCAAGGAATATGTTGAAGACACAAAACAATAAAATAAATTCAACCAAAAACAATAAGGATAGACAATTTTTTATCAAATATATTGAGCTACAAAGTAAATATAATGTTCTCAAGGAGATGTTTCTGAGAATCAAATCAATAATCTTGAGTTTATATTATCTTGTAGTAAAGAAAATAATTTAGTAAATAGTTTCTAATTGGTATTACTTTGATATAAAAGACGAAAAATTTCTAACCATTTAAGATGGGCTTCCCATAAGTAAATGTCTTAAATCAAATCTGAATGAAGATAAATATCAAAATAAATATGAAGAATGGATTTCAAGTGATCAAGATGTTGCACCTAAATCACATGATCCTAGATTCTCTAAATGTTTTGAACTTGTTGCACTTTAATAAGGTTTCATTGAAACACCAATAACAACATTAGTCAACACACCAAATCAATAAGGTCCTTAATATTTTGGGGATGAGTTTGAGCTCTCAAATTTCTAATTTGAAGAAGAAAAGATCATAGGAAGATTTTTTATTTATTTTGAAAATGGGAATTCATATTATTCTTCCACTTCAACATTTCTTTAACTTGGTTTTTTTATGAACATTCCATGGAAGAGGACATCAAAGAAATCATGCTTCATAGATCAATACTCACAAGGAGCAGAGAGATGAGTTTGATCTTTCAAAATTCATGGTGGATGAGAATGAGGAAGGGGATGATGAAACCATTGTAGAACCAGACATCATGGAAGATAAATGGATGTTTGAAGAAGCTAAACATAGTTCCTGTTGAAATCCAAATATGATTATGAATGAAGATAATGTGTCTACCAACTCCATTCATGGAGGCATTATATATATACAAGATGAGAAAACTTAAACGATCAGGGCATGTCTAATCAGATACTTGGCTTATTTGGAATAGAATTAAGGGTTTCCACCAGTTGCACTTAATTTAGAGCATGAGTATGAGCTAAAATGTTCCAAATGTAAGCAACAATGCTTCTCAAATCAAGATAAAGAGAAACTAGAATAGGAATTATTTCTTTCTTCATATGATACTTTGGATAATAGGGATAGAAATCAAATTTTAAATATTTTTCAAATCTAATTTAAGGCCATGATCTTTGCCAAATTTGTTACATGGTCTCAATGTGTAAGAAAAGGAATCTACTTCTCTTTCATGCATCAGTATTTTTTTTCTTCTCATTTCTTCAGTTAGAATAGGTTAGTTATAGTGTACTTTTCCTTCAAGTTCTTAAGCATACTCCTTTTTTTATTTCAGTATGTGGCTTCCCTCTTATTGGATAGCCTTGGTAAGAATTTTATGTTTCCTCCAAGTGCGTTTTTACACATGTTTTTTAGTGTTATTTTTAGTAAGTGCAGAGGATTTTCAGTCTTGTGTATAACTTCTTGGCGTTGGGAATTGTTGGTGTATATTATGTGGAGGTTTCAGATTGGTTTTCATGGCTAGGAGGGAATAAAGGTTCGTGGTTCTTGTTGATTAGTAGGTAATCAGTTTAGAAAATCAAAAAAATATTTTTACCACTTTTTTTCATCATATTGGAGTGGAATATAATATATATTTTTAGATTCCTTGAATGAGAAAATGAGAAGTCACGGAACAAACAGAGAAGAAATTTTCAAAATTCCTCTTCCCCATATAGGATTTCATTCCATCTTGATATATTCATCAGAATCATATATAATCTCTTTAGGAACTATTGATGGATCCTTATGGATATGGTAATGACATCAAACATCATAAATAGACATGACATGAAGAAGGTTACAGTTACATGTTTGATCATTTATTCATTGTTATTAGTTTCAGGTGATCAGAAAATGTATGAACATTTCATTATTAAAGTTTGTATCGATTATATGTAAGCATATTAATCAATTCATTTTCAAAATGTTCATCTAGAGTTATGTAAATTAATAGCATTATAAAGAATTCAAGCATCAAACAATTAATTACATTGAAAAATTCTTTTATTTTTAAGGAAATTTGTATAATTTACCCACATAAGCCATGGGATATAAGTATGGAAGAAAATAAAAAATATATATCTAAAACTAAAAAATAAGGAAGAGAAGGGGACCCTTCATTTCTTGGAAGAAGAATCCCCTTTCTTGATGTTCTTCTCCAAGTTGCTCCTTCTTCAGCTCCATAAAACCTAAAAGAGAGGGAAAAAACACTTGTGTTAGAGCTCAAGGTTCTCCTAACTCTTTATTATACTTCCAAATTCGATTGTATTTACATTATTTAACAAAAAAGAAAGTAGTTGAAAAAGGAAACATTTTTTTCAATACTTTTAAATAATGCATCTACAAATTTTTTTGTAGATAATGATTATAGTTTCCCTTCAATAGTTTGTGCATGTGAAGTATAACATCAAGATGAAAAGATACATAGTTCAAATTAGAGTTGAATATCATGCATTTTCCAACTTCATATGCATAATTAAAGATTAATTTATTAATATTTTTCAAGCATAATGGAAAAGTGGTTGCTAAAAATAATCAAATATCAAATTCTAGAAACTAAAATTTAAAGGAATAAAAGTTCAGATCATGATGAACAATTTTTTTTCTTGTTTTCATTCATATATAATAGGAAGTGAATAGATTGCAAGGTATTTTTTTAGATAGTTTAATGCTTTTGACCTGAGCTTACAACCGGGGGATTATTGGGTCCCCTCCCTTAACAACATTTTTAGACAATATATTAAAATTAATCCATCACAAACCATGACCATTGAGGCCATACTAACTGAGCAATTTTTTTTCTGCCACCAAAATTTTTAGAGCCACTACCACCGTGAATGCCAATGCCTACGATGTAAATTCCTCCACTGATGATGCAACACCTACAATCACTGGTAAACCACCTTGAAGGGATCTTACCCATCGGGATTAGAACCTGGGTGGATCTGAAAAATAACCATCCATCTTAACCGATCCACCCAAACCCCATTAGCGATAGACTACATGATCTTATTAGGATATGAAGCAATAGTTTTTTTTAATTGTTTTCCACATAAAGAATAAAATATCAAGCGTAAAATCATATAAATATTTAAAACCTTTTTTCACTTTCTATAGGTTCAAGAAAATATGTCTAATAACCAAAACATGACCAAAGACATATAAAATGTCAAAACATGTGTTTTTAAGAGATTGAATGTACCTACGAGATGCAAATCCATAATTTACCCATATTGTTTGAGATTTTAATATGTTTTTAAAGATATATTTAGCAACCAGATTTTAAGATATTTTTGGCTACCAAATTGGACACACTATTATGTTTTGACCAACAAATTTTAGAATTTTCTTCTCCCCACATGGCATTGTTTACTATGAGCTCGTGAAACCTCTGAAATTCCAAAATGCCAAACTCTAAATTTTGAAGTTTGGGTTTTGGGGTTTCAAAATTTTCTCTCCCTTTTTCCACGCTTCTTTCCACCGAGTCCCTGAATTTCTCTCCAGCCTACCTCCGAACAACCACACCTCTAAAGCCTAAAATTTGGACTTTAGAATTCTGTCATTCCTCAAACTAGCTTGAACTCCCAAGCTCCTTTTCAATGCACTAGCCCGCTTCACTAACTTGCTTGGCTTGAACCTAAAACATGAGCTCCCATGGGCCAAGTCGATCCCTCCATTTCCTCTCTGTGAGGTCTTGTTTGTCCAATTTCACCTGAGAAGAAAAATTGGATAAAAATTTCCATTCACTAAGCTTAAGGTGTCTACGCAACACAATATGCATGAAACCTGCTGAGAAAATGCCATACATACCAAACATATAGAAGTAAATTTTCAATCTATGCTAGATTCTACTTCTTGGGTCGTGTTGAACCCTGGTCATTGGTGTTTTCATTGATGTCAAGTGAAATTTATGGAAAATGTGTGAATGGTTAAGTGAATATCAATTAGAGGCATTAAGGTTGATTGGTAGTGCCTTCTCAATGATGGTTAGAGCTCACAAAGAGGATTTAGGTTGATTCCACTATGGTTTCAGGATGCTACAAGCTTGGTCAATGAGGTAGGTGTCCACTAGAGGTGTATAGAATTTTGGTGTTCTTGACTCAAGTTTCCCATATGTCAAAAATGATGTGTCTAGGGATATTCAAAATCTCATAAGGAGATCATCAGGTCATGACGTGTATGTCATAGTTGGAAACAAGCTCATTTAGGCCTAGTTCTAGAGCCTGATGAGGTTTTTGCGGAACAAATAAGGTCATAAAAATCCTAGGTAAGAGAAGAGCCTAGGATAATTTCCTATGGCATGTATGAGCATATACAAGGCTTATTTTATCTTTTGGGGATAAAATTCAAATTTTCACTAAAAATAGCCTTTCAGAACTAGCAGTGAAGTTAAGTGAAAATAAGATTGGTATGAAGATTACAAGAATATTTATGAGCAATAAATCTATGGTGAATGTAGAGGGATATGTTTAGTGCTTCATGTCAAGTTTCATCAAGTTTTGAAGAATATTTTGGAAGTTATGAAATTTTTACTTTAAAATTGTTTCTTGAGAAAGGAAAACTGAGCACCCTATCTTCTTAGCATCCAAAAAATTATCAAGCATCCTTCGAATAAATCATAGAAGTATTTTTTAAAGATAATTCTAATCCTGAACTTTTTCAAAAAAAATAATAAGGAAATTGGATAAGAAACAAATAATTTCTATTCATATTTCTAACAGGGTTTCTCTCCTCCTCAAGACTCCTTCCCTGAAGTGATAGGCATAATATGAGGTGTTTTAAACTCAAAATCAAATTTCCAAGATAGTAAAACATCTCAGGGGTGTTAATTACTCTTGTAAGGTCAATATGGTGGTATTTTTTCTCTTCAAACACCAAATTAGTCTATACTGTTTGACCTTATTTTGCATATTTTTTAGGTGTACAATGCATGTTTCAAGGTGTCAAACTGAATTCCATACTGCTAAGAAGGTATGAGAGGTATTATAGGAGATCATGAATAAATTTTAACAATTTGTGTGTTTTTGTAGTGTACATTTTATCGAAATTCTCTCTCTACCGTTGAAAGGCTTCTCAAGGTTAAACTTACCACAGTGCTTGAAAAAGGAATGTATGGGTATACATAATGATAAGTTTAGACATGTGTGTAAGCATGTTCTACAGGTCTCATACACATTTTTGAAATCTTAGAGTCAGCTCAGTAATGTGGTGTGAAGGCTTAGCTTCCATGACTCCATAACTGACTTGTAGAAGAAGACTGAAATTCGTAGTAGTTGTTTCGTGAATTGTCTCTTACAAAATATGAATTCAAGATGTTGAAAATTGTGTAAAGATCCTCTTTGAAGTTATTTTTCTATGTTTGGTCATGATGGTGAAATTTTTCAAGTAAAAATATTACAAGCTCAATCTTCCATGTGGTAGTTCCAGCATAATCTCATACTTTGGTAATGTTTTTTTTTTTCAAGTTGTTGATCCTTGCTTTAGTAGGGCAGGTGTTACAAATAATAAATACTCCTCAAATCAGTGACGTAGAGCTTGAGACAAATATTTATGCATATGATTTCTCTCTCTCCTTGAAGAGTGGTCTTATGGCTCTATGATAGTCAAATTAGCAAGGTCATCTAACCTAAATCATGAATCTTCTTCAGTATCATTACAAAATAAGGCTTAGAGCCTGTAAAAAGAACATACATTGAAATATTCATGCAGGTATGTTGGCATAAATATGAAGAATAAATTTTTATTGAGGCTTCTAAACTATGAATGAGGGGTTTGAAACTAGAAACAATCATTATGCATAGTATGAGAAGATCAAAGACTTTCGTTTTATACTAGAAATTTCTCAGACAAAACAAAAAATTGAGGGAAGGATGGTTGTAATAGCCATTATTTACTAAGTATGCATGTGTTTCACTCAAATATTAAGAGTGCATGTATGTGTTTGAGAAAAAAAAGTGAATCCCTAACTCCAAATTTTTCTTCATGGAAAGTTGTGAAAGATATTGTCCTCTTGAGTATGATGACTAGTAAATTGCTCCTCAATTTTCATCTCCAAAATATGAATTCTCATTCCTTTGTAAATGTACTAAGAAAAAATCAGATTTGTAACGTGAGCTCTTGACTGTGAAAATAAATGATAAAGTGCTTTATACTCTTTTGTTTATTTCCAAATATTTGATGTTGATTAATGCTGTCTTATGCATACTCAGTCTTTGTATACATACAACTTTGATGTTAGTGAAGGATTCTCATGATTACAAGCTTGATTTGATTTCCTATGCACATGTAGTCTTCATGTGCAAAATTTTGGTAACCTCTACTTACACATAGTTAGCTTAATTGGGCTCAAATGGAAGTTGTGAAGAGTAAAAGGAAAGTGATGTAGGTTATAAGGAGAATATAGAGAAAAATTGAAATATTTGTAACGTTTCATAATAATGACAACTCTTGCTATAATCATCAGTTAGTTGCAAAATAATATTTACTCGGTGAAGAAAATTTCATGTCAGTATAACAGTTACAAATCTAAATGATAGCGGTTAAAAGAGTATCCTGACAAGTATAACATATTGTCATGAAGTTGAAAAGGATTAATATATTATTATTCTACTATCAAGAAATATTGAATGATCTTGTGAATACAAAAGCATACCTGAAACATGACAATTACAATAATTATTTTACTAAGGTAGTTTAGAATCTCAAGCAGTTCATCTCCTTGTATGTATTATGAATGAGGTTAGTTGAAGTGTTAAAGGCATATAGAGGGATTGTTAGATAAGGATAGTAAGTGAAGGAATTTTAGAAGACTAAATGTGTCATCTTTGAACTTCAAAGTACTATGTACATACCTGTAAATTCTGAGATGTTAAACATACCTAAGACAGATCTCATGATGAGATAGTGAATTATCTATAGTTTAAATGATTTCATCTTCTTTTATGAGATGCTAAGGGTGTAAGGTGAATAGGATTTGAAGTTGAAGTATAAAATTCATATGTTATTTGTCTATAAATCTTATCTCTGAACATGAAGTAGTGTCTCCTAATACATATTTAATCTTGAGAGTATATTGTTGATCTTGGGCATGGAAGATGAATTAAAGTCATCTTGGAATGGAGTAGTATTTTGAGAGGACCATTCTCATGAAGTAGAGAACTTGAATAAGTTTTAAAATCATCCTTAGGACCTGATATCAGTCGTAGAATAGATTGAAGTTAATAAGGGAGGAATGCTAGTTTGAGAGAAGAGTACAAATGAGATAAAAGTGAGCTGAAACACTGATCACTGTAGGCACTAAAATTAGGTCATACTCCCCTTGGTCCCCCATTAAATAAATACCTTGAACACATCCACCTAGCCATGGCCCCCTTCACCCCACTATAATATTAATTTAATTAATTCAATTAAATTAATTCAGTATCCTCACCAATATTTATTATTTAAATATCCTTAATTGGGATAATGCCCACATATCCACCTCACCTAGACACCTCATCAAGCCACCTCACCCTAAGACCTATTCTTAGTAAGTTGCCATAACTAACTAAGACCTACCCAAACCCTAAAAATCAATGCCTACATTCCCTCTAACCACATTCCCACCCGTTAGAAGGAAGCTTCCATGCTAATCCGCAGGAGTAAATGAAATGAGATCCCCAAAAATCAAGGGGATCTACCTAGTTTAGTAAACCTAGGAAATCCCACCCTAACCGATGCCGGTTACCCTTAACCACCGCCGGTTAAGCCGGAACCGCCATCGGTTACCATTTAACCCCCAAAACAACCTTATTTCAAGGTTGGCACATTTCTAAGAGATAATCACATCTTTTGAGAACAAGTGATGAAACCAGAGCTGCATGCAAGCAGAAACCAACGTTAGTATACACATCAGAGGATCCATAGCCAGTACCTGAAGTAATCACACAACCATCTACCTTCATGGGAGCATCCGAGGAAGCACCAGCACTACATCAAGTGCATCCCATTTGATCACCCACCATTTCCAACCAGGCATCAAGCCCGTACAAATAGTAAGTTTTGTTAACCAACACTCATCTATTCATCATTTGGTAGATCCTTTTACACCTGTTATTTAGCTTTTTCTCTCATTTCCATTCCCCCATCATCTACCTCCATGCAAACTTGACCATATTTTTATCCATACCCTTGCACTGCCCATACCTAGACCTTAATCATTCCTGTGCATATCCAGGATCCATATGAATCTTGCCATTACCCTCCCACCTTCATCTAATCTCAGATCTATCACCCAGCCAAGTTTTATTGAGTTTTCTGTACCCTGACCATACCGACGTCGGTTACCCAAAACCATCACTAGTTAGCCTAAACCGATACCGGTCATACCAGACCGACGTCGGTCTCTGTGTCTTTTACCAGAAACCACCATATTAGAGCTCCTAAAAACTTCCACTAAATACCCAAAACCACCCAGAATCTCACCCTGACCAATACCAATACCTTGACAGTGACCTTGACCTTCAGATTCAATCATAACCTAGCCTGTTGTGAACAAATTTGCTTATTGTAGATGAATGAGATACCTAATCATTTTAACTACATTAGATTTCCTTTATTTCTCGCATTAAATTTAAACAGTGGATTGACAGCCGTCTAGGAAGTATCACACTTCCAGGATCTAGCAAATGCTAGGTAGTCCACTGCATATATTGTTTAACTTTTATTTGGTGGTCTTGTGTTCCATTTCAGGTAGTTCCTCTAAGAAAAAAGGAAGCTCTCACAATCAGCTATGGATTCAGAAGTCATACACGTGTGCAACAACCTATCAACCAGCATTTTAACAGGTATTCCTCCTAGCCCATCACCCTTATTTGTTTCATCAACATTCGAAGAAATGATCTAGAATCAGGTGAAACATTTTGGCATGCCCGGTGGGACCCATTCGAGGGATTCTTTGCATTCTTTCATTTCTAGGTGAAAACGTTGTATGTTTGTTTCTTTTCTAAAAAGTTCTTACATTAAACTTTCTCCCCTGGAACCTTCTTCTCTTCTATTATCTAAAAGCAATCATATTTTGGTGCTTAAAATGAACATTTCTTCCCTTTCATTAGTATCGCATTAGTGAAAGAGCATCCCTTCTCATGTTCATCTATTTGTGGCATAAATTCTACATTTCAATTTGGGTTTAAAAATCATTGCATTTCATTCTGCTTTTTTGCATTAGCTCACATTAATTGAGGGCAACCTATACGCTGGAAGTCATTCCCAACTGATGGTTGACAAACGAATCATAGAAAGCACTTTCTTTCTCTTTCTCTCTCTATGAATCATATCCAAACACCACAAAATTGAAAATATACACATTCTTAAACAACATCTTTCCTGAAAGAAGCTGTAGGTGATCACATGATCACGGCACAGTGGGCACCCAGCTCGTTGTTTCTGTAAAGTCATACTTCAGAGAAAATCCCGCCCCCACCATAACATACCTGAAACCTCTCCTTGTAGATCTCCTTCTTTGTAGGAAGCCATCCTCACCAAAAAACTCTATTCTAGAATTCATGAGTCAGTCCTTAAATAGCATAAGCTAAACAAACATAATAGAAAAAGGCACTCTTAGGATCATATTTTTCTTAGTGTTTCTACTTGGCTTGGATTTTGAGGTGAGAGGTCACACTCTTCATTTTTCTTATTTCTCCCCTTGCACGCTCCTCATCACAGTTGGTGTATTCCAGCTTCATCTGAGTGTGCCTGGACCATATTCTCATCATTCTCAGGATTCTGGGTTTGATTCCACATTAATTTTAACTCACAACCACATTTTTCTTCATCACTGTTTCAATTTCACAGTAACCGGTGTCGGTCCAGTGACCATCGTCGGTTACCCTCTGACCGTCATCGATTTTACCCAACTAACATCAGTCCACTATTCTTTTTCTCAACCAACCCAAAAATGACACCTATTCCCCTTCGTTAGCTGTTTAGAGTCTCTGTCATTATTATCATATCCATTGACCTGGTAAGTCTCATTAGTATTTGACATACCTGGTAAATTTGGCCTTATACATTGTTTTTGATCAACTGTCCATTTTCCACAGTGACCGACAGTGGTTACCTGTGACCGGCATCAATTTAACCTAACCAACATCGGTTAGCTTGTGTCATTTTCTGGCTGACATTTTAACCCCAATCCATCTACTACCGCTGTTTCTCCTATCTCTATTATATTTCTGTGTCATTTACAGAAAACATTCCAACCCGATGAGTACCTGTTCACATGGTGCTGACCCAAAGCCAAGCGAACGCCCTCATATTCCATGCTAGCCATCAACCACTCCCCCTATTCCTTCACCACCTTCTATTTTATCACCCATGGATCCTACCCAACCTATCACTATCACCACAGGAGACGAGGAGTTCACACGACTCCTTGACCAAAATCCTGCCACCTTGTAGTTTTACCTTTCCCACTCGTCCAATCGAGATGCCTCGGGTCAATTGATATATGGCATGCCCGTATCTATCCCCCCGACTCTCGTTCCCACTCCTGCGTCAGCCCCATCTGGCTCCGCGCTGCCTGCATCTACCTTACCCCCAGTCATTTCACAGCTAGGCCCTATACTCGCTATGACTTCCGCATCTGCTACCTCCATTGCACCCGCCACATCCACTATACCTTCACTAACCACCCAGAACACAACCTCATCCACGCCTATTGTCTCGCATATACCCGTAGCTACACAACCACCCCTGGTGTCAGTGACCCCTACCCCTTTTCAAAACTTCGTCCCTTTCTATTCCACAATATCTAGCCCCCATTGCCACTAGGATCACCATGACCCTTCCACCTCCATATACGTACTATCAGTAGCCTCATGTTTCGTCTATTATTCACTCTGGGTATGTACCCCCTATTTCACTACCTTCTTCTCAATCTACCTATACGGCAGCACCATATAATGGAATGCCACCCCTGTTATATGCCAAACACCAACCCTCTTATGCTACAGGAGTCACCCATCCATCACAACCTACCAATGACCTAATTAAGTTAATGATGGACAAGATGCAAGACATTGGAGGCATCGGTTTCTGGCTCCCGCAACACTCTCACCTATGATGAGATTTGTAATGAGCCTATACATCCATCCATTCCTATCCATCCATATCCCATGCATTGGGAAATGCCTAAATTCAACTGTTTCAATAGCAAAGAAGACCGGAAACAACATTTGCGGTCTTTCAAACATGGGTGTTATCTAATCGCCCATGATGATGCTTTGCTCCTAAGGACCTTTCCCATGTCTCTGACTGGACCCGCATTAGATTGGTATAGTGGGTTGCCTAGACACTCTATATTCTCATTTAATCAGGTAGCCCAAGCCTTCTTGGATCACTTCTCTATTAATATTGTTAAGAAGGTTACCATGACTGACCTATACTCTACGCATCAGTATGACGATGAATCTATCGCAGATTTTATTGCTCATTGGCGTAGCCTGATCAATAAACTCACATTCCAACTACCACAAACCAAACTCATCGAGCTATTCACATGGGCTTGTGCTAGGCATATCTCACCGACCCTACAGGTTCAAACCTTCTGAACCTTTGATGAAGCATTCACCATGGCACAAAAGCTAGAGATTCGGGCTATTGAAGAGAAGAAAATCCAATTACGCAATAAGAACTTGGAATTCAAGTTGAATGATACCTCTTCTTCTTCAAAACCATAGAACAATTATTCAAAGGCCAAATGCACCGCTAACGCAGTGGTACTCAAATCTGGCCCAACTCATCCGTCAAATCAGGCTAGCCCCTCATCTAATCTCTCACCCATTCAGACTTTTCAATTCAGATGGGAACAATGGAAATATACCCCAATTGGGGAACCTTATTCTTCTATCTTGGAGAAGCTCATCAAAGTTGGGGCCATCACCCTTCCTCCTGTGAAACCACACACTAGTTTTGGCCCCCACTCACCCCACACCCACATGGTATAAAGAGCATGACTTCTGTAACTACCATCGAGTAAAGGGTCATAGTGATGGCAATTGCATCACCTTCAAAAACATTGTCCAAGAAATGCTCGAGAAAGGTGAGTTAACCGTGGATAATCCTAACGCACCTGCCAATCAAAACTTACACATCCTTAAGAATCCCTCTTCCTAATCATGCCCCTTCTTCTGATCAAACTAGAGAGACTTCAACTCATGATAGCCATACCCGTGAGGTCCATGCTATTTTCAGTGATGCACCCATTACTTCCCAATTACCTCATATTCCTTCCATCGAGGAAATTCTAGCCCGAAGTCCTCCTACACATGGAGCCCACCTCACCTATTCCTCCACCCACAGAGGAACACCTTTCACCTCCTTCATCACCCGTAGAGGATCCTTCCATTAATATCAAGACTATTTCACCCTTGGCTTCTCCACTTAGAGAGCCGTCACCCGTAATACCTCTCCAGCCCATGGAATATGCTTGTTCATCTCCTCCACCCACAGAGGAGCACCCACCATCTCCTCCACCCATAGAGGAACACCCATCATCTCTTCCACCTATCAAGGATCCAGTAGAGATACCTTTTCCTCTAGGTGATCATTCTCCATCAGCTACCCAAGATCCTGCAGACTTACTTTCGGCTCTCTTACCCATGGAAGCCGAAGCTAGAAAATTCCCCGTTTCTAAGACAAATTTTATGGAGAATTGCCATTAGGTCCTCATCAACCTTGCCTACGGCTATACCATTCTCATGCTTATCCAATCACTTAGATTATGTGGACAGAGCCTTACTTTGGGGGCGTCTTCTGCTTCTTGTCTCAACGCAAATGCAGATGTCACTTGCTGACACTTCCACTATCTACCCAAAAATATTTCAACCAATCAAACCGAGAACAACCACCTCTATCATAACTTCTGCCATGACACCCATCATAGCTTAACACACACCCTTACCCATAACCCAACATACGTCTAAATCCAAGCCCACACCTTCATCATATTCCTCGACTAAACCTATTACTACCTTAGGGGTCACCCCAACCACCATCCTTACTCATCCACCTATCAAACTAGATTTAGCTACATCCTCCAAAGTCAACACCAAACCTACTCCGACACCCAAATAGAAGAACCAAGCCCATAGAACTCATACCCCAGCTGTGCCAATCACACCTTCATCACCTTCACCCCTGTCTTTAGGACCTCAACCTCCCAGCACGGTTAAGAAACCTCCACCCATCAGTAAACCAAAAAATACAACAGCCCATTCCTTCCTCACAAACCTCTAACATACCCAAGCACCCGACATGACTTACACCTGCACCTGCAGCATCTTTACCACCCATTCCTCCAATACCATCGGTTACTTCTTCACTACCCACTACACTTCAGTCTCTTTCCCTCACACCTTCGGCACATGACCTACACCATCTACCTTCACATTACCTCTGTTATCCCCGTGGGTAACACACCCTCTTCCACCATCTGCCTTTCCCTCTAGATCTTGTACACCCATATCACCTTTACCCAAGAAGGTATGACCCAAGAGACAAAAATCTGCTACCCTCCAATAAGGAAGTCAAAACAACCATACACTCTCCTACCATTTCATCTACCATACCCCTACCCAAGCAAACACAACCAACACCCAAGACCACGCTAGCACCCAAAACCATAGCTCGACCCACTCCCCCTCCTGCAAAGACTGTTCCTCAACAATCAACCAAACCTACGCCCAAACCCACTTTCACTTCCCATTATGACCCACTAGCAGGGTCATATGCCAAAATATTAACCAACCTCCTTGAGACTACTGTCATCACATTACCGTTGTCATACCTTATGACCTTCTCAAACCTAAGCCAAAAGGGTTTGATGACAAAAAAATTTGTGCCTACCATCGTGTGTCAGGACATGATGTGGAGAACTACAAGGCTTTGAAAGCCATCCTTATCTAGTTGTGTCCTCTTGAAGAAAACTTTGACAATGATGACCTTTTTGATGAGGACCCCATTTCACCAACACCCATTCCCACAATTCTTCCCTCACTTCCTACTCAATGACCCAGACCTTTACCCCCACAACTCCTAGAACCACCCCCGAGATTTGAAATTAACATGGTTTGCATCAATGACCTTTCCAAACCTCCACCCCAATGTCGATGTGCCCAGCTCATCTCACAAGGTTCCTTCCCACCATTGGGATTTTTCCCTTCGTGTCACCATACCTTTCATGGCTCACCTACCTCACCTACCTCCCCACCTCAAATCAACATAATCCACGTTGCTACCCATGCTCAAAAGGAAAAAGGCAAGGAAAAGGCAACTGACTCACCAACCAATCCTATACCCAACATAATATCTACACCCACACCTAAAATCACTATCTTTGGCCCCACATATCCTATTTCTAATGGGTTCACACACCATATGATGCTCAAACAACTACACCAATCCCTCCTCAAAATGTCCCTATACGACCTCATCCAAACCTCGAAATCCCATCGCCAAGCTCTCATGGAGGTCCTACTATCTATTGAGGTTTTACCCAATGACCCTACACCCATAGCCTCCATTATCACACCCCATCATGTAGCCTCTCTCACCAAATTTCCACCTTTATCCACACCTCAACCTACTCACCAAGTAGCTTCCCTTAGCTTCTCAGAGGAAGAGATCGCACTGCACCAAACTGATGACCCAACCCAGCTCTCTTCATCTTTGTCCACATCGATGATATACATGTACGACGTGTCATGATTAATGGGGGCACTAGCATTAATATCATTTCATCCCATGCATTCACTCAAATGTGCATACCTGACAATTGCATGCATAAACATCCTGTCATGTTACATTCATTCAATGATGATATCACCTCTACTCTAGGCACTGTCATCCTCCACGTTCGTGTGGGCCCCCACACTATTCCAGAGTTATTTTACATCTTGGAGGGGGAATTCCAATATAACCTATTGCTTGGCAGACCCTGGATTCATGTCATGGGTTGTGTTCCTTCCACTTTGCATCGATATGTAAAGTTTGAGCATGAAGGACACACCTATACTATTCCAGCTGATCCTTCACCTTTTAAAACATGCAACATGCTTTACCGACCCAATGACATGCTTATACCCATTAAGGCATCCACCTCCATGACCACTACCACTTCACCTACACCTCCGCTTACTAATACAGCCATTACCTCAACCACACATGCCTCCTCCATTCCTACCACTGCCACAACCTCCACGGCCAAACCATCAGCCTCTCAATCCGTTAGCTCCACCTTCAGGTTGACCTCCGACACATGGTCTATTCCAACTACCCACATACCAACCACTGATCCCTTGGAAGGTATTTTTCAATGCCTCACTCTGGGAGAGTATCACCTATATAGTGTCAACACATTCCTTACTCCACAAGAGTATGGAAGTCTTCACCAACACCCTCGTTATGATCACCATATAGGAGAGCACCTCCTTTATGGTCCTCCCCGATGTGCACCTTCGTATCAGTCTCACCTATGGGGGACTGTCAACACCAATCCGACACTATGATAATTCTTCACCGGGAACTCCTCGTGCTATGATTATTAACTAATGCACAGCTCTTAGTTTGGTGGATGTAATCTGGAAACACAACAACAAACATAACACAAGAATACCATAGACTATGATAAGAAGGAATAATGATAAATCTGAAATATCAGTGTAAATTATAATATCAACATGAAATTGTTACAATCTCACCCATGAGGTTCTTCAAGTGTTATTAACTTCACTTGCCTTCAAACAATAACTATGGGAGAAACTTCACAATTACACCTCTTAATGGCTTCTTTAACACACCTTCAAAAATGATGGCTTCCTTTACACACTTACTCATACAATATTTCTCACTACTTCTCTCTATGCTAAATGAGGGGGGTGGCCTCTTTATTTATAGGAATTCAGGCTTATCCACCCTATCTCTAAGATAGGATAGGAAATCTCTTTTGGCCAATCATATTCCATGCCTAAAATCTTGCCTTTACATGTAGGCTTATCTTCTAAGATAAGATAAACCTTATCATCTCACATGGGTTCCACCTTTTTAGACTTTTCCACAAATAAAATATACAAAATATTTATGACATCACTCTTTGTCCTTATTACAAATATAATATTTCTAATTCCTAATCATGTAGACCCTACTTCTCTACTTATCCCAACTTTGACATTTTAACATTACCAGACCACTTACGACAAATATTTACTTTTTACAACATTCCTATTGTACTTTGACTGTTACCGTACTCTACATTATTGGTGGCACCGTACTGACGGCGTCGTTATCTTCTATTGGACGCCACTACTAATTATACTTAACAACATCCTATTCCTAATACATACATTAATAAAATAGAAATTACGGAGGAAAATTTTAATGTCGACATTTTCCCCCTTCCTAACTTCTACTCCGTCCTCGGAGTAGACTCTTATGGACATTCTGAAGCTGGTGCTTGGAAAATCTTTAACTTGTCATGGTTGACCCATTTTGTAATGGGAGTACCATCTTATTCCTCCAGTCGATATGTACCATTTTCATGCACAGCTGCTATTTTGTAGGGCCCCATCCACTTTGGAAGAAATTTTCTCTGTCTTCTTTTTTTGTATCTGGAATCATATACTAGAACCAAGTCATTCACATGAAATGGAGACGAACGGATCTTTTGATCAAAGTATTCCTTCTGCTTCATTTTCTTCTTATAGCTTGTATCCTTCGCTATTTCCCTCATTTCCTCTAGTAAATGAAGATGTACCAACCTTTCTTTTACTGAATCACTTTCATCCATCCTTTCATTTTTCATAACTCTCACAGTGGGAATATCAAACTCAATAGGAAGAACTGGATCAATGCCATAAGCCAACTGAAATGGGGAGTATCATGTTGCTGACTTTGATGTTGCCCTATATGCCCACAATGCTGCATGAATCCTTTTATCCCACTTATGTACCTGCAAGGCTGCATCTTTTGCTAGAATTTGACACAACACAAAATTTGTTCGTTCCACCTGTCCATTTGTGCTTGGCTTGTATGTTGTTGCCTTCCTGTGCTTAATAGAAAACTTGTTGACTAGGGCTTCTACCACCTCATTAATGAAGTGGCTTCCTTGATCTGTTACAATTTCTAATGGGACAACCAAATCTGGTGACAATGCGTTCATATATGAACCTTGCCACTTCATCCATGGAAGTTTTTTTCAATGGCCTAGCTTCAACCCACTTGGTTAAATAATCTGTGGCAACTACAATATACTTATTTTGGCGTGGGGTAGTTGGAAGTGGACCTACAATGTCTATTCCCCACTTTTAAAAGGGACCAAGTGGAAGAATATGGCATAATGGAGCTGATGAAGTCTTACGGTTACCATGTGTTTGACAAATATCACATGTCTTACAATAATTATAACAATCTCTAAAAAGAGTGGGCCAGTGATAACCTGCGTCCAAGATCCTTCTTGTTGTAAGTTGTCCAGAGAAGTGTCCTCCACATGTACCATTGTGGAATTCTTCTATCAGCTCCTTCCCTTGATCACGTCCAACTGCCCTCTTGTACTGTCCATCAGGTCCTATTCAAAATAATACTCCATGCAGAATAGAATATGGATGACTGGCTTGAGTAATCTTCCTCTTAGTCTTTGCATTGGCACCATCAAGAAACTTGAATTCATTTAGATAATTCCAAATATCTATGTATTCACTAGGGATTGTGTCAAGAGATAACAATGATGTATCTGGGAAATCATCATCATCACAAGGTGAACCTAAACCATCATAGGCTTGAGAGAGTGCATCTGCATTGACATGCTTCTTTCCTAGCCTATCTATAATATCAAATTCAAATTCTTGTAGCAAAATTATCCATCTTGTTATCCTCCCTGATGGGTTAGGCTTATTGACAATATATTTTAGAGCCTGATGATCTGTTACAACTATAAATTTCTTCCCTAGCAAGTAATTTCTAAACTTCTTTACAGCAAAAATGATAGCTAGAGCCTATTTTTCAGTTACAGTATAATTTACCTTAGCACTACTCATTTGTCTGCTCCCAAAGTAAATTGGATGATCATTCCCATTTTCATCCTTTTGGCTTAGAGTACTTCCTAGTGCTCCATCTGAGGCATCAGTATACACAATGAATGACTTGCTCCAATATGGATTCTTTAAAACAGGTGAAGACACCAGGGCTTCCTTCAGTTGTTCAAAAGCTTCATGCGCCTTATTTCCTGGTTCATAAGTAACATCCTTCTTCAAGAACTAGGTTAGTGGCTGTGCAATCTTTGAGAAATTATTGATGAACCTTTTATAGTAACCCACATGGCCTAAAAATGATCTCAACTTACTTCTATTCATAGGAAATGGTAACTCTTTGATTTTTGAAACTTTATCAAGATCAGTACCAATACCATCTCTGGATACAACATGCCCTAACAAAACACCTTTAGAACATCCAAAAACACACTTTGTAGGGTTTAGTGAGGCTTGTGCTTCATCTAACCTTTGAAATGATGTCTCCATCTGGTGCAGGTGGTCCATCTTGCTCCCATAGATGTAAAAATCATCCATAAATACTCTGATGAAGTTACCAATGTAGGGTTCAAACACCCTATTCATCAAGCGTTGGAACATTGGTAGAGCATTACACAACCCAAAAGGCATAACTCTATAAGAAAAATTTCCCCAAGGAGTGGTGAACGTGGTCTTCAGCTAATCTTTCTCTACTATACGAACTTGGTTGTATCCGCTATATCCATCAGTAAAACTATAGCACTCCTGGCCAGCTACTTCATCTAAAATCTTATCTGAGAATGGAAGAGGGTGATGATCCTTCTTTGTTCCCTTATTGAGCTTCTTATAATCAACACAAATGCGTAGCTTCCCATTATTTTTTATTGAGTTCACAATGGGAGAAACCCATTCTGAATTCTCCACAGCAAATATGAATCCAGCATCAAGAAACTTATCTATTTCTTCTTTTACAGTCTTGGAAAAATTAGGATTCATTCTATATGGCATTTGCTTTATGGGCTTAGCACCATCTACCAGCTCAATAGAATGTTCTACCCAGCTTACTTGGCGGAGTTCCTTGTAATCAAAAGTGAATATGTGTATGTACCTTCTAAAGAGCTAGAGGTAGGATTCCTTCTCACTCTCCATCACAGCATCACCAATCTTTATTTGTTGGAGATGGTCATCAATTTCTTCTTCAGATAATTTTATGGGATCATGAGTCGGTGTGACTGGAAGGATATCCATGAAAAAAATATCAACCTCACTTTCTTCATCTTCAGTGTCCACTTCACTAGTACTCAAGTAATCAGAGGATGTCTAATCATCAGTTTCATCACTTGAATCCACAGGTTTTTCCTTATGATGCCGAGGGATCACATTTATCTTCACCCTCTCTCTACCACAACTAAGTGTCATGAAGCCTTCATTCCAGTATTTTCTTGCATGAACTCTCCTTAGCCATGGTCTTCCCAACAACATTAGGTACGCAATGGTACCATTTTTCATCACCTAAAAGTCTACCACACATACAACACCCATAAAAGATATTGCCACATTTGAAACTACACCTTCTGGTTTAGTTTTTCCTTTATTTAATGACCTTAACATAAGTGTTGAGGGGCGATCAATTTTTAAACCCAACATATTCATTACAGACTCGGTCATTACATTAACTGCAGCACCTCCATCAGCTAAGACATCATGAATTGAAATACCATTACATAATACCTCAGCTTGTGGAGCGTAGGGATCTGCCTCTACCTCCAAAACAGGGACCTCAACCTCCTTCCTTCGTTGAGCATTGAGTCCACTTCGCAGCTCCCGCCTCTTCTTAGAAGACATAGCCAAGAGTTGACCATATGTAATATTTGCAGGCCTTTTGGATAGATCATCTAAGATGGAGTATGGTCCTTGTCCCTGTGAAATCAGAAAATCCTGCACACCCAACTTTCTTCTCCTATGTTTCTTACTAGTTTCTCCTTTCATCTTCTTAGGATCATTTCTATCTTGGTTATCTTTTTCTTTCTTTCTTTTTGTTACAAACACATCTACTTCATTATTTACGCTCTTATCTACTACATCAAAAGAAATCACAGGTGCTTTCCCTTTATCATTATCTCTTGTACCAGATGTAGAAGCTCTATCTGGATAATTATACTTATAATGACCCTTTTTATAACCATAACATACAACTTTAGAAATATTTCTTTTTGGACCTCTATCTCCTCCCTAAGAACTAAATTCTTTTCCTTGAAGAATATTAATAGTTAACTGACCCATCTTTCTGAGCAGATCTTCATACTCAGTAGATGTACTAGGAGAAGGATTTGTGCTCACTGAGAGTGGTTGTGGATTCTGGACCAAAGGTGCTGGTGTAGGCTCTACTTTAGCAACAATTTCTTTGGGCTCCTCTTCCATGCTTTCTTCTTGCCTTCTTGTAATCTCATTTGCTTGTTCAATGGTAGCTGGGTGGTCATACTTCACTCGTTGTCTGATCTATGGCTTCATCCCAAGAATTAAGTGCTTACAGAGGCTATTATCCACGCCATTCATTAAGACATCCACTAATCCTTCCTTCCAGATCTGGGCATCGAGCTTCCTCCTTAGCTCTAGAACATGAGCATGATAATCCCTTATCTTCTCCTTCTCTCCTTGGGCTAGCTTTGTGATATCAATCATGAGATCTACATATTTCTGTTGTTCACCAAATTCTTCAAGAAAACTTTCAGTTAATAAATCCCATGAGTTTTTCACATTATCACCTAGTGTTTCAAACCACCTAAGGGCTAAACCATCCAAAAAGGTAGGAAAACATTCAGTCCATTGTTCCCTTCTTATAAGGCCATTACAAATACAAGATTGTTTAAACTCTTGAATGAAAGAAAAAGCATCTTCATTAGATTGTGCTGAAAAAATAGGAATCTTCCCCATTTCCAAAAGTAACCACAGTAAAATACCAACCCATAAGTACAATCAACAAGACTTATGTGCACAAATAATTGGAATCACTATAATAGAAAATAGAAATGACCACGGTAAACTATGGTAAAAGTTGACTTACTGCGGTAAAAACTGACTTTACTGTGGTAAACACTATTCACAATAAAAAGTGAAGTTACTACGGTAAAAACTGACTTTATTGTGGTAAACACCATTCACAGTAAAAAGTGAAGTTACTGTAGTAAATACTATTCACGGTAAAAAGTGACTTTACTGCGGTAAATACTATTCACGGCAAAAAGTGACTTTACCATGGTAACTACTATGCACAGTAGAAACAAGGTTACCCTCCAAATGTTTTCTAACTAAGTGGGAATATTTCTCCAGAAAATATACCAATGACGAATGGTCCCGACAACGGAACCAAAATGTAAACACCAATCTGGCACTATGATAATTCTTCACCGGGATCTGCTCATGCTATGATTATTAACTAATGTACAGATCTTAGTTTGGTGGATGTAATCTGGAAACACAACAACAAACATAACACAAGAATACCATAGACTATGATAAGAAGGAATAATGATAAATCTGAAATATCAGTGTAAATTATAATATCAACATGAAATTGTTACAATCTCACCCATGAGGTTCTTCAAGTGTTATTAACTTCACTTGCCTTCAAACAATAACTATGGGAGAAACTTCACAATTACACCTCTTAATGGCTTCTTTAACACACCTTCAAAAATGATGGCTTCCTTTACACACTTACTCATACAATATTTCTCACTACTTATCTCTATGCTAAATGAGGGGGGGTGGCCTCTTTATTTATAGGAATTCAGGCTTATCCACCTTATCTCTAAGATAGGATAGGAAATCTCTTCTGGCCAATCATATTCCATGCCTAAACTCTTGCCTTTACATGTAGGCTTATCTTCTAAGATAAGATAAACCTTATCATCTCACATGGGTTCCACCTTTTTAGACTTTTCCACAAATAAAATATACAAAATAATTATGACATCACTCTTTGTCCTTATTACAAATATAATATTTCTAATTCCTAATCATGTAGACCCTACTTCTCTACTTATCCCAACTTTGACATTTTAACATTACCGGACCACTTACAACAAATATTTACTTTTTACAACATTCCTATTGTACTTTAACTATTACCGTACTCTACGTTATTGGCGGCACCGTACGGTGCCGTTATCTTCTATTTGACACCACTACTAATCATACTTAACAACATCCTATTCCTAATACATACATTAATAAAATAGAAATTACAGAGGAAAATTTTAATGTCGACATGACTTGATACTACCACTTTCACCCTATCACCCTGCCTGTCACTCTTTTTTCCCTCATCCAACACTTACTCTGACCATTCACCTCACCCTCCTGACCTCATCATTTATAACCTAACCTCGTCCTCAATTGGGGACTTGTTATTTTACCCATACCTTGGACCTACCCATGTTGTGACCTAGATTCTTGGACCTGGAACATTGCTAATGACATTTGACCTCATGTGTTTACTATACCTTGCGGCACTGTTACCTGTATTGATTGACCTAATGACCTTACCTTGCCTCTTGCCATGACCGTTTATCCTGACCCAACCCTCGGTGTACCGGAACATACCTAAACGTTCCTGCACCTAACCTGTGTCACATTTCCTGACATATCCTATACCTTGGATACCATAATCACTTCAACCTTGTTTAGATAAACCTATCGACCTTAGACAATGTAGAGTTTTCCTGCTCTTTAACCTGGTATTGTGATGTAATTTATACATGTGCTTGCATTTGATTGTCACTACCTTTAACCCTAACCCATTACCTAGATTACCCGAGTAGACTTTTTTCCTTTTTTTCCCCAGTTACCCAACCTCCTCTTCATCACATTGACCTTTTAATACAACCACTCACTACTTCTGCCTTCTACCTTATCAGTTCTTGGTTTGAGGGGGATCACATTCACCCACACACGAGGCAACCACATCTTCTTTTTTTCAATGTCGCTTACCAATACAAGCTACGCAACAAAAAGGGGCAAAATGTAGACACTAAAATTAGGTCATACTCCCCTTGGTCACCCATCAAATAAATATCTTGAACACATCCACCTAGCCATGGTCCCCTTCACTCCACTATAAAATTAATTTAATTTAATTCATTATCCTCACCATATTTATTATTTAAATATCCTAATTGGGATAATTCCCACATATCCACCTCACCTAGACACCTCATCAAGCCACCTCACCCTAAGACCTATTCTTAGTAAGTTGCCATAACTAACTAAGACCTACCCAAACCCTAAAAATCAATGCCTACATTCCCTCTAACCACATTCCCACCCGTTAGAAGGAAGCTTCCATACTAATCTGCGGAGTAAACAAAATGAGATCCTAGAAAATCAAATGGATCTGCCCAATTTAGTAAACATATGAAATCCTGCCTTAACTAACGTCGGTTACCCTTAACCACCGCCGGTTAAGCCAGAACCACTGTCGGTTACCATTTAACTCCCAAAACAACCTTATTTTGAGGTTGTCACAATTTTGATAGATAATCACATATTTTGAGAACAAGTGAAGAAACCAGAGCTACATGCAAGCAGAACCAGCATTAGTATACGCATCAGAGCATCCATAGCTAGTACTTGAAGCAATCACACAGCCATCTACCTTCACGAGAGCATCTGAGAAAGCACCAGCACTACCTTAAGTGCATCCCATTTGATCACTTACCATTTCCAACCACGCATCAAGCCTGTACAAACAGTAAGTTTTGTTAACCAGCACTCATCTATTCATCATTTGGTAGATCCTTTTACACCTGTTATTTAGCTTTTGCTCTCATTTCCATTCCCCCATCATCTACCTCCATGCAAACTTGACCATCTTTTTATCCATACCCTTGTAATACCCATACATGGATCTTAATCATTCCTGTGCATATCCAGGATCCATACAAATCTTGCCATTTCCCTCCCACCTTCATCTAATCTCAGATCTATCACCCAACGAAGTTTTATTGAGTTTCCTATACCCCGACCATACCGACACAGGTTACCCACAACCATCTTCGGTTAGCCTAAACCGATACTGGTCATACCAGATTGATGTCAGACTCTATGTCTTTTGACCAAAAACCCATATCGGAGCCTAAAACCTCCACTAAATACCCAAAATAGCCTAGAACCTTACTCTAACCAATACCAATACCTTGACAGTGACCTTGACCTTCAAATTCAATCATAGCCTAGCCTGTTGTGAATGAATTTTCTTATTATATATGAATGAGATACCTAAATCATTTTAAGTACAGTATGATTTCCTTTATTTATCACATTAATTTGCTTTAAATAGTGGATTGACACCCATCTAGGAATTATCACACTTCCCAAATCTATTATACACTAGGCAGTCCATTACATATATTGTTTAACTTTTATTTGGTGGTCTTGTGTTTCAATTCAGGTAGTTCCTCCAAGAAAAAATGAAGCTCTCACAATCAGCTGTGGATTCAGAAGTCATACATGCGCAACAACCTACAACTAGCATTTCAACAGGTATTCCTCCTAACCCATCACCCTTATTTGTTTCATCAACATTCGAAGAAACACTCTAGAATCAGGTGAAACAATCACATCAGGTTGGTGTATGAAACCAAGAGAAGAAGGTGATCTCTATGTTCAAAGTCTAAGTTGCATCTCAATAATTTGGGAGTGAGATTCCTTATAAGTAGGTTCTTACAAAACAAAATTCAAGTGGGCACTTCACATAAAATTAAAGTGGGTGCTTCAAACTGGAGTTATAGCTTTAGGGTGATTAGATGCTCACCACTTGGTGAGATCATTATAATCCTTGTTGGAAAATAGTCCATGATATTTATTTTATTTCTCTTTTTAGTAGGTTTTTGTCCCTTATGGGTTTCCCACATTAAATTTGGTCTCCACATGTGTTCATGAATGCTTGTTTCTCTTTCTCTCTCCTAGTTGAATGTGCATGTTTATCATGTTTAAGGAATTTTAAAGGTTTGATGATTAGATAACTATAAATTGATTCAAAATTATTAATAGGCATTGGTTCACCCCCCTATCAGTGCCTAGAGTTTCTAACAATTGCTATCAAATGAGGTTCTCTTAGTATAATTTTAACAACTTAAGAGAAGTTCTTTAAGGCACAAGTATGGGTCGTCAAGCCGAAGCAATACTGAAAAAGAAGTATGAGATTGCTCAAACCATGATAAATTATTTAAATTCTGAAATCAAGCTCAATGATGTAAATCATATTGAATAACTCAAATAGGTGGCAGTAATTGTTAGTAAGTTGTCAAAATATCTAAGTGTTAAGGAAAAATCATATGTCAAACTTGAAGAAGAATTGAAGGCCCTAAAGGATGAGTTAGAAAATGTTAAAGACAAATTAATGATAATTAAATATAGTTCAAGAAATCAAATACATCCCAATGAATGATTAGGTCGTGTCTTTAAAAATGAAGCAAATCAGTGTGAATTGAAGCATGAATCTAGTCATGAGCCATGTCAAGAAGCTATCAAATCCAAGGTTGAAGAATGTGACAATTTGAATTCTAAGTTGAAGACTCTAAGAGAAGAATTGGAACAAGCAAGACAACAAAGAGAAAATGAATTAAAGTCTGATTCAATCCATACACCATGCCAAGGACATTTTTAACACAAGAAAATCAATAAGAATCCAAATGCAAGGAGACTTCCTTGCAAGTTTTATGGATTTTTTTTTCATGTCATGTTTTTAGACATAGAGCTAGAGAGTGTATGAGAAATATTGATAAAGAACACCCATGGAGATATTGTAGAACTAGGTATGAGAAGAATAGAGTTTGTTATAACTATTATGAGAAGGGTCACATAGAAAAAAATTTCCTTAAAGAGGCTATGAAGCAAGACTGGATTCATCTTGTATGCTTTAATTGCAACAAACATGGTCACTTTACAAGACATTATCATAAGAGGAAGCTCATATATAGGAGAAAGGATGAAGTTAAGCTCACTCCTATAGAAGTAACCAAGAAAGAATCAAAACTAGCGAATGAAGAAACAAGCTCAATCAAGGAATCAAGAGTTAATGGTAAATCCAAGAAGAAGGAAGGAAATTCTAGTGCAAGTTATGGATAATTTCTACCTCAATCTATACAAGATCAAATATATAAAATGCAACGTGAATGCTTTTCATACAGTGAATTATAAAGTGAGATCTTAAGTGACGAGATCGTCACACCAAGTAGTACACCCAAGAAGAATGTCAAGAGCTTAAGGGAAGGAAGAGATTCATCATACTACTTTGATGACTATATTATATTTTGAAGTGACCTCACATGATGGAGTGCCTTCTCTAGGCTTCTAGAAGGCATATTCCAGTTGAAAGAACCAACATCTTCTCCTCAATAATCTACCTACCTACAAATCAAAGTCTCTTCATGATAAATATGAGTAATTGGTCCAAATTATGATCTTGAATGAAGGTTTCCATCAGTAGTTACTGGATGAAATCCTCATCATATTATAAAGGTATGTCTAGTTTAAGAGATGTTTGTTTAGCCCATTGAATTTATTCAATGTTTTTTCTAGTAGTCATGCAAAGAAAGTTTATTTAAGAGGTCTCAAGGTGAGTGTTGTTTTTCCCTATGTTGTCATGGTTAAGCTATGTCTGTGTCATAATTCTTGGCTTGTATAAAAGAAGTAAAATCCCTCAAAAGTGTGAAATGTGTATCATGATCAATCAAATGGTTTCATGTTTGAGTATTAGTTTTTTCATACCCTGTTAGGTTGTATTCATGTAAGAGATGACTTTAAGAGAATTAAAAATAGTATCTTGATTCAAATAATGAATTTTATTTCCCTATTGTAACCTAAACCAAGTTATCTTTGAGTCCTAATGTGGATTCCAATTGAGATAATAATATTTTTTTATAAATGTTCCATGGTTAGATGTGTCCTTTCCTTTTTCATATGTGATTATCCTGAGAGAGAAAAACTATCAAGGTATCTCTCAATAAATTTTGTTCAAGTATGCATGATAGTACACATTATCCTTAAAAGTATTCAAAGTATAAAATTGATTCTATAATTTTTATATTATCTATCCAAGCTCTCACAGTCAAGTCAAGGTCTGACCAAGTTGTGGTGTTTATAATGTTTATGACATCTTGTCAAAGTCTCATTCTCCTACAAATAAATTATAAGGTGGCATTGGAGTATGTTATGAAAATGAAAACACACTAGTGTCCACTTGTAGGAATTTCAGTTGCATGATTTGTAAGGTGGTTCAACTTCATTCTTAGTCACGTCTAATGGTATGATAGGAAGTGTCAAGTTCAACAGTGATCTCTAAATATTAAATCTCATACCATATCAATTCATTGAAGATGTGCTCTTCGGCTAGCATTCTCAAGCAGTGTGTCATCAAAGAAGATATTATTATCATATAAGGTTTGTTAGTAATTCAATAGAAAACTTAAGGTGATTCAAGTGTGTACATTCACTTATAATGTGTTTCTAATCTTGGGTCATCACAAGTAGGACAAGGTGTTTTGGAAACACATGTATCTATTCAAAGTATCAAGGAGTTTTGAAGATAAAGGTTTGAATGAGCTCTAAGTGGACCAAAATCAGTGGCAAGAAGTTCTTTAGCTATGACAAGAAGGCTTGTATCTCTAATGATAAGGAGAAAAAAGGAACGATGAAATTGAAAGACAAGATTGAATCATAAAGAATTGTAATGATTGAAAAGCAAGGACCCTGAAACTATCTAATAAGATCTAAGTTTTCCTCAATAAAGTTAACAATGATAGTAAAGGAAAATTGGTTAGTTAGTGTTAGAATGATTTGCCTTATGTAAGACTTGAAAATGAAAATAATGAAGATCAATAATGAAGTTTTATTTCATTATGAGATTGTTGCACATTATAATGCATAAAATTAGTAATCTACAGATCAGGAAATACTAAGACTCAAGCTCCGAAAGAAAATATTGTGTGCTTTATAACAAAAATGCCCTTTTCAGGCTTGTGAGGACTACATAGTTATATTTTGATGTAAAAATGCATTAGAATCTTCTGTACATGATTTTAAGCTTTGATTTTTGCTACAATACATTGTGACTATGTCCTTAAGGTGATGCAAAAGGAATTTAATTTATTTCTTCTTCAAAAATGGAGAAATGCATGAAAGTTTTGTAGAAGAAAAATTTACACAGAGTAAGGGCTAAGTGGAGAGGCCAAAAATGTAGTGGTAAGAACAAATAATGATGCTCTCATGATTTTCAATTATATTTCTCACTGAATTAGATCAAAAAATTCTCCTAAAATTTCTAGGATTAATGAAACTAGGAGGATGGTTGAGAGAATCCAATGAAGATATATGTGGTATCCTAGTAATGTGGAAATTCTAGTAAAGCACATAATGATGAAGACAATATGATACACAAGGAGATAAAGGTAAACAATCAAGAGAATAATTACCCCATAAAAAGGAAGGCTATGAATACTAAGAATAAAACTCGAGGAAAAGGAAAGAAAGTATACCCACCTACGTGTTTCAAGGACAAGGATTCAAGCCTCTGGTCAAAATTTCCAAAATTTTAAAAATTGCCAAAATTTCTTGTTTTCAAAGTTCAGCTTTTGGGAAAGGTTTTAGGGGCCTCAGGGTGTTTCAAAAGTCCTGATTATAGTCAGTGGAAAGGTATAGGAGTTTTATCCATGATGGTATGATTTAGAAAGCATTCTAAGAGCTTATGGATAATATCAAGGGAAATATTTATTCCTAGGTTCTTTTTGGGAAGAAGGAGTGTGCGTGATTCATTGAAGATTCAACTCAAGTGAAAGATTTTGGGAACCCTGTGTGGTTTTGGGAGCTCTTATACAAAGCTTTGGAAATATTTTAGAGCATACTTCATGATGAATTAAGGAAACGTTTTGGGGTATAAAAAGTTGGAAACCTTTCTAACACTGGTGGAAGGTGGCATTTCTACACAGGAATTTTTCATTGAAGGTTTTAGACACCGTGAGTAGAGTTGGGAACCTAACTAAAATTTCAAATGAGATCACATTCAATACACTTCATGATCCGTAAGTTTTTTCATTCGTTTTGTACCTTCCTATAACTTACCTCGTCGGTACACCACCTTAGGTAAAAATGGAGGTACAAGATAAAATTATTTAAGAAATAATTTTCAGAATTCTTGATTAGTCTCATTGGTTTAATTTTCATATTTCCACATGAAATCAAATATTATACGGTTTAAATTGACTAGGTACAGACCTCGGGGTGAAGGAAAGACTTTGCGGAAAAAACAGGTGGTGGAAATGAGGTCTCAAAGTGTGCTTTGGTCCACTAGCACACTTTACAAGAATAATTGCACCCTTGGTGAAATTTTGAGGTGAAATTTCACCCCATAAGTGTGCCTTTATCTGATTGGTAGAGAAAATACAAAGAAAAAATACAAGGTGGAAGGAAAAACTGAAATCATTTTTATAATTGAGACCCAGTACACCCCCCATGGCACACGTTGAACCCATGATTGCAATAAGGCACAATTATGAGGTGTAATTTTACCCCAAAATTGTTCCACAAGCTGGTGGAGGTACCCATAAGGCATACATATGCAAAATGGTGGAGATGCACTTTGCATTTGCGAAGTGCATTCTCCACCAACCCCATATAAATTTCTTAGAAAAACATTTCCCCCAAAAATTTAAAAAAGGTAATTTAAAAATAGTAAGGCTGCCATTAAATAATTTTTTGAAGTTGTTTATTCATCCCTCCATTATTTCAAAACCACTCATGTGCCCTAAGAAGAGCAAGAGTTTTTTTGCACATATTTCATGATCTCGTGGACCAAATTACTTCAAATTTTAACCATCAATGCCTCTTGAAAATTCCTTCATGATGATATATGATTCATGGCATGAGATTCCATCATTCAAATGTTACTAACGACTGATTTTTCCAGCCACCATAAGCCTTATTTCCTAAACTTGTGAAATTTTGAGTTGGAGATTGCATCAAACTCACACGGAGGAGTGTCCCAAAATTTTGTCAATAAGTTTCCTAATCCAAGGCCTCTATTTTAAGACATTACTCATATTATATGGTGGATAATTTCTCAAGTTGAGAACAAAATCATTATTCATCCTTAATACCCTTCAAAAATTCCTCATCAGTGTAAAATTGATTTGGCTTTTTCTCTCAAACCCTGTCAGAGAATCCTACTAAATTAGGAGCATCTATGCCTCTCCAAAATATCTTTATAAAAATACAAAAACCATTCATTAAGGAAATAATTACACATGGAATGAATATTTTAAATTCTTACTTTTCTCCATTAATGCCATTTTTCAAGCTTTTCCCACAACCATATTTTTTTCTGCAATTTCCCTTTGATTCCTATGAGATCATTTCATGAAATTTGGAGCATATACTCATCTTGGGAATAGATTTCTAAAAAATTAATTCATGTCTAATTTTGATTTTATTTTCTCTTTTTTTCCTGAAATACAAATTTAGTTTTCCGTAGCATTAAAATCCATTCAATTTTGTGGATTTTCATAAATTTCTTGAAAAACTAGTTTCATTTGTACCATTTCATTCCTAGAACATTCTGTGGCTAGTGAAACGATAAAACACACAATAAATATCCACTACTCTAGATGTGAGATGGTTTCAATCATAGTGTCTAAGCACGTGGAGATTGGAGACAACAACATGGAGAACATTTATTTCAATGATCTAAAGTAGAGGATGGAAGAAGGAAAACTCATTATCTAACCTAAGTCATAATTCACTAGAGGATTGTTGATCATGAAACATCCAATTGAATCATTCAAATATTTTCTTGATGGGAACATTGGTTGCAATATATTCTTGATCTCCATTCAACAGGTGTGATAGGAAGTGCTTGTATTCTTCCAGAGGTAATTATTCATTCACTCATGGCTTAGTGTCATCACACAAGGAGGAAGTGTCTCCATTTCAAAGGGTTGTTATGTTTCTGCCAAGGATTTTCAAGAATCTATGATATCGTCAAATCCAAGAGGGGTCATAGTTACCAATTATAGGTCATGTGTGGTATGAAATGAATTCTTCATGGTCTTGTAAGATGAGCTTTTTATCATATGAAAGAAAGGAGATAATGCTCATGACAATGAGTTGATTTGTTCACCCTACCATTGTTCACATATGTGAAGAGTTAAAATAGAATTTTCCAAGCATGATCAATTTCGATCAGTGAAGATAAGGTGTGAAACACCATTTCTAGGTCCAAGAATATATATTTTCTAATTAGAGAAACATTCAAAGAAGATCCTATCTAGTTGCAATATTCATCTCCATAATGGAGGAAGAGAAGGAATTCATCATGTAACATCTATCTCCTCTCTCTTCTTCTCTCTTATCTTCTCTCTCTAACATTATATTTATCTATTACGGAGTAACTTTTTTAAAAGTGACTTAAATCGCTTGAATTTTCCATTTCTTCATTGATAACCCCCCTCCATCTCTATCTATATAAATCTTATCTTCTAGATAGATATATAGAGAAAAGAGATTGGTTGGGTTGGGATGGTTGGTATTAAAATTGGATCCGAGCACACATAGAATCTGTGTGTGTGTGTGTGTGTGGTATAGAGAATGCACTTTAAGTTGAAAGGTCACTTGGGAATGTGAAGAGAAATTGTTTCATCTATAAATTGTAAATATCTCTCCATTGTAATGATCAGTTTTTCCTCTTATTTAGCAAATTGTTTTTTGTTGTTCCTCTCTATTATTTCCTCCATTCTCTTAACTTCATACTCAGCTGAATGTATTGCAATCTATTGCAAGGATGAAACTATTTGTATTTTATTTCATGGAAGGAAATTATCAATTAAAATTTGTGTTGATTATGATTTTTGTTTCAATGAGATTTCATAGTTGTGTGTATGTTTCCATGTGTCCTCTAATTATCCTAGGAGTATTCTAGTTATTGGTTGATGGAATCTAGAATACTACCATTAACATAGCTCCCTCTCTCTCTTTCCCCACTATTTATCATACAATTATATCCTCTCCACCTCATACCTTTCTCCTTCTCTCACTTACAAATACAATTACAAAAAGGGTGTTTTTACACTTTCACCTATTTATGACCACCCCCAAGTGTTAGAAATAGTGTACATAATCCAGATTTAAATAAATAGGAGCCACCAAATCTTGAATTAGAGGGATTCAATCCCATGAGTGTTGATGAAACACGTATTTTTTCCTTGAAAAACTATTTCACCAACAAAATTAAACCTTATTAATATGATATTTTTCAAGTCTCGTCAAACTCCACAATCAATTGTGTAATTATTCACAAGGCTATAACCAATTATTAAATAAAGGCATTAGGAAGGAGGCTTCCCTTGAGTACCTTCTATGATTGAATTTAACTGATAGAGATTGAAATCTATATGTGTTTCCTTCATTATTATCCTAGGATCGCATTCTAATTGCTTTAATGCTTCTTGCAAGATATCCATTTGTCTAGGTATGGTGACAACACCCCATATGGTAACACACATATTGATCTTATTCATTTGATAAACCACATCGAGATAAAAACTTATGAGGAATTTATTGATTATATGTAGCAAAAAAATTCTTTGGCTTCTCCATCAAGGGATAGGAAGATTCGGGTGTCTTCATGACTATAGCAGGAAGATCTTTTGGTGGCTTAGTTGTCTTAGTTAGGACTCTTTGAATGGTGGGCTATGGTACACTAGGAATAACACAGGAAGATATGGATTGAAGAGGTTGATCCAAAGCTCACTTTTTCACTCATATGTTGAAATTTGATTGCACTTGGGGACGTAATAGACTAGGATTATTTTCTCTTAATTCATAGAACTATTCCTCCCACCAATAGGATAGATTACCTTCATGTGGTGACATTGGAGAATGAATTGCTTCACCCTATGGACCTTGTTGTGTTGGTTGAATTGGTTATGCCAAGGATATTTCTACCATGATTTCTTGACTTGAATTTCCAAAAGAAAAACTATTCAAATCATGAGGCACTTCACAAGGATAACACCAATTCAAAAATAATTCCATGATGTTTTGAAAAATAACAATATTGTAGCAAACCCTCTTCCAATATTTAGAAGCACGTCTAAAAAAAGAATTTAATTCTCTATAATTATCTATCAAATGAGAACTTTGTTCTTAATTACTATTCATACTCATAGTTGAGTTCACCTAACAACTTTTTTTTATAGGGTTTCATTGCTAAAAACTAAAATTCTCATTTACTTTATGCTCAAGCTACACATATGTGTGGACTGGATAATACCGATATAAAAATAATTATATGGGTCATACCCACATGTAACAAATTCAAATCAAGCTAGTTTGAGCATATAGTAAATGATCAATTCATTTTTTAGCAATGAAAACTAGTTATCAGGTGAACTTAACTATGAGTAATAATAGTAATTAAGTGAAACTTCTCATCTGATGGATGATTACAGAGACATAAATTAGAAAAAAAAAATCATAGATATTCCTAGATATTGAAAGAGGGGTCACTACAAAGAGATCTTTTTGGATTAGGGACCATGAGAAACTATTTTTGTTGTAATGGCCTAGCGGGGAAAGTTTGGATCTAATGCAATTGGTTTGCCTAATAAGTTGGGTTGTATGGATGAAAATGTCTGGTAGTAGGTTGGGTTAATCTTACTACCTTTTAATGGAATTATCTCATTTTCCAAATTATTTCACAAGGATTTAAGCTCATTCAACATATTAGAAGAAGTGATAGGAATGAAGTGCACACTTTCATTTTTGGGAATGAATGTCATTGGTGGATATGGAATAGGGCCAACATTTGATATTTCAAGAAAATGTGAATATGAGGCCTGGGAGATACCTTTGCAACCTAAATTAGGTTCTTCTCAATAAATAATGTAATCTCATATGAGTTAAATAGCGCATTTTCTCCCATATATTGGATCATGACTGTAGTATTACAGTTTAAGGATTTGATAAAGAATAGGAAAGTTGAATGAGGTGAAGGTCTTACCTGAAGTGAGGATTTTGTTCTAAGTCTTCTAAACAATTAGTTAAATTCAAACATGGCTTCAGTAGGATACTTCTTGATTATTCTCAACTTATCCATTAGATATAAGTTATCTCCTTTTTCTTAAAGTATTTGCACATATTTTCTCCCTGCTCATCCCAGTTATACACTACCATAGGTGGAAGGAACCTATACCCATCCATATCATTTCCTTTGAGAAAAGATGTTAATATCCTCATTACAACATCATTATGAATGACATGATGGATAGAAAAAATATGGGCAGCATATTGGATGTGCTGAACATGTGTGATTACATTTTCTTCAGTGTAAATGAAATTACTTTCAAGACATTTACTAGGATAGAATTCCATGCAATCATGGCTAAAGGACTACCTATATTAAATGTAATAAATAGAAATTTTCTTTGATGATCCGTGAAGACTATAATGTGAAGGATTCTTCAAAAAGTAGTAAAATGTTTATCTGGAAGAGGAGTGGATTGATATCTTTGGATGCGAAAATATATCTTTGGATAAATCAATGTATTCTTCTTGGAGAAAGTTGTAGAAACTCAAAAAATCCTTCTCTTCTAGAACTACTTGTCACTATTTATCTCATGGAATAGGCATTGTATATTTGAGAGCATAGGGAGGGTGGAGTCACTAGGTTGTATAATGTGGTTCAATCAACCAATGAGCTAAGAACACACCAAAAATTAGCTAAATTTTGAAAAAGCATTCTTGCATGAATAAATATTACAAATTTTATCACAAGAACACAAAAATAGTCTCATTAGGCGTGCCAAAATTGTTGGTGGTTAAAATCATTTGTGTAGTGAAATAAAGTCACTTTCAACACATGGGATCACTTCAAAATGGTGGGAATTGTGGAAATGAATTAAACCTCTAGAGAAAATTGGTTCCCATTTATCTGTAGTCCTAATGATATCACTAATCTACGTACTCTAACAAAGGCAGAAAGAGATAACATGAAAGGGAAAATGGTGATGTACCAAGAGAAAAATAAGGATTTTATTCCCCTTTATGTTTAAAAATACCACAATAATGTGTATAAATGTAAGTATGATCGACACACATTTTTCATAGATTAAATAGAAAGCAATATAACACAAGAAAGAATAAGGGTAAATATAAGTGATGTCAACTCAATAAATATATAAAATATGCACAATTGTATTAAAATATAAAAGATTATTTAGAAACATTACATTTTCCAATACATAGGCTAAGGAAGAAGGAAGAAAAAATAACTGATAACCATAAGAGAAAAGCCTAAAAATGGTGAGAAATTAGCAAAATGCCCAATAGTTTGGTTACAATAACAAACTCTATTATTTATAGAATAAAATAAGTGATGAGTAGAAAGAATCTAGAAGGAGACGTGCTAGGTAAGTCAAGAGTGGAGGATCGTTCCTGATTACTAAAAACCAAGGATCTTAGATTAGGCAATAAATTTTAAACTTCAGTCTACAGTTAGATTTTACGGTAATGAATCTTTTTTCTACCATACGTTTTCCTATCGTTTAATGAAAGAATTAACTTCCACAACCACTTTAGATATGAAAAAATGTCTAAGGCTATCAATAAGTTACTAAGTGACATGATGCATTAATTAATCAACAATTACTTGTAACTGTGGCCTGAGGAAAAATGGAAAAATAATTCCAAGAAGTGGGCATCTTTATGAGATGCCACAGACTCAAGATAAGTTTGGTAATTCTATTGAAATAATAGAACAATGTGGAAGAAGAATATTTGAGTAGAAATTAAATCAAGTAAGTTGGATGTGTCTATCCACGAAAATATAAGACCAATGTGACAAGACACAGTATTCTTCTTGCATATTTATTGAGTACTTTGTGCATGGACATAAAAAAATTGTAGATTCCATATGAAGGTTCACAAGTGGTTTGCAGAATCAAGAGGTTATGCGTGACTTTAACAGTGTCAAAAGGGGAGATAAGTGGCCACATTTTTCTAAAAACAACAATATGTGACCTTGGAGAGATTTTTAGAGGTACCTATTCAAATTATTTTTTGATGATATAAATAGATAAATTGTGATTTGTTTTGAATATATCTTCTAAATATGTAATTCTATACAATACTCAAAGGAGATAAATATGTAAAATTTAATCATTTTTAAAATTCTCATAGTAAATTTTTGTAAAAACATAAGAGAAGTACATGTATACGGACACACTTTTTTTGAGCAAATGAGTGAATTTTTAAATAAATTTCACACAAGGATTTAGAAAATGTTGAAGATTGTTGAGAATATTTTTTCAACAAATATTATAATTTTAAATGATTTTAAAAGTCAAGAAAATAGGAAAAATGAAAATGCAAGTTTGCCAACACAATATTTTGAGCTTAACTACATATATTTGAATTATTATTTTTAAACAATATCCAAAAATGAGTAAATTATGGAAATAATCTTTGTAAGTCGTTGGTTAATCATCAAAAAAATATTAAACTAATAATAACACTAATGAATTAATCATGTCAGTGTGGGATTTATTCCAAAGTATGGTTTTCTTACACATTTATTTAGATTGTTTAGATGTCGACATGATAGATGGGAGTTACACTTCTCTAACTTTTTACATGGTGGTTACACTTCCCACTCTTTCTATCTATACACCTATTGCAAAGATAATTTCTCATGCATTCAATATACAAGCTTTCTTTTGGCTCATGATTGATTCCTCTCTCACAACTCTATTGTCTTTGTGTGTTTGTATTGTATTAGTGCTCGATCTTGGCCCACATTAAAATATAATATCAAAAGTCATTCTAGTAATTAAACACCATTATTTTTTTATTTTTAAGAATACCTACGTAGGTTTTTCAAGCTTATTGTTGTCAATCCTTTGATCTATGAGTAAGTTATTTTCTTGCATCTTTGGATGATCTCGAGAATAAAAAGAGAGAGAAGGAAATAGGTGGTTTTGCATGAAAATTTTCATTCTATACATCCTCTAAAAAAATAGATTGTGTCATTGAGTTCAAATCTTGCCAAAACCCTAATATCAACAATAAACTAAAGTATTCTTTGAAACAATCCGAATATGGTCTCCTATGGGTCTTTTATGGTTGTCTCTAGGATATTTGGTTGAATTCCATACCACTCCAAAGTTTGAGTTTTCTGTAATTTTTTTATAAAATTAGTCAATTTTTTCAGTTTGTAAGAAATGTTAGGTGCATTCATTGTCGAGGTTGGTTGTTGTACCTAAAAAATATGAATACCCCAAGATAATGTACATATTTCGATGACTACCCCTAATCTCTTATATGTGTTTTAACATGTGCATTAATTTGGTTGTTGGACTAAACAATTTACTTTGGGTGGTGATGGACACCTGTTTATATTTATAACCATACCATGGATGCAACCATGTTGCTACTATTGACCTTTTTGGTCATCTTCAAAAAGAGTCTATCCAAAACTTCAGATTACTCATTCTCTCGTGGTAGACTGTAAAAAACATAAGTAGTAAATAGCTAGGCAACGTTGTTCCAAAATTTTCACCCTCACATAAGAGGCCTTTCCAATTTGCATCTTGTCCAAGATCATGCCTCCATCCTTTTCAAACCGTTGCAAGGTCATGACAAAGATGGGCAAGGGCATAGTAAAAGTAACATCAAGGAATAGTGAGCCAAGTTATATATTTAAAGTATCAAAATAAAGTACAGTTGCAAGTGTAGAGGGATCATTCATTCAGTTTTAGTTCAATCCAACAAAAAAGGTATAAGTAAGTTGTTATTAATTACTTATGATTATATGTAGTTGTGTATGTATTTGGTTTTAAAAGATCATTTTAGCTATGGAACTGAAAAGAAACAAAAATAAATCACCATTACAACTCATTAGACATAACAACTATTTATATTCATAAGCAAATTATACATATGTCTTTCTCACACAAGCCATGAGAAATAACTGGAAAGGAAAGGATGCATAAAAATGAAAAATTGAGAATGTAAAGGAGAGAAGGGGCCCATCATTTTCTAATGACTGGATCCCCTCTCATGAGACTCTTCCCCAGCTTGATCCGTTGTTGCTCCTGTACCTAAAAGAGATGGAATAAATCATGGGTCTAAAGCTCTAGGTGCTTCAACTTTGTTATATTCCAAGCTTCTAATCCATATGCATTCTATAACCAAGTTTCAAAAATGAAGTAATATCATATTCAAAGAGCTGAAAATGAAAGGATCTCAAGTACGAAACAGGAGGATCTTGCAAGGTGTATGCTCCTATCTTTGATTCATTTTTTCAGTTTTGAAAAGTAGTTATCCAGTCATGCATAAATAGTTTAGATCACAATAAAGTGGTTTGCACAAGAATCAGAATATCCAACAATAGATTAGTGCTACAACTATGAAGCATGTTTCAAAAATTTCATCAAATTTTCAAGCAAGAGTGCATTTCAGAATATACAAAAGGGGTTTACACATATTTCAAATTAAGGCTACAGTCATCACATAACATTTTGACCCATACTTTTATGAACCATCGAGATGCAAATTTCATGCATCAAGTACAACCAAGTTTCTATAAAAATTTCAATCAAGATGAGCTACATATTTCAGTCTTCTTCATGCAATAGTCAAGCAATACCTATATTGCAAAACTAGTGCCTTAAAAAAAATAGAGTTCCTAAAATGTTGATTTTTTCTAAATTGCAAAAATTATTAAGTTCAAGAAAAGACAGTTCATAGAATGACAAGCAGCGGTATAGTTTCAATTACATCTATACATCTTCAGAATACATTGTCAGGTTTGCAAAATAGGTTCTCAAAAGTACAAGATTTCAAAGTCTCCAATAGTAGTCCTTTATCTTGTTGATTATAGTTTTCTAGAAAAAAAATCACCTTTCTTTATATCAAGATTTCATATAAGTGGTGTAGACATCTAAAATTTTGTCATGGTTAATTACTAGTAACCTATCCCGTAAATATCCCAACATCACTCATATAATAATTAATCGAAAGATTAATTATTATTAATCTATTTTCCCCTTTATCATTTATCATTTATTTTATCATTTCATCATTAATCCTTTAAATCCATTATTACATCCCATTTTATCATTAATCATTATTATATCCTATTATCCTATTTTAATTCTTCATTAACATTTTATAGGAATTTAATATTCCTACATCTCACCTACCACATACCCTACACATCCCTACACCTAGCCTTTCCATCAAATCACATCCCTAATCATATTTATTTAACCTAATATAATCTTAATCTAATCACATCCTCACACCTCTAAATCTAGAGGCTTCTATTTCTAGAAGCCTCTCTAAATTTTGCTCTTTCATATTTAAAAATTAAAATATCTCCCTCCTTCCACTAAATTAAAAATTCAATGGAGGCTTCTTCTAATTTCTAGAATAATCCAATTCTATATTTCTTCACTTCTCATGCATCCTCCCCCCTTGATCTAAATTCAACATGGCTTCATCTTGCCCATTGATTCCTCCACCCACAAACTAGGAATTGGAATCTCATCCTCCATGAGAGATAGTTTAGAACAAGTCACAAATTCATATCAAATCTATTCCATTTACAATCAATCTATCATCATATTGATCAAGCAAATCATCATTCATCAAAGAGAAGGTGTTTCCCAAATTATCCCACTAATTTGAAGTATAATAAATCAATCAAGAGCACATCCAAAGCAATAAGGGAGGAGTCTTGGAATTACATGTATTATACTCTTCATCCCTTCTCATCTTGCTTAATTTGAGGTAGATTGATAGTTGTGTTAGTTTAAGGAATTAGTTGGTTCAATTCTTAGTTTTGTATTAGTATACTAACAAAATTTTCTTCTACATTTTAGCACCCACCACAAAGCTTACCCCCCAAAATTTTGATTGTTTTCTGTATCATTTCATACTAACAACAATATATTCAAATTTAGAAATTTTTCATTGAGATTTGTACCTTAATATTTCAAATTTTCGTAACATTCACTTGTATCAGTGCATTTGACCTGTCAACAACGCATTTGTAGCTCTATCAGTGCATTTCCACACAGAACAATGCATTTACACACAGAACAACACATTTGCACATAGAACAATGCATTTGCATATAAAGTGGCCCATATTTCCTGAATTGGTGCATTTTTTCTGATTTGGTGCATTTGTTATGGATTTTTTTTCTGCCTACAGAGAGCCATAACTTTTGATCCCAAACTTGAAACGAATTTGTTTTTTTTTTCCGAAAGGTATTGAAAATATCTATGCATTCAAAATGTTAATTTAGTATTTTGGAAGATAATTTATTCATGGTTTTCATTTTACTAAATATTATTAGTTTAACTACACATTGAGTTATATTTCTTGTTCCAAACTACTAACACTTTATGTGCAGCTTCTTACGCTTACCAAAGATAAAATCAATCTAAAACTATTATTCTTTTTTATTTTGCAGCTTATTTAGTCTAAGACATTTGGGGTTATAATCAAAATACTAATATTTTTTTTTAGGGCCTCCTCCTAAATACCCCATTACATAATTTTTAATCATTTTATCTTGTATCCATTTTCTTGCGTTTATCATCATTTTTTGTGTGTTTTCTTTTGTTTCTTGTTCATCCCGAAGGAAAAACTGTGTATGTTCTCATCTCGCATCCTAGGACGATCTTGAGGATCAAAAGAGACTTGCATTCCCATTTTTATTTTGTAGGGGAAACATGATGTGGGAGTGATATCCATGTAATTTTCATAGTTTTATGGGTCTCGTGACCTTGGGCTTCATCTCCACACATGTAGACACACCACGTGTCCTGGCGGGGTATATAAATTAAAGGACAACTGTCTTTATTGGCTAAGCATCTGCTTGTTTTAAGATCAGTGTGAACTGAGGGGATTCCATGTCCCAACACCTACCCCTTAGATAACATCCTTTCAATATGGACTTAGGCCCCATGTACCGCAAGGTATATCAGGGACTCGCATAAAGATCCATCTATCCTAGTATAGGTAGTCCTCTTTTCTGCATATTGAGCTATAGTGCAAGGAGGTTACACTCCCCAAGATCACTCTGTTGGGAAAAATGGAATGAGAGGGGTTGAATCAGTACTAAAAATTTATCCTTTAATTAACCATTAATATCAGCAACCATTAACTTTCAACCAATCATATACATCTGGCCATTATTTGTTCAGTGTGTGCAAAACATCAAAACAACCATAACACATTAGAAGAGGCACATAAACACAATATATAAGTGAGAAAACCTCATGGAGAATAAAACCCACTAAAATTATTCTTATATTACTCAAATCAAAGTTATTTAATGAAGCACCAAATTCACAAGGATCACTAACTCGACAAGGAGCACCAACCCCTAATTTAGTGAAGCATACACTCCACAAGGAGGCTACAACCCCCTAAAGATGATCAAGCACCAACTCATCCACCTAAATATATCCAATCTCTTATTTTTCTACTACCAGAACTGATGGAGATCAAAATTTCATCTCATAAACCCTAGGACACACACTAGGTCTTCAATCTCTCATATTCTTGCTATTTTCTTCACTTGTCTTTGTTCTATCCTATTTCTCTCATGTATTCAAATAGTCATCAACCTTTCATGATAATATTCAGCCATAAAATCATGCTCTCATACCTATAAAATATATCCCTCTAGGTCACACATCTTCCCTACAAGAGCAAGTTCAAAAATGAACCCAAAACATCATTTTTTATATGTTTTACTTCTTTCCAACCCAAAATAGGTCGGTACCTCATGATAAATTACACCCATAAATCTTCATTACATTTAAATAAATTCATTACAATGGCCACATATGACCCAAATATTTTTTCCTTACTAAAACCCTAATTACAAGTGCCAAAAATGGCTCAAAACCCCATAGGCACATTCTTAAAAAGCTCCTTACAGTAAATGTATACATAGCCATGACCCAAAAACCTTTAAATATGATTATAATATCATTTAAAATTCATACATGGTCATAAATTTTATCAACCAATCAAATTATTTCATTTATTGGGCCTAGTTCCCTTTACAAATCTCAAAATAGTTGTTTCCTACACCCTTCAGCACCCTGGAAACTTCTTTTGATCACCAAAACACTTAAATAAGAGAAACACATTCCATGTAACACATTAATGGAAATTTTAGAACATGTATAACACTTCTAAAAAAGTTATAATTCATGAAACATCCATCACTTCAAACCACATCTATGTTTGTCAATGCCTTCACCAAAATAACCTACCAAGAAAGGTGTTTCCAAAGGTTAGCTCATAAAATCATTTATAAATATATTAAATACCTAAAAATGGATCTATTGGATTAAAACTTCATCCTTATTCACATTCCAGGTGATAGGAAGCATCACCCAATCCATCTCATGCTTCAAAAAACATCAAACTTTCAAAAGAATACATGGTGTCCTAAACTGCCAAAAATATTCTTATCCAAATAAATCCCTATAAAGCATAGAAAATTACCTCATGATGAGAAAAACTCCATATAAATTTAAATATGTATTAATCCTATTTCCAACACAACTGTAATCACCTTCAAACTCCACCTGTAGCTCAATTTATGCTCATTTTACAAAGCATTGTTATTTAAGACCCCAAAACTACCGTTTTACCAGTCAACCTATTTGGACCTCATGAACATGCTCTAAAACCTACATGTAAATCAATATCAACTCCCATTCATCATTTTCCATCAATTTGCATGTTTATCCTTTAGACCATCTTGTCCTAAAACCTTCTTCTTCAAAAACTTCTATTTTTAGGTGGGTCCCACTCATCACCATGACCTTAACTATACATTTATAGAAATATAACAAAGTCCTATATAACATCCAATCATCACTTTTTATTAAACATACAAAAATGGATCACTACACTTCATTTTCTACAAGTTTCTCCTAGCTAGGGTTTAACTGGTGTTTTAGACCTCTTTACCTTCTTAACATTCGTTCATAAAAATATGATGATAAAATGACCTCATTATTTTTTTAAAAACCTTATAAACTCACCATATAATCTTCCCTTAAATCCAAAATGTCCCATGCAAAGTATATTATTCACAACGAGCATCTAAAGTTGAACTTCGAGCTGGAAAATGACTTGTTTTTTACCCTTTCTCACATAAATGGACATACCTTGCAAACTACATATCATGGGAGCCTGAAAATTTGTTCAAATAACTATGAAACATACCTATAACATATCAAATCATTATAATGTCAATTCCATAGCTCAAAATTTCTATTCACTAAGACTTACCTATGCTTACATGCTCGTTCCTCAATGTAGAAGCTAGGGTCAACCAAAAAAAATGCACTAACACATCAAATAGCCTCTAAAAATGACCAAAATATACCTGGTATGACTTGATATACCTTAATTCATGCTTCAATGATCTCATATAGCTCCAAACCACATTGTCACACCACCAAGTTGTCATACCTACTCCCAATGAGCACCCGTAACATAGTGAACCACTTGTACATGTACCATGCCACTACTATGAGTGCATTAGTAATCCTAAAAACATGTCATCCATCATGCCAACATACTTCTTAGGCATCCAAGAAGATCATATTGTCATGTTGTAACTCCTAGGCACTTGAATAGGCTTGCAAGAGCAAGTAATCCTTGTTGAATCCCACTGCATCATCTCAAACACATCTGAACCAGTATGTTAGCATCAATAACATCATCATAATATCATCATACAATATATAAAAAAAAATTATTGTTTTTTTGCTTTAATGACAACACCTATTAGGATCACATGCCAACAACCTCCCCCTTTGTCATTGATGGAAAATACCTTGAACTTCTCCCCATTTTTACATTAATGACAAAGGCATGCATGTAGCTTACTTTCTTCACCTATCTCAGCTTCATATCATCATGTGTTGGTTAGAAACGTCAACCAAAGGTCTCAAACAAGCTTCATCTCTTGATTTTTGCACAAAATATTATTCTTAGCCTCCATTTTAGGCGTGCAAACACCAAGCTCCCCCTGGAAAAAGCACTTCCAACATCTGTACATAATTAATAAGGCATGAAATAAGCATAATCTCACCTTTTTAGAAGCAAACACATCCATTTCCATCATCTAGGACTTCAAATCAAGCATTTTCTATTTTACCCATGTTTCAGTCTTCTTGACAACACTTTATCTGACTATGATCTAAACCATACACCTCTTAAACATTCCAAAAATATTAGTACTAGACATCTCAAATCATCATATTACCTGTCTTGACTTTAATCCATCTTATATAGGAAACAATCATGCAATACAAGGCATATTCTTACTTTTCATACCAAGAGAAACACTATGAGTCCAAAACAAACTTCTTAAAGTAAATTTGACCAATTTCATCATGCAACCATAGGTCAACCAAGCTTTGACTCAACCAAATAGCACTCCCCCTAGACATAATACCTCCATTTCTAGCTCAAGTATATAAATTGGAGCTACTAGCCTTGTTATCATGCCTTGAAATCAACTTTACAACTTTCTCAAGGTCCAAAATAACTATTTTAGTCTTTGATAGTCCTAACTAACTGAGATACGAAAAATTTTGACCTTGACATGTCCAAGCTTACAAGAAACATACCTCATATCTTAATGCCACTAGGCCTCCATCTATAGATCAAATCACTAACTACCCCTATCATAAAGACTTTTAATACACTTGATCAACTTTTACACACCTATAGAAACATCTTCAAGTCAATGAGCATTGTACCAATCTTGTAGAGACCTTGATTAACCACTCTTCAATCAATCATGATTTTAAAATACAATCTTACTTTCTTATCCACTTGTTCAACACCTTTCCCAAACATGAGAAACCATGAAGACACTTTCTTTGTTTGACAACACTATCATCATTTTTGTTTAAGCAATTAAAGTCTTGTAGGTCCTTGTTTAAGGAATAATTGATCTTTTTAAGTTAGATCATCTATCACAAGTCTCATACTTGCATATTGAAGTAAGAAGCACTGCATGGACCTTATTTCCAACATTGATTCTATCTAATCAATTCATTTACAAGCTTGTCGTGTACTTTTCACCTGAGAGACAATTTTTACTAAGACTGTAGCATAGTATTCGTTAGTTGTGAAACACAAATATCTAGCATTTTCTTCATAAACCAATATGTACATTATTTAACCTATTCACAGTCTCCTCTTGCTTTCTAAACTCACATATTATGTTTTCAAGACATGAAAAGGCCTAGACCTATTGTACAGTCAAAAATCACATGAAGAACTACTATGAGACAACTTTTTACGATCAAACACAACCTCCTCTATTTCAGATCACCAAATCATCTTGATTACTCATGCACAAATCACTTCACTACTGTACAATACAATTTGAACCTTCCATATGAGACTATTAGATACCATGAAAATTGGGAAAGATCCATCATTGTTTACACTTAGACTATCACATATACTTGTAGCAACATTTTAGCATGCTTTGGAGACCTCTAAATGAGACACATCATTTACACCTTGTATCAGACCTTGGATGCTAACAATATGTCCTTTAACATCAAGCCATTGTTCAAGAAGATAATTTGAGTTTTATTAATCTCAAACACATGCTATAGACATCTCATGTTTCCTTTAGTATCTAACAACACCTCAGATCCAAACCTTGATCCTATATTGTAACCTCTCATTCTAACTGAGCACACTTGATAACAGTCCTTCAACCTTGATGAATATTATACTAAACTCATAACTCAATCTTAACCTAAATAATAATTCTAGCTTCTTTAAATTCATTTTTTGTAGTAACAAATTTCGTGTAGAACAGAGCTCCTTCAATGGTGATGATAACTTTAGACTACACTAAGACTTGACTTCTAATGATTTTGTGAAGTTCTAGCATATTTACTTGATGTTCTCAACCTGAAACCTTCACAAAAACTCCTTTAATTAGTACAAGATCTAATTTTCACTTCATAGTGATGGATTAAGAGTTAAGGACTCACTTATAGACCCGTCATCTGGTGAATATATTTTGATGAGTGAAACATAGTGATATAGATAGAGACACAACATAACAGAGACTACCCACTTCTTCAAATACCTTGTGACACTTGACTAAGGCTAGAGACCTTTCACTAACCCAAGAATCATATTCTTTCTTTGGTATTACGTGTTTATTCCAACCATAACTCCTAGAATTTTGACTGTAGGATTACATTCAACTTTCTCATACTTCTTATCACTACTAGGATCTTCTTTAGATACTTCAAGCTAAAGACAAACCCTTATTCATAGCACCAAATGACCTAAAATAGTCCTATAGCTAGCATCATTAACACTTGTCATGTTTTAAATCCTCACAAGACCTGTAGAAAATATTTTCATGCCTTTGACCAACATGTAGGTCTTTCATTATGATGTATTGAGCCTGTCACTCAAAGATTTTCCTTTGTATTAATCTGTAACATGCTTTTCTCAGTAGATAACCTTTACAGGTCATTTTGTTTGCAAAATCACACCTTCAAATTTTATCCCTTCATGGATTACTTTCTTGATACATATAAAAACCATTATTCCATTGATTAAGTCATGAAATATCTTTACAATTCTTAACTACAATTTGTAAATTACCATCAGTCGAGTTATGAATACCTTCAAATAGAATGAATGCAACAAAAACTTGAATCATTTTACCATGAACATCTAAGGTGCTTAGTTATCAACTGATTTTAGCTCTAAATCTCATCTTCTCCTCAAGCACTCAGACACACATAATTTTTTGGCCTTCTAGCATTGTAATTATTTCAAAAAATGTCACCATGATCAACCTTTTGTCATTGTTTACAACTTTACTAATCATTGAAAGGCCTTTATACCTATCAAAAACACTTGAGAATACCATTTATCTACCCTACATTATCTCTTATGTAACTAAATATCTCTCTAACATCGTAACTGGGAGTAATAATTACTTTAACATTTTTTAGTCACTAAGAACTTCTCAGATATTACTTTCTTGATAGGAGTAACACACCTTCTTGGATCCATAGCACTTGCACAAGTGGAATGGACTACTTAAAACATGCATATATCTTGAGATAGATCGTGAAAATTAACTTTTCTCTATATTCTTGATGCAGGATCTCACTCAAACCTTTTGGAGCATTCAAGTCAACTCAAAGAATATATATAGACTCAACCATCGCTTTAATTTTTTTGGATTTCATAGACTTCTTGTCATATACACACCATGGACCAATTATATTGTCTTTAGATCTCAAACCCCCCTTGGAGAATCACTAAAGAAATCTGAATACTCTTGACACATTCATGAGCACTAACCTACACTTCCATGCTTAAACCAAGATGATTGATACAGAATATAAATGCACATTTCTATGAGACTATAAGACTAGTATATGATACGGGCACGGAATTTTGCAGCTTCACACGAATGGTTTTTCATTTCTTGACCTCACACTTTTAATAGAAACTAAAATTTAGGAAAAAAAATATTATTTAGATCACTTAACTTCATGAGGGCAGACATCAAGACACTTCAATAATCTTGAATGACAAGAACATCTTATCATGACACAATACACTTGTCACATTTAGACTCCATAAAAAACTTCAATACCTAAAGCTACAAGGACTTAAAACAACTAAAGAACCTTGAATTTATGGGCTTAACATTATGATATTTCACAACTTGATTTCATCATAAACTTGATCAACACAACTTGCAGGGACTAGTTGAGAGTACACTGACAACATCTTCTTGATATACCAGAATAAGACCTCATGGTCTTATGACTAAGACATTAATTATAGACCCAAAACACTTTTGATAGTCTTGATTGAACTCCTATTATGATGAAGACATACTTCACACCTATTACTTAGTAGGACATATTCATACAATAGCAAGACATAAATTACAACATGATAATTAGACATTAAAATCAAAGATGAATGACAGATACTTACAAACTCAAACACCTTATAAAGACAATGACTCAATATTCACATGAATAGGTTACTTGGCATACGTTATAAATTTTGAAGTTTCCCGTAATCAAAATATTCTCAACCTATCAAGCATAGATGATTTCTTCATTTTAACCCTTGAATCAAGTTTCTTGTCTTCATTTGCATAATTAGACATCTTGTCAACCTTGGATACCTTTTTCTCATTTTCTTTGACTAGATTAGATTCATCCTTGACTGACTTAGGAAACTAAACTTCCTTCATTTTTTGTGTACACACACCCACTTTACTTGCTTAGAAGAAGCTTGGGAATATAACTTTGCAATATGACCATTTTGATGACACTGGCAAAAAAATAACTGTTGATGCAAAATCACAGCACCCCTGGATGCACATCAGGCTTCTAGGTTGATGTTCAGGCATCCAGTGTGATTGCACAACATGGAAACCTCTCTCCAAGTGTGGGGACTTGTAAAAATGAGAGAGGAATCTCCAGAGAAGGCTGATTCTTGCTCCTAAACTACCTGCCACAAGCTATTCCAGTGCAGGCAAGCTAATCTAATCCTAATCTAACCATGCCAAGGAGACAGAGAGAGAGAGAGAGGGGAAAAAACAGCAAAAGCCTACACTAAAATGGTGATACACCAGAGAAGGAGAATGTTGGACATCTATCAAAACTGCCATGGGACAAAAAGAGGTGAGCCATTGGGAAGGATGGACAGAAGCATCACAACCCCAAGGATAGATTTCACACAGAAAATGTCCCAAAACTCCATGAACACAGCTCCAGACCTGCAATGAACATTCAAACATGCACAGACACCTGCAATGAAGAGAGGTAAGAAGAAGACAAGCAAAAATGAGAGAGGATGGACAGATGCATCACAGAACACGTTTTGTTGCTCCAAAGGTTTGCACAGAACATCATTCCATTAATGGAGTAAAAAGGAAGGAACGCCATTACAGAGAAAGGGAGGAGGTTCGAACTCCATTTTCAACCCTAGAGAAGAAAAGAGGAGGGAGGGCCGAGCAGAAAGAATGAACCACTTCTTTTAAAAATGAGCCAAATCTGGCTTTTTACATTGCATGGGTCGAGCCCAAGGGACAGAAAACGTGGGAAAACGTGCAAGCCCATTCCTCATTGACTGCAGATGCATTAACTCAGCATGGAGGAATCTTACCAACCCATACCCTGTCACTTTGAGTGATTTTGGAGGAGAATGCGACCCATTTGTATTAATTTTGGCCGCTAAAATGTCACTTCTGGCCGTGCAGAAGAAGAATGCGACCCATTAGCATAAAAACGGGTTGTTGAAAGGTCACTTCTGGCCATTACCACACGTCAGAGCTGTTTCTCGATTTTCTCTCTTCAGACTACACCAAAACTCGAGATTGATCCTAGAATCATGTAGAGCATCTCAACAGCTTTCCGTTGATATAAAGAACGTGGAAATCTGAGCTCTGGATCAAAAGATATGGCGATCTGAAGATTTAGGGCACAGAGCAGACCAAAACGGATTTTGGAATTTTTCCCTCGCTCTGCCACTTGGATGACACGTGACATGTTCTGATTGGTCACGTGATTCTCTCTCCTCTACCTTTCAGTGGGCTGTCTTTTGAATTTTCCTTGTGGGCCCTAGCTAGGACACGTGGCACTATCCCATTGGTTCGGATCAGTGCTCGAAAACTCGCCCATTGACTTTTTGACTTTTCTCTTATGAGGACACGTGGCAGCTTCTGATTGGTCCTCGGCTGATTTGGCTCCTTCGCGTACTTCGCCTCCATTTGTCCCAGATGTCCCATTTGATTTTGGGCCCTTTGTGCTCATTTCGGCCGGTTCGGGCATTTCGCGTCCATTTGTCCCAGACGTCCCATTTGATTTTGGACCCTCTGGACTCATTTCGGCCGGTTTCGGGCAGTTCGGGCATTTTTGGCCCGCTTGTCCCACTTTGCTTCGGACTGACTTGACTCTTTTCGGCCGATCCGGCCGGTTCACGCCTTTTTGGCCCGATTGTCCCACAGGCGTCTCTCAGCAGTTAGCCAATTTTTTCCTCTCGGTCGAACCGGCATTTCGCGTCCACCACGTACTTTTGTCCCAGATGTCCCTGTTGCTTTGCGGGCTGTTTGTGCTTACTTCGGCCGAGCCGGCCGGTTCGGGCCTTTTTGTCCCAAATGTCTCGACTGCCCCTAGGGCTAGGACTTAGTCATTTTTATGATTTTTTTCCTGGATCAACCTACTTGCCTTCTGCAACCCTTTTTCGCATTTTCTCAGAGCTTGCTCTTTTCCTCTCAGATAGGGGGACTTAGAAAATATTTGAGGGGACTCTAGCAACATGATTTTTGGCCCCGAATCAATCAATCTGCCTGGGACTTGAATACTCTGATGCATGTTATCAAAATTTACCCTGGGGGGGTGTGAAATTTTGACAACAATAACTTCTTTCCTTTCCCTTGACTGATCACTTTTATGAGTCTTTTCAATTGCTCCAAGGGTACACACAACTAAAAAAATTCCTACAATCCCTTGCTCTATGACCATGACCATTGCAAGCATAAATATAACCATGAAATATTTCATACCTAATTGCATTTGGCTTTCTATAGAATTAGGCATTGAATAGGTCTTCTTTCCATGAACACAATCATATTCACTTCCTTTGGAACTAGGACTAGTTGTTGGATCTGTAAGAGCATGCTTCTCAACTTCCTTGATCTTTACAGTTTGAATCTCTTCTCTAAGCTCATTAGACTCTTATTCTTTGGCCTTGAGTGTTGCAGACATATCTTTGATTTTATCCTTCAATATGATAGTATCCATTCTATGGAATGCTAAATCTAATTGTAAGTTAAGCACCACCTCTTTAAATTCAACTTGTCCATGCACACACACATCACAAGGCTTGTTTTCCAATATTTTACATTCTTCTTCTTTTGAACTCAAATCTGGAATGGCCCTCTCCAACTAACTCTTGAGATCTTTTATGGTTTCTTCATCCTTCTTATCCATGGCTTTCAATTCTTGATTTTGTTTCCTGATTTTCTTTGCCATATTGTTCTTCTAGGATATCCTTCAAGTTGTTAGACTTGCTTCACAAGGACCTACTCTGATACCAATTTTTGGAAACACAATGGACTAGGGGGGTGAATCAGTCCTAAAATTTTACCATTTAATTAACCATTAATATCATTGACCATCAACACATAACCAACCACATACATATAACCATTATTTTTTTTAGTGTGCACAAAACATTAAACCAACCGTAACACATGAGAAGATGGACATAGACACAAGATATGAGTGGGAAACCCTCATGGGGAAGAAAAAAACTGAAACTCTAATTATATTACTCAATGAAAAGTGATTTAGTGCAGCACCAAATTTACAAGGAGTGTCAACCCTTAGTATAGTAGAGCACTAACCCTACGAGGAGCACCAAACCCTAATTTAATGAAGCACCCACTCCACAAGGAGGCTAACAACCCACTAAAGATGACAAAACACCAACTCAAACACCTAAATATATCTGATCCCTAATTTTTCTACTACCACAATTGATGGAGATCAAAATTTCAGCTCACAGTCCCTAGAACACACACTAGGTCTTCAATCTCTCATATTCTTGCTATTTTCTTCACATGTCTTTGCTCTATCCTCTTGTTATCATGTTTTAAAACAGTACTTAACCTATCATTCTCTTCATCAACAGTTCAAAATCATGTTCTCATACCTACAAAATATCTTCCTCTAGGTCACACTTCTTCCCTCCAAGAGCACTAGTTCAAAAATGAACCCAAAACATCACTTTTATATGTTTTTTCTTCTCTCCAACCAAAAAGAGGTCAGTCCCTCATGATAATTTCAACCCATAAATATTAATTATATTCAAATAAAATTGTTATAATAGCCACATATGACCCAAATAGGTCAGCCTAACTAAAAAGCACATTTACAAGTGCTAAAAATGGCTCAAAACCCCATTAGGCACATTCTTAAAAATCCCCTTACACTAAATGTATACATATTAATAAACCAAAAACCTTTAAATATGATTAAAATATTATTATACATTGATAGATGGTAGTACGTTTGATCAACCAATCAAATTATTTCATTAACTGGGCCTAGTTCCCTTTACAAATCTCAAAACAGTAATTTCCTACACCCTTCAACACCCTCTAAACTTAATTTGATAAAAAAACTCACTTAAACAAGATAATCCCATGCCATGTAGACACTTTTTACAAATTTTATAACCTTTATAAAACTTCTAAGAAATTGATAAGTCATGAAACATCCATAACGTCAAACCACGCGCTACTTTTTCCTTCACCAAAACAACCTACCAAAAAATGTGTTTCCAAAGGTTAGATCGTAAAATTATATATAGTATATATATATATATATATACTATATATATATATATATATTAAATACATCCAAATGGATCTATTGGATTTAAAATTAATCCTTATTCACATTCCTTGTGATAGGAAGCATCACCCAATTCATCTCATGCTTCAAACAACATCAAACTTGCACCAGAACACATGTTGTCTTAAACTGTCAAAAATATTCTTATCAAAGGAATGCCCTAGAAACCATATAAAATGAACTTATCATGAGAAAAAACTCATATAAATTTAAATATATCTGAATAATATTTCCAACACAACTTGAATCACCTTCAAATTTCCACTTGTAGCTCAAGTTATGCCCATTTTACTGAGCACTACTATTTGAGACCCCAAAACTACCCTTTGACCATTCAACCTTTTTGGACCTCAAAACACCATGTACCTTCAAGAAAATTCTTGTAAACCTCCATAGACACCAATATAAACTATAATTCATTATGAACCATCAATTTTTTTTTATTACTCCTTCGGACCATCTTGTCGCAAAACCTTCTTCTTCATGAAAATGCATATTTGCAGGTGGGGCCCACTTATCACCATGACATCATCTATACATTTATGGAAATCATAAAAAAGATTCCTCTACAACATCCAAAATCATCACTTTTGATGAACCAATAAAAACTGGGTCACTATGCCTCTCTTTCTCGGCAAACTGCTCCTAGCTAGGGTTTAACTAGGGTTTTTAGACCGCTTTATCTCCTTAACATTCGTTCATAAAAACGTGAAAATTAAACTGAACCCATTATTTTTGTGAAACCTTATAAAATGATCATATAATATTTCCTAAAATCCTACAAGGTTCCATGAAAATCACACTATTCACAATGAGCATCTGAAGTTCAACTTTCGAGCTAGGATTTTCACTTGTTCTTTAACCTTGTCTCACATAAACTGTCCTAACTTGCAAAATTCACATCCTAGAAACCTGAATTTTTTTCTCAAAGCACCATGACACATCACTTACTAACATATAAAATCATCATAATTTCAATTCCATCCCTCAATAATTTCAATCACTAAGACTTATCTATTCTTACATCCTCGTTCCTCACTGTAGAAGCTAGGGTCAACTGAAATAATGCACTAACTCATCAAATAACCTTTGAAAATCACCAAAAACTACATTTTATTCCATGATATACCTGATGCATGCTTCCATGAGCTCATATATCTCCAAACCACACTATCATACCTCCAAGCTATCATATTTGCTCCTAATGAGCACCTATAACATAGTGAACAACCTATTCCTATATCATACCATTATCACGAGTGCTCAATAACCCTCAAAACATGTTATCCATCATTTCAACATACTTCTTAGGCATCCAAGAAGCTCATAATGTCATTTTGCAACTCCTAGGCACCTGAATAGGCTTGTAAGAGCAAGTAATCCTCACTGAATCCCATTGTATCAACTCAAATACATCTCAACCAATATGTTAGCATCAATAATATCATCATGAAATAATCATATAACATTATCTTTGTCATTAATTTGGTTTTGCATCAATTACAACAGCTATTGGGACCACATACTAGCACACTCGTTATCTGACCACACATTGGCACATAGGTGGAGAGCCAATTTGTGGTACCACCATCAGTGTGTGGTATACAAAGCTGGTTATAGCTTGATTGCAATCCCACTTGAATAGTTAGGGTGTGTGTTGCATGTTTTTTGTTTGTTTCTAAACACCCTTAACCATCCTATCATTTTAGTATTTTAAGCAATCAAACATCATTATGATCATCATAATTAACTGGATCCCTAATCACACAAATCTAATCATAATCCCATTACCATCCTTAATCAACAATCCTAATTAAAATATAATTCCCCAAACATCTTATCAATCAATGGCTTTTTCTCCAAAATCCCCATCCTCTCCAAATCAACATCCATACCCCTATCTCTTTTCTAAATCCATTAACCAAGTTATTCCATCGTCCCCTCACTTTGACCACGAATTCCAACACACCATCTAACACCTTAATCAAAAAAATTCAAATATCACATCATACCTCAACCAATCCTATCCTCGTCATCCAAATCAACCATCCCATGTTGATCCTAATATCCTAGAAACCATCCAACTACTTAATCAACAAATATCCAATCTTTAATATTCAATCAATCAATCACCCCCTAAACTATCATCTCCTAACCAATCCCATCCACAATCTTCCCTTAATAATATCCCTACCCCTCACCCATTGACCTCCTCCTTAAGGAACCCAAATCATCTCAATCCACAAATCAACCTTGTCAACATAAACTATTATCCCCACAAGCCAATTACATCGACTTTGACCACCTCATTAAATTTGATCTAGACCAACATGACCTCCTTAATGTCCTTGCTAATATAGCCACCAATCTGAAACCCACACAACAATCCCAAACCCCAACCTCCAATTCCCATATCAATCATCATGACCAATACCTTTGCCTCATAAAAACTCATACAAATAATCCACCATTGTCAAAAAGCTCAACTCCTAAAACCAATCATCATAAAACTTTTCATTGAGTTCCATTCACGTATCCACCCCAACCCCAACAACTTCATCCACAATCATCATCTCCCACATCTCATCTTATTCCTCTATCCTCGTCATTTTCATCACCCCAATTCAATCCTACGATATTTCTCCTAGATAATCCCACATCCCTTAATCTAACATCAAATTTAGCCACTAAGCCTATTTCATCCTCTCCATACCCTAATCCCAATCCTCTCAAAACTATCTCATCCACCATAACTCCTAAGTCACCCTCATCACCTTCTACCCCCAAAAAAAAGCCATCTAATGTGGCTCCTACACCACCTCCATCCTCTTCATCCACACTTAATTCTCTCTTAACCCCTTCATCACTTAAACATAACACTATCCTATTCTCTAATCCTATTTCATCTCCACCATCCCTCAATCCTAAAACATATATTGTGACTCCTAAGTCAACAACTTCTAAACCTAAAAAAATCAATACCAATCCTCTTTCCACCCATCTCCTACCAATCTAATTTGGTTCCTACACCATACCCATTTCCCAAATCTCCTTCATTCCCAACATCACCCAACTCTAATGTGACCCTCTTATCACACGCATCCCCTTCATCTACATCTATCATTCCCAAATGACCTCCAACCCCAAACCATCCACTTCAGCCCCTAGGCCTAATCCATCCCCCTCATCTTTTAAGCCATAACAATCTAATCTAACTCATAAATCCAAATCAACCAACATATCTTATTATCCACCCAATCCCGCACCTTTACTTGCTACTCCCCAAAAAATCATTTAACCTAAGCCACTACACTCCTTTAAGAGAATTTTTGACGACCATCTTCCATCACCTAAAACATTTCAACGTGATTGTGCATCTCCCAATCAAATGACTCAAACACAACCTTCCCAAACCATCTTGGTATTGGGAACACTATTATTGTGACTTCCATTGCACCCATGGACATTTGACCAATCGTTGCATGTAATCTAGGTATTATGTCCAAAATCTCATTAACTAAGGAATTCTTATCCTTGCATCTATTTATCCACCACATTTCCATCCCAATACTATCCCTAACCATCGTCCACCGTAAAAAATCCCAACTTAACATCCAAACATTGTCAACCATCCAAATCCCATCGTACATCCAAACATCCCTCACCGACCAAAAACCGAAACAAATCTCATCTCCCATCCTTCATTAAATTTGGCCTCTTAGCAGATGAAAAAATTACAACCCCTAGTCTCATGATGATCACATAGCATCATCTTCTCCATCCAGTTTATACCATATAGCCAAAAATATGTTTTCTAATATGAAAAATCAAGGAAAATGTTTAGGCATCCTATGAACAAGGCCTTCATGAACCCATCTCCCTTCATCAAAATCTAGGTCATTTAGGATTAGGGTATAAACCTAACACTAACAACATCCCTCCTCTTGGTGATCCTACCACTCCTCTTATTAATCCTACCATCCTACCCTCCCAATCCAGTCATAAATCATTTAATCCCCCTACAAATACCAAACACCTAAAAATGAATTGAGCACATAATTCATCGCCTATGCACAAATGGTTTTTCCTTCCCATCCATCCACCATCTAAATCCATTTGCATATAATCCATTATTATCCTCACATCCATTCATATCCTCTTCCAATCCATTCATTTGAATACTTGATCAACTTGATCACACATGCTATAAGACAATAGTACCTACTACAACCATGTGACCTTTGTCTATCATCACCCCTAACATTCAAGCACAATTGTTCTCATAGATATCCACACACTTTAACACACTTAATGAACTTGTGGTGAATACCCTTGGGCGCATCTTTTGACACTCTAGCCAATGTTATCACTACACTCATTTCCATCCCCACATCAAGCCACTGATGATTCTTAACCCCTTGAGAGTTCTCAAGATAGTGGAACCTCTTTATGCAAAAAAATAAAAATATAAAAAAAAACATATCAAAATTAAAAATATCAAATAAAATACACCTCAAGACTTTCTGTAGGGGTGTTTCCAGCAACTCTACTGGGGGCTATGGATTCTTGGTTGATAGTATAGAAATTTTGTGACAAGAATCAAATGTATCTCTATTAGGGCTATGAACGTCTAGCTGAAAACGGAGAAATGCACGGCTTAACCTTCCATTCACTTTCTGTCAACCTACTTGAATTAATCACTCCCTATACATTTGCTATTTTGTCTTTACATAATACCCATTAAGTCTTCAATTCAATTGGTATTAGGTAATTAACAATCATAATCTCACACACTTTGATCTTGCAGAGACATAGGGCTTGCATGTTTCTAGGTATTGTTTAAACCTTGGTCACACTTTGTTTTTAGTTTGAATCTTACCTTACAACATGTTCTATTAAGCTCATCTTTTCTTTATCCCTCAGTCCCATCCACATCCTTTTTCCCTTAGATCAAACATTCAAGGGAAAATGATGATATTTTCCTTTTCATCTCAATCCTCCTCGTGTCCCTTTCATAGTGTCATTATCATGACTGGTGGAAACCTTACTGCCATCCGCTAGGGGCATCATCCATTTTAGATACCCTCCACTTCCCATCCTACTGTACACATGAGGGAAAATCAAACCCATCCATCCATCTATACAGGCCACCCTACTTTACACTTGGGGGCACACAAGATCTATCCCTCGATCCATCCCCTATACTTGGGAGCATATATTATCATCTTACGTATCCCCCATCATATCCTATACCACATACCTCATCCTATTTATCTGACATCCCACATCCATCTAATCCTAACATATCAACCCATCCCTATCCTATCCAAACTATCCAATTTCTCTCAATCCTTCCCTTTTATCCCACCCAAACATGATTTGGGACTTATAGGATAAAGTTTCACCCCCAATCCCAAATCCACAATCCAGCATCCAACATATAATAATCTAAATATCCCAAATCCAAAATATCAACATCAAACATCAAATAATATAAACGTCCCAAATCTGAAATCTCAACATCCAACATCAAATAATCTAAACATCCCATATTCCAATAGTCTCAACATCAAAAATCTAAAAATCTAAAAATTAAAACACTCACAAAACAATAAAAATACAATGTGTGTATTTTTCTTGTGTGCTTATTTTTTATCTGCATTTTTATTTTTTCGATGATATATGAGGCCCCTTTTGTTTCTTTTTCTTTTGCACATTCCAATGATATAAGGACCCTCTTATTTTTATTAATATGTCCAATGATATGAGGACACGAGCATTTGGAAATTCAATCATCATGGTCTTTATACCTTGATGCATCTTTCTCTATACCACATTAATCACAACTACTAATTATTATAACTGTGGGTAATTAATAGTAGAACACCCCCTTCTATCATCATATTTTATCCTTATCATCATCCACACCTAATCCTCATCGTCAATACTCAATCCAATCTCAACCCCCTTTACTGGGGAATTCTATCATCCATCACCCTTCAATCAATCTTATTATCATCTAATCCTCTCTTATCAAATAACTTGGGCCTCTCCTATTTTCGAATGGTTACCCGCCTCATTCATTCCCACCTAACCCCTCAAGGGGGCATCATGTCACCATCATATTCTCTTATTTTTCTTTGAACTATCATTTATAAGAATTAACACTTCAAAGAGGGGGAAAATGTAGACATATAAAATGTTAACATGGTTAATTACGATTAACTTGTCCTGCAAATATCCCAACATCACCCATATAATAATTAATCATAATATTAATTATTATTATCCATTTTCTCCTTTAACATTTATCATTTATTTTATCATTTCATCATTAATCCTTTAAATCCATTATTACATCCCATTTTATCATTAATCTCATTAATCCATTATTATATCCTATTTTAATTCTTCATTAACATTTTATAGGAATTTAATATTCCTACATCTCACCTACCACCTACCCTACACATCCCTACACCTATCATTTCCATCAAATCACATCCCTAATCATATTTGTTTAACCTAATCTAATCACATCCTCACACCTCTAAATCTAGAGACTTCTATTTATAGAAGAATATTTAAATTTCCCTCTTTCATATTTAAAAATTCAAATATCTCCATCACTCCATTGAATTAAAAATTCAATGGAGACTTCTTCTAAATTCTAGAATAATTTAATTCTAGATTCCTCCATTCTAAAAGCATGCAAAGGTCCTCCAAGTCGTGATCTTAATCCAAGATGGCAAAGTCACTCCTATGCCATTGTCAAAGGTCTTCAAGGGACAAAAGGGTTTCAAATGTTTGCAACACTTTTATCACTCACATCACAATACTACCGAGTTGGTCTATCATTCATCTACTCTATAGTTAGCCTATCATCATTTATGATCAAGAAAATCATGAGGGAACACATAGGGGAGGTGTGGCCCAAGATTGCATTCCACTTTTATGAAGCATAATCAGTCAATCAGGAGAACATACATGAGGTTTGATCGCACTGGAGGGCATGTATTGAAGCATGTAAGGAAATATAGGTATTAGCAGGGGTTCACTACCATGGGTAGTCTAGCTCACACCCACACACTAGATTTCTTCTTGTGTCTCAGTCTAATGTAATTGATGAAGGGTATTGCAAATCTTAGGATTTGCTACTTATATGCAAGTCATCACAGGTTCGTACTATAGCTAGAGTTTCACTCAAGATATAACTCTCACAACAGGATTTACAGTACAAGGTCGCAAGGGTCACAAGCTCAAAGTTACAGAACCCAAATTCCAAAGAAGGTCTAGAGATCCATATAGAAAAGAGCAGAACTGTAAAAAGATAAGGGCAGTTTTATCATGTATGGTTCCATCACAGAGCATAGTTTCATAACTACAATCACTCATTTAGAATGCATGAGCAAAAGCTTCAAGTTCATGATCAACTTAAAAAAAATACCGTGATCTAGACACCCACATCTTCTTTGTATCACTTTGATATAACTAATTATTCACATGCTTTGAGCTTGTGTTTTTACAGTCTAAAACATTGTATCTTATTCCCAAGTAAAAATAGTTGCACAGTATTAATGCATTTTTTTTTATTATGCATTGTTGATTGTAAATTAATTAATTCAAATAACTCGTGTTCATCAAGTTGGGCTTATATGTACTACATACCTGCACATCTTCATCTATCACATATATAATTTTACAATGCAATGACTTCCTCTCACTGTGTCAACTTAATTTTCATTTACAGTCACTTTAAGGACTATCTAGGTGTTGACATCACTAGAGCTCGACAAATGTCTGGCAGGACGTGCATCAGATGGGGCTAACACTTGCAATGATTGCACAAAGCCTCTGCAGACCAGTTATGTACATCCTCCCCATTGAGACACATAACAGGTTTCTTCAACCTAAATAATACTACACACATATTGCCAAAGCTTGTGCACATCCTGATCTAAGGACCACATTGGACACAAGTCCTTCACCAAATTCTTCATGTGCTCAGTTTACTCCTAATGAGCTACATACATCTTTTTACAAACCATCCTTCGCGCACTAGTGTTGCGCAATATTTGCATCTGGATCGAGCATATGACCACTGGTAAACAATAACACCATCTCTAATGCAAATATGTATAGGTTGAAACATTTATAAATGAGGTTATGTAATGAGATATGCTTCAACTATAGGGTAAAACATCTCTATAACCGTTTAGTCCTTTGCTTAGGATACTGCAAGATGAATTAAATTATGGTCATGAAGATGCTATTTTCTTCTGGTTGATTTTTCTAGGCATTTTCTTGCTTCACTCTTTGGACTCATTGTGCACTATCTATTGTCAAGCGATAGATACTCCAAAATTCTGACGAATCTAAAGCATTTTACTAAATAGTAAAAACCCACTTCGGGTCAATTCTATTGTACTTTAAAATATTCTATTATGCAATTCTTAGCCTGTAACTTTGCAGCTGGATACATCTATTTCCAGTGGATTATAGATTGACAATTTAAAACTACAATATAATTGCCGAAACATAACATTAATTCTCGACAAATGATGGGATATCAATGAAGTATTCAAACTCGCATGTAGGATTCTCCTGCGCTAGCGAGTTGAAACCTTAAAGGAATCATAGTCATACGAATCTTCCGTAGTAAATTCACGACCATGCATACAAGGTCTTGTCCTTGACTATGAATGGATATAAGTTATGCATCAGGGAGCTCAAATTGGTCCTTTTATTGTGCTACAATAAATTCCTAATACATCCAACCTGGGAGCACCTAGACAGTTCTATGAATACTGAAAAACTAAGCTAAAACAGCCTTGATTATGTCTTTTCGATCCATTATGTAAGATAATATGAAGATAGCATTTTTAAGTTCTTGGGAGCATTTCTTGAAACCAAGCCATCCCATTTGAGGCTACTTGAATATTAAAACTGACTTTACAGTAGTTCCAAATGCATTCAAATCAAACTCTGTATCGAACTCTGTCAGCTAGGTCATTTCTATAACCAACATGTGGTACCCACATAGTTTTTATCTTAGAATCTTGAATGTGAAAAGGCAGTTGTTTTCAAACAATTGCATGTGTAGTAGCGATATCTTGGATAGAAGGTTAAATAAAGGCTGACCATCAGGAAGCAGCAAGTGGCTGCTACACTCTTAGCTACATTGCCCAAGCGATTTTCTTTTTTCCTTCTTCAGAATTTTTTACCAAGTTAGGTTCTAAGCATCAATTTGTATTTTTTATATCTCAATCACTAAATCTAAAATTGTTGAAAGGCCATATAACAAAGCAAAGATATTCTGGTTGAAACTATAACTAATAACATCGAGCCCCAATGTCAACTCAGGGATTTGAAAGGGAAATCTTGAAAATGGAAAGGTGCGGATTCCACTAACGTCTCGTGGCTTTGGCAAAATCGGTGGAGCTTTCCCGTTGGCGAGTAAAGCAACAAGAGCGAGTTCGAGTCATCGCAGAGGTAGCTACGCCGGTATTGCAGTCTTCGCGCAGGGCTTTTATCAAGGCAGTCCTGCCTTGCGCTATACGGGTGCAAATCTAACCTGACGACTAGGCTATGGAAGCGTGGTGGGATGTTATCCTCTTCATGTTCCAGATTCCCTCTCCCCATTCAAGCTCTATTGGTGTAATGGTTCATTACAATGTAGAGTAGGGCATAAGAAGTTATCCGAAAACTTCAAAACCGCCACTGGCTCCCTAGCCACTAGGCCTGTTCCTCTGTATTGCCAAGTCGAATTTCGTACTTCCTTAATTATTCCAATATGTCGGGACCTGAAACAAATCTGTTCCGGGGACGCTAAGCCGATATAGGAGTCGATTGAGAACACCGCATGTCCTATTCTGTCATAAAAATAGAACTTTTCGCTTCGAGCCCCAATGTCAGTTGCTGCAATTTATTAGATACAAACTATGTGCCATTCCGGGAGCTAAACTTTTGTCAATTCATGGCTTTTGGTAACACGCAGACCAGAGCCTAAAAAAAGATAAATATACATGCGAGGCAGCCCATAAAAATAAATAAATATACATGCGAGGCAAGCCCATGGAGCTTCCATACATGTAGACATGTAGAGTGATTAAGCAAGAATTCCGTATTTATGCTTGAAACATAACTCCATATTACTACGAGGGCTACCATGACCAATTAAAATAAGACAAAAACCTTCTAACTAGCAGATTAGATGATTGGTTTGTTTGTTAGCAATGGTATGGATACGTATGTTTGTTCAATCTTCCAATGGCTTCTCTTTGTAATTTTATAATATCTAAGACAGAGTTAAGTCCACAGCAACCTCAAACTACGTGTTTCATTGTACTATGCCTGCATATGTTGAACAAAACTTTTTGAAAATGATGAGTTTTTATGATTGTCAACCCTAATTTTTCTAACGGCATTCATGGAATTAACATTAACCTTGGTCACATATGATCTAGAAAAAGTTATATATGATTGAGGTCATAGCCACTCGCAGGATTTTGAATAGGATGTTTTTTGCAATACATTGGCCTTATGAACAGGTATGAATCCATCATAATAGACCAATGAAAACATTCAAAGGCTAACTCTGAAGAAGTGACCAATGGACTTAAATGATGGTGCATGTTTTTATTTTTATCTACAAGAGGGATGGAGATCCTCATAATTATATTGATATGGAATCATAATCAGTGTACAATGGAGATGGCTACAAATACTCGTGCAGACATTGTACAACTGATGTGCAAACAAATGGGATAAGTTGCAACAGGTGCAACAATAAACTATACGGGAACTGCACATATAATTACAAATATGATGGTTTGAACCATATAACAACTCAAACCTACGTGATAAACAACATGAAAAATTACCTAGAATACCTAGTTCCCACACCATACAATTAAAATATGGTCAATAATAATAAAATTACCACTAATTTAATAATATAACTTACCTATGCTAAATTAACCTAGGTAAAATATGTTTACCTTAACATTCCCCGCCTTAATTTTGCATTGCACTTCAAGGGATGAAGAGAGGAATTCTCTAAACAAGTTGAAAGTTGTCACGTGCAAGTGACTTTGTGAAGATATCTTCTCGTTATTCAACAGTTGGGAAAAACTGAAGTTGTATATTGTGTTTCAAGACATGCTCGCATATGAAATGTACTTATACCTCAATGTGCTTTGGTTCTTTCATGAAAAATTGGATTGCGAACAAGTTTGAGAACACTTTCATTGTCAAAATACAAGGTGGTCAGGTTTGTCTTGTGGTATTCCAAGTCCTTCAAGTATGTGATGTAGCCATATCGCTTTGCATAGACAGCTCTCATCTGCAGGAATGAAACTCGGCTTTTATGGAAGAGCGAGAAACAAAGTGTTGTTTGTTGCTTCCCCACGATATCGGTCCAGATGCCAAAAAGAACACAAACCCTGACAGTGGAGTTTTCTGTCATCAATATTTCCTACATTATGTCAATCCAAATATCCTGTCAAGAATAAGTTGATCATTATTCTTATACTCTAGACCAAGATCTATTATTCCCTTGAGATATTTCAAGATTCCCCTTGATGCCTTCCAATGAAAAACTCTGGGTTCCTGCATGAACCTGGATAGATAGCTCACTCCAAAGCTGATATCTTGTTTAGTGTATGTGAGGTAAATGAGACTCCCAATCAACGGTTGATAGAGAGTTGTATTTACCATAAGAGATGGATCTGAACATGAGATAATTGCAGTCTTGTCTCCATAGGTGTAGTAATATGTATGGAATCCATCATCCTGATTTTATCGAGCATTGTCTTTGTATATTTCAACTGAGAAACATTTTTGTTTTCATTCTCTTTCTGACATACTTCCAATCCAAGGCAATAGTGCATCATCCCGAGATATGTCATGTCAAACGTTCGGTTAAGATATTTATTCATTGCATCGGACCATCTTCATTAAACTACTAATGATGACTAGATCATCGATATAAAAAAACAACAATCACTATCTCCCCCCTTACTTTTTGAGGTAGAGATTAGGATCATATGGATTTATGATAAATCCATGTTGTACATGAGATACTCGTCAATTTTTATGTACCAAGCCTGGGGTGCCTGTTTAAGGCCATACAGAGATTTCCTGAGTTTGCATGCCTTTGTTTCTTGACCAAGTATGACATATCCCTCAAGTTGAGTTATGTAGAATTTTTTCCGATAGATATCCATTTAGAAAGGCAACACTTTTTAGGTCCATCTGATGGACTTTACAACCACTGAATTGTGTGGCTAGAAGCAAATATCATTATGATCATGTTTTGATCTTAGCTTGTGGGAGAAAATGTCTCCTCGTAGTCTATGCCTTCCTTTTTGTGCGTACCCCTTTGCTACCAGTCTTTCTTTATACTTGTCTATGGTCCCATCTACTTTATACTTTGTTTTGATTATCCATCTGTAACCAATGGGGTTTCTTCCTTGGTGGGAGATTGAAAAAAATTTGGGTAAGTTATTGGTTATCATCATTGACTGATATTCAACATCCATGGCATCTTTCCAAAAATTTGACTATAGGGCTTCCTAGACAGTAGTGGGCTCAATCAGATTTCTATAACTCTACTCATCAAAGAAAATTTTACTTCTTCTCGTGCTTTACTGCTGAGTCCTTTGGTCCAGTGGTGGGGTGTATTCTGGTGGAGCATCCTAATTTTGCATCTTGTATCATGTTTGTATACCACTTGGGCATATGTTGTACTGTTCCCATGGGTCATGGCTCTATGTCCGATCATCACCATCATCCCCATCATCATTGTCATCATTTACAGGAATTTCATCTTTCTGTTTTTACAATAGATGAAAAATCTACATCAGGTGAGTCTCGAGCGAAGAGTATCTACTTCCTTCTTCTAAAAAAACTCAATGTATCTTTACTAGTGTAGACTTTCCTGGTCATTGGATCCATCAATTTGTACCCAAGAGTTTCTTCATTGTAGCCAACGAAGAGGATTTTTTGTAGATTTCATATCCAAATTATTTCTATTTTCTACTTGGGTATGTGCATGACTTTACTTTACACCCAAATACTCTGAGGTGTGTAACTAGATGGTTTGTGCTTCGACCATGCTTCAAATGTAGCGTTACTCCATCAAGAGCAAATTGTGGGCACTCTATCTCAATAAATATACTAGTTGTCTTTGTTGCTTCTACCCAAAATGTCCTTCACTAGTCCAAAATCATCGATCATCGCATTGCACCATTTCCATGATAGTACCATTTGTTCTCTCAATAACACCATTCTGCTACTATGTGTGAGTGGAGGAGGTATTTGTCGATGAATTCTGTGAGCTTGTAGCTAGGCTTTGAACTCATCACTGGTGAATTCCCCCCTTGATCTGAGTGGAGAGTTCAAATGTGAATGACTAGTTCTCATTATCAACAGCCACTTTGAACTTCTTGAAAGTTCTCAAAAGCTTCACTTTTCTTACGAAGACAATATGTCCATAATTTTCTCAAATATTCATCAACAAAAAGCATGAAATGTACTGAAATCCATAATGATTCGGTTGCATCGGACCGTAAAGATTGAGTATGAACTAGATCAAGCTTACCATGAGCTCGATAAGTACTCTTCTGGAATGAAGCTCTATGATGGTTTCCTACTTAGGCAAGTGAGGAAACTTATATGTATCCTTTTGGAGAGATGGCAATCCTTTTACCATATTGTACCGAGTGAAGTATTTCGAGATACTTAAAATTGATGTGACCAAGTCTCTGATGCCACAACTGTGCGGATGTATAATTTTTAGCCACAAGTGCTTGATCATCTCTGTAGAACAAAATCAAGCTGGAACATGTGTCCCACATTAGAGGCTTTTACAACAATTTTTGAGCCTCATGATTTGTGCTCGAATTAAACACGCTTTCTTTCCCGAATGAGTATAAAAGTTAATTTTCATAGCTAATGATCTAGGAGTTGACTAACTGATAGCAGCTTTTTTGTCAACCCAAGGACATATAGTCCATCTAATTACTGACAATCTATAATTATCATGAACCAAGAAGAAAATAAATGTTCCCAATCCCCTGTACTAGTGTATGAAGAATTATCACCTAACGAAACATGGTTTTTTTGAAGGCGTGTCCCTCATTTTGGTAAACTAGTCTTTGTGCCTCGGTCACGTGTTGATTGGATCCTGAATCAACATAACAAACATCACTAGATGACATGGATGAGTTCACTTGAATCGAGTAGTGTACAAGAAGTCCCTCATTATTTTGAATGTTCTTCTTGCTCAGCGATACATTACCTTGTTAATGGGGTTTTCTTCGCCAGATCTCCTTCTTCTGCCCTGTGATTGTAGTATAGATTGTTCCCTAATAAGATTGTTGATTTTTAGGTCCCTAGAGTTGACTATGATGAACCTTTCTTATAGGTATTTTACCCAACAATATTTTACACTCATGTCTTCTTTTGTAGATAGGACATTTGCTCTTTTGTTGCTTGTCCCCTTCACTAATGCTAATTTTGGGACTTTTGAGAGGAATTAGGTTTGCCTTTTCCTTTTCCTTTCTATTTCTGATGAGAAAACAATGTTTTCTCCTCTTCATCATCTTTATTATACATAACTTCTTCTTTTTGCAGTAAATTTACCATCTTGTCAAAAGCTAACTATCTGATCTGAAAAGTTGAGTGTTGTCGACAAAATGCGGTATGAAGGAGGGAGTGCTCTCAGAAAAATGGGAACGAGAGATGTATCAATGACCTCCTCTCCCTAGGGCTAGAGGATAAGCCCTTAATTCTTGAACTCTTCGCAAGAAATCTTCTATTTTCTTGGTTGGTATTTAAACTTTCAGTGTGTGTGTGTGTAACTAACTCTGTAAATTCATAATTATGACATTCCTGTGTCTTGGCCTTGTACACTATGCTCAACTTATCCCATGCTTCTTTGGCATTGATTTAGCATCTCAGAATGTGGGGTTTCACATCGTCGGAACACTACAAACAAGATAATGAGCTTTTTCCTTCTAATTTGATCCTTGTCAAACTGTCATTATTGGGTTGTATCAGTATGTTGATCTGGTTATGCAAAACCATTCACAACATTCCAAATCTCTTCAAACTCAAAATGTGTTTCTGATTTTTGTCTTTCATGTTGCATAGTTATTTCCTCTTAGAAGTTGATGATTATGGAAGAAAGAATTTGGGGGCGTTGGTCCCCATTTTTGAAGAATCAACTGAAAAATGGCTAAGGCTCTTATTACTCCAAGAATATGGTCTCCCAATCTATATACCATCTAGTCCATGATATACCGAATCCCGATCCTTTCTATACACGTGCCCTACCGATATACCTGTTGGTACATGGAAGAACCTCATGCCTTCCTATATACTCAATAGTACGCGAAAGAGGCGTTAACATACGTGAAAGAACCTTTGATACATGGTACCAAGATAGTACCGAAAAGGGGTCTGTGCGATTATTGACACCTGACTCAAAGAAATATCCTCATACGTGCACATAACTTCGCTATATACTTGGATAATTTCAATGTCCATATTTATGTCGTGTAATCATTCACAGACTAATGGGAGGGCTCAAAATGTTTGCACTCTTTCCTTATTTATCCCCATCGATTTATAGGAAAGATGCCCAATTTATGTTGTTGCAGCTATATTAGGTATTAAGTGTAGTAGTAGTCATAACATCTTTACCTATAAGCGCTTCCCATAGGCACTGTATATACCACATGTTGCAAAAGAGATCCGAATATCTCATAAGTATTACAGAATCAAATGCCTTTTTCTTTTCTTTTCAAAACTCTGCCAATTTTTATCATTTACAATGTTTGTGGTTGAATATAGCAACCTACAAATTATGTGAATCACTGAAAATATGATTACATCCAAAAAATTAAATGGAAGAAAAAAAAACTTGTTTTACGAGGCCTTGGTGGCCTCTAGAGCTCGGTATGGCTCATTATGCAGAAAACTGTAAAAAACAACTAGAACTTAGTTTTTAGATATCCCTCCTTTGGAAAAAGTTTGTCATTATGAAATTTTAAGAAAAGTAGGAGAAAAAAATTACCCAAAAAATAGGGTTTTCTCCTCTCAAACTGGTGGGGGTTTAGTTTTGGATAAGAGGGTTTAGCAGTGATTTTGGCCACTAAATGTGGCAGTCCCTGCTAAAACATCCACTAAATCCAATATATAACCTAAATGATTTGATAGATAGGGGCTCAACCACAAGACCCCTTAACCGTTAAGGCTTCTTTGAAAGGAATGATAAGAAGATTGTTCCAAGCCGCGATCTCAGATGATAATAGCACACCACATTAGATTTGCAAAGCAGAAGAGCTAAAATACCATATATGGAAATCCATCATAATCCATAATGCTCAATACATTACAATAGAATGACTTGAATTATTCAATAAGAAAGATGTACATATAGGAGGAGGGAAGTGCAACTACTACCTAAATCAGTGGTGAAGAACTCCCACTAACGGATACTGGTAGTTAAGTTAACTCCAAAAGACTAGTAAGCTAACTTCACATAACTGAGAAGTTAACTCAACACAACTAGTAAGCTAACTCCACACAACTAGTACACCTAAGCAAGCTAACCCAACAAGTGTAGGGTTAACACAAGTGTAAGAATTATCCTAATAAATAAATAAAAGGATAAATAATAACCTACACTAACATTCTCCCTATCTAACACGGAGCTCAATGCGCTTTTAAACATAAAATGAATCAATAATATTTAAATTCTTAATAAAACGGACTAACCATTTAAAAAAATATGTGGCACCATCTGAGGAGTCCACGTGATGAGTTCTGGGAAGGTGGTAATTTAGGTATTCTACTACAAGTGGATCTGAGTCATTTGAATTATTTTCCTCCACGCTTATTTTTTATTTACCTCCGCCGCTTGATTTTTGTATTCGATGTCGAAATAGGTATAGTTATCACTATTTTATTATTCGATGGGCTTTGTATTATAAGGTCTATGAGATGTTCATCCTTTGTTTATTTTTGTATTTTTTTTGTTTTTTTTAGTAAGAACACAGGGGGGCCTTTTTGTGCTCGATCCAGAGCTCGCCGGTTGAGGGTCAGCCACAAGAGGTCTAGACGCTTGTAGAAATCAGCTCGCTCTATGTGCTTAAACAGCTCTGTGAAATGTAGGTGTTCGCTCTTATGCAAAAAGGCTCAACCTTTAAAACCCATCTAATGCTCCTTCAACACATCCACAAACCCATCAATATGTGGCTTAGCCTGTCCAAAACTAACTCACAATGAAGGAAATATTCAGCTCAATTAGGAGATTTTCACCCTCAACTCGCCCACTGCAAGAAAAAAAACTTAGTGGGGAGCTCGGTTCCTCCAACCTTGACATAGTCCACTCAAAGTCTATTAAACAAACTCTAGATTTAGTAGGAAATTGTAGATGGTTGTGACCAAACAACTCGCTAATTTTAGCAGTAAAACACTATAGGAGGGGATTTTTTTATTTCTCAATCTTATGTTTGAATGAGATTTTTCCCAATAGCAAATTTTTCTGAGTACAGGAGGCACCAGTGCAAAAAAAAATATTTTCAAACACCTGAAGATTAAACAAGAGGTTTTATGGATATAAGGATGGGGCTGGGAAGTTACAGGAGGTTGCACAAGCTCTCCAAATGTTATAAATGCTTCTCCAAGATCCTCTATCTCTTATGCACTCTCTCTGCACACCTTCTCTACTCACTGAGGCTCCAAACTGCTCTGATACCATATCTAGAAGAGGGATGGAAACCTCGTAATTATATTAATATGCAATCAAATCATTTACAATTCATATGGCTGAAATATTTATAGATATTTTACAACCCAAGTACAAACAAAGAATACGTTACATAGGTGCAACCAAAAACTATGGTAACTGTAATACAAACGAATATGATTGTTGCACTTATGTAACAATTAAACCTATGTGAATACAATATGAAAAATATAAATGGTTATAATAATACAACCATACACCAAATAATACAAGTTACCTAGTTACCACACCATCAACTAAACTACCTCAGTAACAAGAAAATAACTAAGGTAAAATACAATGCATAATTACTATGTAAACTATGTTTAGCCTAACATTTTCAAGGGTCAATAAGTAGATTAGACAATTACATGCATATGCCTAGAAATAGTCTTTGAGTATCTTTTACAAAAGGAACTAAAAGCCAAGCTATTTTTATATTTCCAAAACGTTTCATACATTTCCTTAGATGTGCAAAGGAGAATGTTAACCAAGGTCAACAAGGAGTTCACATAGAACAAAATTAAACTTTTCAAGCTTATTTTTTATTCTTATTATTTCATGCATGCAAAGATTGGATTGTTGTCTTTTAAATATTGTCTTTATTTGCAAAAGAGTTTAAAATTATGCATATAAGGCTAAAATTGGTTTTGTCTCCAATAAGTTGAGTTATGAGTGCTATTTTTGGAGCTTTTCGGAGTGAATTCTTGCTTCTTATACCATGTTTTTGAAATTGTAAGAGGGTGTTTATTGTCATTCTGTAAAATTGTATGCAAAACCATTATATGTGTGCACCTTTTTGAGTAATAAAGATTGTATTTTCCTCCAATTTCAATCTCTCTGAAGTGTATTACAGCAGTATTTTCCTCTAATTTCAAGCTTTCTGAAGTGTATTACAACATTTTTTCTATATGTTTAAGTGAATGATTATTTTCCTTTACATGTTAACAACTTCCAATTACCTCTGTTAATCTTTTTTGTAAGTTTTGCAGGTCATTCAAGTGTGTGCTAACACTTTTTGTGAGTGTAAAATTGGTTAGACATCGATTGTAGTGAAGTTATCATTCATTAATTGTGTTTTGTACAAGTGTAAGTCCTTAAAATTTGGTCTATCAAATTTTTATCACTTTCTTTCCATTAATTCCAATTTTATTCCTATCCCTGAACCCCACCAAATTAATAGTTCTAGGTGATCCTTCAAAGGAGCCAGCCCTCTCTGGAGGTTATCCTCGGTCTGAGGCACCCACAACTCAAAGGATATCCCATTGTATCGATGGAAGTCAAGGTCAGATTGATTTTTGAAGACAAAGGTGCACTTCGGACTGATAACATCTACTATGTTCGTAAATAGAAGTAATTACTCGCAAATAGACTCATACAATGGATCCAGGATCTACTTACATTACCATAGTTGGGCACACATTTTGAGGTGGTGTTGCAATGCTATATGTCATGGAAGAAACTATAATCCTATTTCAATAAGCTATCACACATGTCTTTATAAGCAAACACATAGATCCCCACGAAAAGTGATCTTACATTGTGCACAAATTTTGAGAAGGACTCCCCACCACTTATCCTAGCCTTATCCCCTGATCATAACCATCCCAAGGTCCCTTAACTCATATGAGGTAAAAAAATTCTTGAAGGTTTCATTTCAAAAAACATCGAGGCACATGAGAAAGTATATCATTTAAAAGTATAAGGAGCTTGGGAGAAACATAACTTTATATGAAAACTCCTTTCAAGGTATTATTTGTTTTTAAGTGTGTATTTTTTTATATCTTCACATTGGTAATACTTTTATCTCCTTGATTTTCCTAGAAGGATTGTAAACACACTATATTATAAAGTTTCAACCTTGGAAGGTTATTGCTAATACTTTTAGAGGTTATATTATGTTCTCTTTTGCACTTTCATTTGTGCAATCTTTTTTCTTACATTGTGGATCAAAATGTGGTTCTTACACCATTTAACTATCATGAGTGGAAAATGAAAATGAAAATCTTGTTGAGGAGAAAATTTTTACATTGGATCAATATGAGTCTTGAAACTAAACCACCATTAGATGTAGCCAAATTTAAGTGGTTTAACAAATGTGATGAGGCTTGTGGTCTAGTATGTCCATCTATATCTCTTGATTTATTCTTTCACGTCAAATCTACTACACACCCAGTAATGTCTAGACTACACTATAAGGACCCCTTAGAAAGAAGGATGCAATGAGGGGACGTGAATTGGAGAAGTATATCATTATTTTGATTCGAAATAGCTTTGAGACTATATAGGACTTCTTCACAAAATTCAAATCAATTAGATTGTAATTGAAACACTATAGGATAGACAGAAAGGATGAGCTATTTATTCTTTCTATTATTGCTAAGTTGGTTCTTAGTTATTCAATTTTCTATTCCACTTTTCATGCCACTAGGAGTTATCTTAGAGCCACCTCGAGAATTTCATAGATTATTTTACTTCCTCCTTAACTATGGAACAAGATAAGATCATACAAATGGGTACTCTAAAGTCTTCTAAGGAACATTTCCTATTTTTTGGACATTGAAAATGAAAGGGTTAAAATAACAAGGATAAGAAACAAAAAAATAGGATTATGAGAAAAATAAGGATCCAAAACCTACCATCAGACCCTCCACTTTTGATGTTAAACCTAAGAAAGAGAGGGTCAAATGTGCCTATTTGAGTAATCCTAGACATGATGAACATAAGTGTATCCAAAAATAGATTGATCACCTAACACACATTCTAGAGAAGAATAATATCAGGATTCCTGGTTCAGACAAATAGAGTTCACCAATTCAAGAGCACACAAAAGAAAAATACAACAATAAAGGGAAAGCTAAGAGAAAAGAAATTATATAAGTCACATCTCTCCCTACCACATAGGTTCTTAACTCAAGTAATTTACACCACATGGATTGATCATAATTTTCCTTCACTTCCTTAAATCCATGTTTTATACCAACTATTTTTATGGGTTATCACAACTTCTACTACGGTATCTAGGAGAGTGTTTTTTTACATAGGTGATGGGACATTTCAAGATGTTATTTTTTTTACCCTTATCATCAACTAATATCCTATCAATATATCATATCAAACACCCCGATTAAGGAAAGAAAGTTGAGTTCACTTTATATTTTTTGGTTATCATGGAGTTACATAGTGATTCCATAGTGGTAGTATGCAAAGCAAATCACTAGTCCTAGTTTTATCTCTTCTCACACTTTACTCTTGATAATGATTCCTCAATAAATGAGGATATCCCTTGGATTTTGACTCCTAACACTTCAATTCCAATCACATTATACTCATGGGGTATTGATAATAGTTCTAAGGATTTGAATTCACCTAGGCATACTCATGTTGATTCTTATTCCAATAAAAATAATGAGAGTATTAATTATGAGGATTCATATTTCATTAAAGACAATGTGAGAAGTGATGAGGACTCACCTCCTTCCTCTCTTATTCAAGTTTTATGGGCTGGTTAAAAACATATTGATATTCCTCACTTCTCTCTTAGTCATGCATCAAAGGTTGATGAATCTCCTGTAGAGTTTAGGTCCACTTCTTCCTATATCACAAACTTTTGGACCACTTTCTATTGACATTATGAATTTTAGTCTAATTTGGACATGAAAAACACTACATGATGTAGATTTTTTGGTTTGTGATCCATCATATGACATGTAGGAACAATCATAGTTCCAGGATGTTCCACGTGATCATTTTTCCTTTTCCTTAAATCAACTATATTTCAATGCAACATCTAGCATTCCTAATTGGGATTCAATACTCATTGATTCTCCCTCTGACAGTGGGATTTTACATCTACGGGGTATATTGGGATTTCATGAAGGCTCATCTTCTAGGGGGTTTCTTATTCCTCTTTTATTCTCTTCCTTCTCTCTTTTTTTTTTTTTTTTTTTTTTTTTTTTTTTTTGGGGGGGGGGGGGGGGGGGGGGGGGGGTCTTCTTTATATTCTTCTAAGGGGATTATCTAGTGAGAGAGATGTTCTTTGCAATTCTCTTTTCTCTGTTTTGAGGAGGATTTTCCCCTATTATTTTTCTCTTTTTCTTCACTTTATGATGGATTTTCTCTATACTTTGGTACCTCATCAATCCTTATTATCAATGCCCAATTATTTTACCCACCTAAGTTATATTTAAGGAGGGGTGTTAGTGTAGAGTTTTATTCCATTGTATTTTGTTTACTAAAAATGTAATTATCTTGCTTAGGTTCTTGTAAAACAGATGGTAATTACACTTCTCCACCTTTTTAGGTGGCATTACACTTCCCCTCTTCCTATTTATATACCTCTTGTCAAGCTATTTTTATCATGGATTTAATATACAATCTATATTTTGGCTCATGTTTGATTCCTCTCGTGCAAATCTAATCTCTTTGTACATTTGTATTTTATCAGTACTCGATCTTGGCCCATATTCTCATAAATCATAATGAGTTACATTATCCAAAAATTGAGTAGTAATTGAAAAAAATAATTATGTTGAAAAAATTATATTTTTGAAAACTAGATTCTCCCCTCTACAAACCCATATAATTTTTATAAAAAATACATAAGTTGACAAATATTTTGTGCCTACAAAGGAAATAAATGTTCAAAATTCTCCAAAATACTTCTTGGATGATCAAATTCATGCCCAAACCTAAGGTTTGGATCCCCTGGCCAAAATCCAAGGCTATTTCAAAGGGAAGAACACTACATTTTTTTTAAATAAATAAAGGATGTACGCCCTTTGAAAAGCGCATATTCTCTTTGAAAATGGAATGCACCCTTTAAAATATATATTTATACTTAATTTGTGACACTACAAATGGTATACACCCTTTTTAATTCAAAAGATGTATGCACTTTTTTTCTAAGACTATTCACCTATTTGAATCATTCTTTTAATTTTTTCCTAAATGTATTAAAATAGGTTGGGGAAAAAAATTTATATAGGGTGTATGTGATTCTTAGAAGGGTGTATCCCCATTGTAAAAAATGACCGAAATGACCAAAAAATTGACCCCCAACTTTGTGCATTTACCCACAACATGAAACAATGTTACATGGCTTGGTTAGAGCATCAGAGCATATGAGGTTTGAAAACAAGTTATAAAAGGATAAATTTAAAGCAAAAAATAGATGAAATGGATGGGATAAGTGTGAAAAAGAATAGCTTACCATAAATTAGGTAATTCAAAGATTCATGGGAATATGTCGCTCAAGATTTGGTCTTGGAGTTTGGATGATATTTTCCAGTATGACACAAATTGTGATAGTTTATTGTGGGCCACTATATAAAGGAAAATATTTCGAACACAAAAATAGATAAGTTCTTGATGGGCATGGGTTACAAAGGCACAAGGTTGATCAAAATGAGAAAAGATATTATTTTTGTTATGTAAAAAACTCCCCACCTTGAGAAAGTATTGAAGTTTTAATGTTTATGATTAATCAAAATAAAATTAATTAATTATTATGTTATTTTATGAGAAAAAGACATAAAATTAAATTTGGAAAGAAAATAATTAAAGAATTAAATGCTAAACAAATATATACAAGAATACCCCTTTTAAATAGGGTGAAAGATATGTACTTAGAAGATCACTTTAATATAGGGAGGAATAACATGTACATAAATAACCCCTTTAATATAGGGTGAATTAAAAAAAAAAATAACTTCTCGAACATGGATGTGTTGAGAAGGGTAATTAATGGGTAAATTTATAATATATATTAATATTGGTAAAGTAATTAATAATTAAATTTTTTTTGAATGTGTATGTTGGTTGAAAAACCTACCCAGTGACAGTTATTTAAACCAGTGGTGGAGTGAGGATTTAACATACCCATATGAATATGTGTTCTCACATAATTGTTATTTGATACCAAGTGAAGGAAAGTGGTGGGCATTGGAGAGAGGAACTTTATATGGCTGTCCTATCTGGGGTACGTCAAGTATAACCCAAGATGGTTCTTGGCTAGGGAAAATAGATTAATTATAAAAAAATTCCTCATGATAATGTGGTCATAACTTGAGGTTTTGAATCTCGTGTATCACCTAGGATTTACCTGAGCCACACGTAGTCCTCACGTAGATATCCTAAAGCATTTCTTCAATGTTAGGATTATTATTCGGGGAAAATTTATATCACAATTTTCTTTAACAAAATCCACTAGAAAATATCACTCAAAACGCATACACATGTCTAAAGCACTCTAAACTAGGTTCAAGAGTCAATATTCCTAAGCCAAGATCCCTTAAAGTCAATTTAATAACTAAAAAAAATCATTACAAAGAATTGTCAAGAGATCGGTTTATCAAATATAGTTGCACCTATAAAGTCTATTGTCTCTAAGTGGATAATTACATGTAGTTTGAGGCCTCTTCAAAGTAGTTCTAGAATAGGTGGTGTACAAATTACACTTCAGCCCAAACACTAACCTTTTTACAAGGTTTTCCCCCATGGTTATAGTTATGGGTCAATTTAGTCTTTTATAGATGGTTTCACACAATTTTGATACCAAATATCTTACAAAAAACATATTTCAAACACTTTCAGAGGTCTAGAAAGTTATAAAGCATTGATTTCTACTCAAAACAAATATACTATAAGGATGAAACTACCAAATGGTTTGATCTAAAAATAATAGTTTGGTCCATATTCATAATGCAAATCCATAATCACAAATGAAACATTTGTAGTATTTCTAAATAGTTCATATATTTTTCACACCCAAATCAACTTCTAAACCATTCACATTAGTTAAGTGCACTCATCTTCTCATGTCTCACTTTATTTAGCACATGTTAAAATTGATCTATCATTTGATGCCCTATATTAATATTTTAGTATGAATGATAATGTTAATCAGTAATCTAACTATACATCATGTTTCTAATCCTATTATAGATTTAGATAGGTAAATTAATTCCTTCCCATTTTCCACACTTATTTATTTTTTCATGTGTAATCATCTGGTGAACCCATTTATTAATTTAATCCTTAACCTATTTAGCTTAGGTCACCATATTCCCAATCAGGCATTTTGTTGTACAACCCTAGGGTTTCATTTCATCCTTATGTGTTTCTCTTCTTTCACTATCTTTCTCATTTCTATTTTCTAATAGTGTTGTGGGAGCCTTTGTTAAACCTTCCCAAGGATAAATTTCCAAATATGATTCTAATCCTCCTTAAAAGTTTGAGGATATCGATGAGAAATAATTTGGATGATTTCTAAATTTAAATTACCAACACATTGATGTACTCCTCTATATATAGGGATGAGTATAAGAACTTAAAAACTATGTAATAAACATTCCCAAATCTATTGTTTCTACATCTACTATTGTCATATCTATTATTCATATATCTCTAGGGTCGTCCACTATCCCCCCTTCAAAATTTTACCATGTACATATTTTCTTCTACTACTATTCCTACATCTCTTGTGCACATATGTGGGGCCTTGCACTCTTCCTCTATTTTACATTCCCTCAAATATATCATACATGAGTTACAGAATAAGGTGTTTTAGTGAAGTAGATATGTGTGTAGACATTATAATTTCATGGACTCTAATAAATTAATTCAAAATCCACTTGTACTTGAAGTGGAAACTTGTCCTTTACTCATAGGATTTGTGTGTCATAATATTCCTATCTATGAGGGTAAAAATTTATCACAAACAACATCTTTTCACTTTACATGTTTCTTTCTTATACTATGCTTACAATATTCTCACTAATATTTTTCCCATAATTCTTAAGGATTATGCTTTGTAATGGTTCTATAAACTACAGATTCAATTTGTAAGGGATTTCAATCTATTGTCCAATAAATTTCTTTCACACTTCTCCATTAAAATTAGTTACAAGGTTTCTTGTGCTCATGTGGATAAAATGAAACAAGGTTCTAATTAACAAATCAATGATTATTCCTTTTTCTACAAACCAATGCTTACCAAAATGAGAAACATACTTGCGTACAATGACCTTCGATATCTATTCACTCAAATTCTCCTATATCCCTTGCAATAATATATTTTGTTTGAAAAAATGTATGATCCTTTAATGAGCTATGACATATATTAAAGGAAACAGAGATCAAGATCCTAACATTGAACAAGATTTAGTATGTGTCTACCCAATCTAATTAATTTACATCTCAATTCCAAGGAAAATGTAATTACAAAGGAAAAACCATTAATAAAAAGGTTAAATCTAAAACAACAGTTAATCCCATATCTCAACCTATAAATCTTTGGCTACAAATTTCTCTTAAAAGGAAATTCACATAATTTCCATCATATCGATGTGTGATCTTACGAAAAAATCTCGAGTGTAACTTTGTATTTGTCGATCTACTAGTTGATTTTGATAGAATATATCCATAAGCTATATAATGTCGTTACAATTTCATATTATGACTACCAAAAATGTATTGAGAACTCTACTAAAAATACTTAAAGATTTTAAATGTTATTAATTTGATTCTACTTCTGATAAGTGTAAGCCTCTATTCAATAAGAATCCTAAAGTTGAGTATTCAATGAGCCCCTTCCTAATCATCATAGTACTTAACCTAAGAAAATGTCATAGGTGTATCATGAATATAAAGTGAAAACCACTTTGGATACATATTATCATCCAATTGTGTTTCTTATTGGTACAATTACTTCTTTTCATCCTATGCCTATTATTACATTTCATGAAAATGACATACTTGATGATGATGTTTCTTCTAATGTGCTTTATGTTTAATATTTTTCCAATCAACAACCTATCCGTGGTGTATAATTCGATAGTGTTCTAAGAAAAACATGAAGAATCTCACATTTCTTACTTCTTTGGGATATACTAAGTAATAAATATAATGTTATCTTAATCAATTTTTTGGACACATCCTTCTTCCTCTTACAGTGAGATTCACTATTGTTTCTTTACCTTTTTTTGGTTACTGATACTCTTGGGGCACGTGACATGCTTTTAGGATGCCCTTGGATTCATAAGCTTAGGGTTATTCCTTTTATTCTGCATCAATGCATTAAATACACTTATTGTGATCAAGTTGTTACTATTAAGAGTATCCCTTATAAGGATCATTTTCCTATTCCCTCTTACAATATAACAATGACTTGTATACCTATAAATATTACTCATGTTATATAAGAAAGTCCTATCTTCCATATGCCTTCTCCTATGTCTCCTCCTGCAAGAAAAGAATATTTTAATTTTACCCCACCACCTTGGCTTAAAGTGATACATCCTCCTCCTATTGTGTAAAAAAAAATATTAAGCCTTAAGCCTCTTACACTTATGGGTTTCTCTTCTCACCCTTTTGATCATATCATAGGGTGGCACTTCTTGCAAAATATGGTAAAAAAAATCCAAAAATATTCAAATATTATTATAACCTAAAAATTTTCAAATATTTCAAAAATACAAAATTTGGGACTTGAATATGGTTTGATATACTATATTCTACTTTACATATGTTGTTTTTAGCATTGTTTGATAGATAACATATTTTTCTCTATACACACGTGTTTCATAAGGTATATAACCATGATGTATGATACACATTACTTTAGAATTCTAATAGATTTTGTACTTTTCCTCTTACCCAACAACCTTATTAATCTAGGGCCATCTTCTACACTATCAAGTGTTATTTGTTATTACACATTAATATTTCACAACATGGTTATAATTATCATATTGTGATATATATTATTTATCCATATTTTTATGACTAACACATGTGGATTGCATAGAACTAGTATATCTTATTCGATGCACCTATTGTCTATTGTTTACTTTTTATCACTACACATTATATTTCTTATATATTTGTCTTTTGTGTGAAGCCTTTGTCCTTCTTTATATGTGTGCAACACTTAGGTGTCCCTTGTTTATATACATGGTTTCCTTTTCTTATGTGATCATGTGGCCCCTATTAGTGTGTATGGTACTATTTTTTCCCTTTTATGTGGATCTTGGACTATTATATGACTTTATATTTGTATGATTCTTGTGTATGTTATATTATTATGTTGTTTTTTCTACCATATACTCTCTTACATGGTGGCCACTTAAAATTATCTTCTATTAGAGTCAATGATGATTACATGTTGTAACTATCATGGACACACTTCAATTATTTTAAGCTGGGAGATCTACAAAATATATAACTCACCTAAAAATGATGAGAATTGATGGGGTTGTCACAATAATATTAATACATCTCATACATGTAGATATATCATAGAATAAAATGGAACAAAATACATAGACATCAGAACACAAAAAAGGAAAAATTATTCACATATTTTTAATTTGGAAAAAACCATCCAATAGAGGATAGAATTGTCAAATTTTATTGGGTATCAATGATATCCAACTCATTTTTTCTAGGGAACACAAAATTTAAGGGTCTCTGGTATAGGTTCAACAAAAGATACATAGTTTAGAGAAGAGTTCACTATATTTTGCTATATAACATGGGAAGGATGAGTGTACTTCATTAACTTTAAATTTAATACATATGGAACCTAAGAAATTTTTTACAATATTTGGTGTTGTGAAATGAGAATGCTTCAATCCCTTTTGGTGTTGCATACTTAGAACATTATCATTTATAAAATTCACAATGAGGGGCACAATTCTTTATTCCCATTAAAATTTATATGATTTTTCACATTTAATACCTAAATCTATTTACAATGGTGTGGTTCCATGGGTGGAATATTCTAGGGGCTATTGCATGTATTGAGACACGTTTCCTCTCACTCTCTTTAGAAGGTTTTTAAGCCTGATTAGATGTCCTGTGACACACTTCCTCGCTCTTTTTTGAAGTAATTTTGGCTAATAGGAGGCCCAACCTTATCATGTTATCTAATGTATTGGGACACCCAATTCCCTTTTGGTTCATACTAATTTTGAAAATTAGGGACAGATCGCCCCTAATCCTCTATTGACGCAACTACAATCCCTCACTCTAAGTGCTTCAAATAGAAAACTCCTTCAATAAGGATAATATGTGTACTCCTTCCATGATTTTAACTATTTCAATTATCAATTTTCAAGTTCAATTCAATTTAGGACTAAATTTTAGTTCTTTCTATATTGGAATTTAATACACACTATGTTGTAGGTTTCACTTTGAGATATTGCAACCACCCAAACACCTCAAGCAATCAAGAAAATACAAAGTTTTATTACACATTTAGGTATATTTTCCTATAATAAATTAAATTAAATTTTCTATTTTAAATGGGGGAAAATTTAGACACCTAAATTTGGTAACTTGTCACTTGATAATGTTAGTATTGGTTTATTCCCTTTTACTATGAATTTTGCACCTGTTCCAAACTTAATTACTATATCATTAGTCCTATTGCAATCCTTTTTATTCTCATTAAAATTCTCATACACTTTCATAAATTATCACATCTGACATACGCAATTCACTTTGCATGAGTTTCATGCATATATATCCACAAAATTTTATCTAGCTACCAGACCAAACCATTTAATAAAACAAAACTGCTAAACAATTTGGTCCTAGGAAGAATGGTCCCATCCATGGCCACTCAAAGGTAATTTTCTCAATTTTATTTATTTTTATGGGTTTTTACTTTACTTTTGGGTCATTCTTAGTGAAAAAATTAGACTCGTGAAACCCTATATAAGCAAGTATAATGCACTCATTTACTCATATATCATTCACCTAGCACATTCAAGATCTCCACTAGTAAATAGCACTCAAAAGGCATACAAATATCTCCTAAATTTTCCTAAATGAGTAGAATACATCGGGATAAGCCCCCACATAGGTATTAAGCACTATAAACTAGGTTCGAGAGTCGATCTTCCCAAGAAAAGATCCCTCAAACCAAGTCAAGCACTAAATAAGCCAAGTCATTACAAAGCATTTTGAAATGATTGAGTTATCAAATATAGATGCATCTATAGAGTATCATATTTCTATGTGGAAAGCTACATGTATTTTAATTTCTATCCATAGTAGTACTAACATAGGTGATGTACAGATTTCACTTCAACTCAAACACTAATATGTTGTAGGGTTTTTTCACATGGTTATGATTTTGGCTCAATTTGGTTTATTATATAGTATTTAACACATTTGTGAGACCTAATATATTACAATGAATCATATTTTATTCACTTGTAGAGGCGTGGAAACTTAAAAAGTGCCCTTTTCTACCCAGAAAAAACTAACCAAAATGTTTGGTTTGAAAATAACAATTTGATCCTTATTCACAGTGCAATTCCAAAATCAAAGATGAAGCATCATTAGCACATTTCCTCCCATTTCATCCACATATCACAATTGGATCATAGTATAGAGTATTTAAAAAGCTAAGTGCAATCATCTTCTCATGTCTTACTCTATTTAGCACATGTTGTAATTAATCTATCATTTGATGACATGTATGTATATTTTAATTTGAATATTAAATTTAATTTTAATTAATAATTTGGTTATACTTAACTTTTATAACCCTAATCTATATTTATATAAGTAAGGGAATTCATTCCCCTTTCCCGCACTTATTTTTTGTTCTCAATGTAGTCAGTTACACACTCTTCCTCTACTACATTTATTTCACGTAGTAAATTATTTCATCATCCACATGGAGATCCCTAGTTTCTGAATGGATTTCCAAATGGCATCTTCCCATTTTTTAGCATGTGATATATTCTCACTTTGTAACCATTAGATCCAAAATCACAATCACCACATAAATTTGGAGGAATTTTAAACATCGTACATAGAAAATGGAATGACTTATAATGGCTCTACTGTCATGATCACATACTAATTAACTACCCTCCTCGAAATGTTGTATAAATATGGAGCATAAACATTTGAATAACGTTTTTTCATTTTTTTATTATCCTTAAGATCTGAACTAGATAATAGGAATACTTATATGCTTCACATACCTTATAATTCATAGGTTTTATATATGCATTCATTTAGGAAAATCAATTAGGAAGAATTTCCTATTAATCACAAGATCTTTCTCTCTTATCTTTATTGTGAAATTGTACACCTTTATACATGTTTTTGGTTCTCTATTAATTAATATAAATTTTGTTTCATGGAAATAGTATTCCACTACATCATTTATGTGTTTGGTTTATTTCCTCTTGATAAATTTTGTGCATCTTATATTCCTTACAGCTCTTGCTAGAACAAGATTATCCCCCACACATTGTCCTAGGGTCTATGGGTGAATCATTGATATTTAATAGTATATCTTACCTTTGTTATTATTTTTAACATGTGAGTGCAATGAGAGATAGAAGGAAACAATATTAGTTTTTTTCACCTGCCTATAAGAATATTAGAGAAAAATTAAGATGATTGACACCCATAAGCAACCTGAGGTACCTCTTGGCATTCAAAATATCATTAATGACATATTAAAAGCATAATACACCAAAATGTTTGATAACTTCCATAATTTTATGGTTCGGCTCAATCCAATGGGATACCCTCTTTCTCCCATCCATTTCACATGTAGTTTTAATATTAAACCCCTGTTAAGTTCTAACTAAAAATTAGAAATGTAATTGATGAATTCGAGAGATGAGGGATGTATATTTGTATATTGATGCCCCTATTTATGAAGTAGAGAGCCTCATCAAGTTTCATTGGTTTCCAAATAACCCAACTATAATGGATAATATGATTTATACTTATTCCCTTTTATTCCAAAAAATGAGAAAGGGTTTGCAATGAATATGAAAAACTATGTGGGCCTAACACTAACCCACCATGGGAAAAGGATGGATATTATATTGTAGACAAATAACCTAAAAGTGTGAATTTAAAGTGCAATAGATATCTAATTATAATATAATCTATGAATATGGTTTAACTCCATTTCAAATTTTATTATTTTTCTTGAATCTAAATATAAATTCTCAAAAGAGTGAACGAAACTTCTTGTAATCATAATAATAGCCTCTCATAAACATGAAGAATATAAATAAACTTTGTATAACCTCTCAAAAGTATGAATGTGTCCTCTTATACTCATATATATATATATATATAGTATGATATGTGTCCTATATATATACTCATATATATATAGAGGACACATTCATACTTTTATACACACACACACACACATGACACACACACACACACTTTTACACTCATACACACACACACACACACACACACACAGAGGACACACACACACACACACACACACACACACACACACACACAGACACAGAGAGATATATATATATATATATATATATATATATATGAGTATAACCTCTAAGAAAAATGTATAAAGTATAAATATGGAAGAAATCAATGTATAATGTAATTA